>CM074496.1:3084231-3272527 GCA_037389245.1 Oryzias sinensis
TAAAAAAAAAGAAATTAAAAAACATATATATAATCCAGCCTCAGAGAGTCACAAACCTGTGTTCTTTCTGTGATGGTCCCAAGCCCATAGAAATGGAGAGGGTATATACGCTGGTTGGACTCCAGCTTTTTCTTTGCCTTCCATGTTCAGTCCAGAAAGTAAAAGGCACTGGTTGGTGGTACTCTGGCTTCAGCTAGACGGGGTTCAACTCCCTGCAGTGTCCTTGAAAATTCTTTGACTTTGACATGAAATATCAAAGTAAATAGTCTTCCAAAGAGATGATTCTAAAGTGTTAAAGATTATTAAATGTTGATAAAGAATTGTTTAGAATTTATGAATATAGCAATATTAAATGTATATCAGGTAAATATTTTCTTTTTTTTAACTCAACTGTTTGCATTGGTTTGTATTATGTTTGTACCAACCTAACTAAAGAAAACTGTTTAGTTGGTGTGGGTCATCGAACATCTTAGGTGGGGTGCACATTCAAACACTGAACTCCCAAATCTCCACANTCATCGAACATCTTAGGTGGGGTGCACATTCAAACACTGAACTCCCAAATCTCCACAGGCATCTTATTTATTTGGATTGAGTTGATGAGTTGTGGATGATTTTGCCTGTAATTAAATGCAGAAACAAATGAATACAATGATACATCATCCATTGTTGGTTGAAGATAATAATACAACATACGTCTATGATGCATCCACTTAGCTGGACATGGACGGATCTGTGGTAGCATTTGGCTGGGACTGCTTCTTCTCCTGGTAGAGGTTGGGGGGGGAAGGGAATGCAAGCTGGCTGAGATAAGTAAGTTCCTGGCTGAGTCTCACAGGTGCTCACTATTGAGCTGATAGTGGGTGTGGCCTGCTGGTGGTGCTGGATGACAACTAGTATTTTTAACACTAACACTTGTTTCTCCTCAAGTTTCAGATATGAGGAGGCAGCTGCTGTTCCTGGAATTGACTTTACATGTGAAAACATAGATCGTGCTCCTGTCACAGTTTGGGTTTCTTTGCCTTAGTTTTTACTTCCTTTTGTTTTTGTCATGTTTGAGTTTTGTTTCCTGTTTTATTTCAAAAGGCTTCCTGTTTTGTCATGCTTTGGAGTTTACTTCCCTGGTCCGAATCTCTCCTGATCATGTCCACCTGTGTCTTGTCGGTCCTGTTTGTATTTAAGCCTTGTCTCTTTCTATCCCTTGTGCTTGCCCATACTGTCTCTTCCTTGAATGTTTTCTGCCCTGGTTTCCTATTTAGCCTGCAGTAATGTTAGTTTTTTTCCCCCTGCTCTGCAGCGCTTTTTCTTAGTTAATAAATCCCTTGCCCTTGAATCGTGTACCTCCCGTCTCTGCATTTAAGTCCTTTATGCTCACCAGCCCTCCCTACCTGACAGCTCCAGTTGAAAAATGCTTTAACCTCTTCTGTTCCAGAAAGGTTGAACTCACCATCTGATAATCGATGAGCTCCAGAGGTAACCCGTGTGCACGCTGAAGACATAAAGGCCTTCTATAGATCACCGAATTCATGATACACCGCGTAAAGTCAAGGAGAGAGGAATAGCGAGGCATATTTTTCAGACCTCATTGGAGGTCTTAATGAAAGCATGTGAAGAATTCAAGCCTGTCTTCACTAAGAAAAGCAACACTGATGCATCACTCAGGGGAAGAGGGTCAGCTTGGCAAAAAATGACTGGTGAGAGTAAATGTTGACTTCCTAAATATCATTCACACTTTAATTCTGGAATATTGAGCAAATATACATTTACTTCGAAATATTTTTTGTTCTAGTTAAGATGTGATCCCTCTGGAGCCAGAAGAACTAAGCCATGTGAAGATGAAACAAAAGAATTGTACAAAAATGTAACGGTGAAATCAAGTAATCAGTGGAGCCATGAGAGGCTTTGACGTCATTGTGCCTGTCTCTAGCTAATGGAAAGAAGATTGAGGCTCATCTGACTGGTGGGGGCCCCCACCACCTCCCTTCTTTCCTGAGGGTACCTCATGACAGTGTACCCCTCATGACCCAAGTGACTTAGTGATGTGTAGGTTTGTCATTGGATAATTGTAACTTAATACAAATGTGGCTAATATGTGGCTAAAAGTGCTAGCATTACAATCAGCATCGTTCACCATTTCCTAGTGCTGTCTAAATCTACAACTCCCACATCAAGGGCCCTAGAAATTTCCCAGAATTCACTGCGAAAAAACAGTTTGCAGCAATGCTCACTACATTGGCGAATTTAGACCACAATGAACTGCATTTGAATGATTTAAAAATGGCAGAAAGTTGCGCCAGGAAGATGATAAATAATTATAAAGGAACTGTAGTAAAATATCATATTAGTAAATATGTAATGTTCCAGGAGGTGGTTCTTTAAAGAAACTTCCAGGAGTTCCTCACGTCCTACCTGAACTAGGATCACACATTCCTGAGCTGGCAAAGCACTGAACTGGAGTCTGCTCTGCAGCCATCCAAACTGTGACATTTAAACAGTTCAAGTACTCAGGAGAAATCTGTCCAGATTATTCAGGACATGAATGTTGTAAAGTTTCTCCAACTAAACTCAAAGCACCAGCACAGGGTCCCCAAATGTCATTCAATTGATTCAGATCAGTTCAGTTGTCTCAGTTGGGTTCAACTTTAGATTCAGAATCAAGGTCTAAGGGTTTGGAGGAAGGCTGGTGTGGAGCAGAAACCAACCTAATTTTTTGAAATCCAGTTTTCATTCTGTAATTCATTTGTAATTATCTTAAGTTTGACACGTCATTGTATGAATGTACAACTGATGATTGTAATGTTTTTGTGTTTTTTTCTTATTTGTTTGCTTGAAATAAACTATTTCAAATAAAATTATATATATTTTTGTCATGTTTTTTTTTGGTCATGTTTTACATTACCATCCACTAGGGGACGACAGAGGGTCTTTGCGCTTCTTGAAGCAGAATGCAGTTCAATTTTAAAGTTATTATTATTGGTTGCCTAAGCAAGACTTAAAAGACTTCTGAAATAGTTGTTTTGATTTGAAGAGCTTCCAGAGTAAAATCATTAAAGCAGTGCAGAAATCCAAGCTAGACTGTTTTTTGTTTTTTGCTGTTGTCTTCAAATCCAAAACTCATCCACAGAACTTAGGTAAGATTTGTTTTTCAATCATTTCTAGACCTGAGTGACTTCTGGGCAAACTTTTTTTTATTTATTGGTGTCATTTGTTTTGCTTTTCGGTCTTTTAATCTGATGCTAGAAAATGTTCATAAAAGCATCACTGGAGCTCAGGAGTCACACAGAATGTTTGAACCTGCAAACGTTGATGGATTTGTACTGAAGGTGTGAGAGACTGAAAGCAGCTCTGCATGAATGTTTGCCACAGATCCAGAATGGCTGACGTGTCTATCAATGAATTTCATGATCAGTTTGAGCGAATCATAGAGGGGATGGAATGGGACGAGACAGTCTGCACGTTGTTGGAGATGATGGAGGCAGAGGCAGAGTTGGGTGCAGCACCACCTGCTGTAATACCGACTCCCCAGCTCAGCCTTGCTGGGTCCCAGCACCACCCCAACATTATGTGGGGCCCTCTCCGGCTCCTGGAAGCACACAGATACTGGGACGGGTAAGAGTGGAAGCAGAGGGCAGGGACAGCCTCCACCAATACTCCCTCATGCAGACACTGAACACTGGTCAGAGCTTAAAGCCAGTCTGAGCTCTGGTCAGCAATATCTACATGTGATGGACAAGGAAGACGCCACCTGATGGACATGTGATAGATATCACTGCAGGTGGGGTAATCAGCTGTTCTGTCTGTCTGCAGGAGGCCAATGGTCCACCAATCACCCTTTTCCCATCTACCACATTCTTCCTCCTACCGCGGCGCAGCAGGTCCACCAGGCTCCTGCTGCTCCTCCTGCTGCTCCTCTGAGCTCCTGCAGCGTGGTGTGAGTTTTCTCTGCAGCTTCCAATACAAATGTTTGACAAAATGATCATAATAATGTCAATCAATGCCAGTCTAACTGGATCACATTTGTTTAACTGTAAAGTAACATCCTAAAATTACAGATGATGTTTGTTTTTTTTAAATCTTCTATCAAGTGTTTGTTTTGTCAAGAGTTTGGAGCAAAAGGATTTGGACTCATTTGAATAATAAATGTATTATTTCGAGATCCTTGCTCTTAAGGCCCCAAACCTTCTCCACTGTATTGATTTGAAGAAAAGCTAAAGTGGAGAACAGGGTTTTTGTCCAAACTCTTTGCAAACAGGGTCAGTATGGAAGCGATTCTGTTGCATAATTAATAATAAAAGTCAAAACCAGAAAGGCTTTTTCATTTTCAAAATTAAATGAAAAAGCAATTCGCCAAAATGCTTTTTCATTTTCTCCTTTAACACTGCTTATTCTGTCACTTAATGAAATTGATAATGAAAATGTGTTTGACATTTAATTTTCCAAAAGGTTCTCTGGTAAATGTGTAGCAAAATTCATTTATAAATGTCTAATTGGACAATTAAAACGGATTAACAGAAATGCTTTTTCATTTTCAAAATATAACTGCATCAAATGACTCAAAACTAAAATGAAAAATCAATTACCAA
This sequence comes from Oryzias sinensis, assembly GCA_037389245.1. Classification (NCBI taxonomy): domain Eukaryota; kingdom Metazoa; phylum Chordata; class Actinopteri; order Beloniformes; family Adrianichthyidae; genus Oryzias; species Oryzias sinensis. The sequence continues at coordinate 3,088,815 of CM074496.1, forward strand.
TAAGAGGGGATTGCATTTTCATTTTAACATCCAGCCTGCGAACACTATCATACAATTCAGTTCCACTTAGCATTTCCAGAGGGGAGGCGGAGCGATGACATCGGTGCTTTCTCCGTGTGTCCGGCTGCTAACAGACTCATGCTAGGAGCAGTGCAGCTTTGTGTTAGCGGCAGAGAAGACGGCTTTGTGATGGTTGTGATTTTCTGATGATTGTGCACAGCTTCTCAGGACTACGTAGCAGCATTTCCGCGTTCTGCGGTCCTCTTTCGAACGCACCGCGGACAAGCTTTTTTTCTTCGGACCGCCGAAGCTCCCGATCGCCAAAAGCCGAAATGCATCTGCCATCTGAGAAACCATCATATGAATTTGTGTTACCAGTGGTGTCCAGAACAACATAAAGGATGATGTAGTTTGAAGGAATACTTTTTCATTTTAATTTTGAGTCCAAAAATGCAGCTTTGTTTTGAAAATGAAAAAGTATTTCAGGTTTTGACTTTTATTTTTTAATTATGCTACAGAATCGCTTCCATAGGTCAGAGTTGGTGAAGTGAAAAATTGTGCAACGTCAACTCACATTCTTTCAACCCTTATAATATTAAATGCAAATTAACTATTTAATTGTTTGTTTTACAATGGGCCACTTTTGCATTTCTTCGCATAGAACAGTAATAAATGTAAATAAAAGTAAAGAAAGTTGAGAGGGAGAAATGGTAACTTTGAAAATATTTCTTTATTCCTTTATTAAAGCCATATGGGAAGTCTACTGTTTGGTTTCTTCATTCAAGTAGTTTGTCTCATTTGGTTTCTTCAATAAAACCTGACAAGTTCAAAAAGATTTTATTTCGCTCTACTAGGAAGTGAGTGATGAACAAAGTAGCACATTCAATGAAATTAATGTCTTTTCTAAGTAAGAGTAATGTATATAATAAAAAATACATTTTTAACATTAAAATGTGATTTCAATTTTTAAATTCTTATCAAAACATTTGGATGGGGCCCACAAACTGCTAAGTCTGCCACAGAAACCCACGTTTTCTATTACTTGTTAAAATTCTCACTATACCATATTTTTTAATTAAGTATTTATATTTTTGAATATACATGAAATGTAGTCGAACAGACTTTTAACGTTTAACGCTGTCAGTGAACTGATGTCTGGAAAGTCACGTGACGTACCGTCAGGGCGGCCGCTCGACTTTTCAGCGTTCTGTACGTTAGGCCTGCAGGTGGTGTAATCGATCCTGTGCGGCGGACCGAACGGGTGTTCAGTAACGATGACTTTATCCCGGTTGTTGTCACGGGTTGGTTTCGTTAGCAGAGGTAAGACGAGTAACCACAGAGAACCAGCGGGGGCTGGGTGCGCGCGTGCCCGCCGCCTGCGTGTTTACATTGAAGCCCTGCAGTTCAGCCTGACCTTAGCTTAGCCTAGCTTAGCACAGGGATGCTATTTAGAATCTGGACAAAAACAGCCCAGATTAGCGCGTTTAATCTCTACACATGTTTCTAAAATCACATCTTTTAAGATGGAGGACTTCTCCTCTTTAGATTCTAGACTCTATATTATTTAGAACCACCTTGACCCAGCCCAGAACCGGGTCAGAACGAGGTTTTCGCAAATAGGGACAGGACTGGCAGGTAGGGGTTAGCACTGATGCACTGCAGTGCACAGGCATAAACACAGTAACATCATGAACACACGTTGAAATAATGTCATGTTGTGAAAAAATTTTTTTCAGGTGTTTTTGTTTTTTTAAATGTCGGATTGTGATTTCAGTTGGATCCAGATCTGCTTTTACGAGCTCCAAGACTGACACCAGGAACCCCAATTGGGTGCGGGTGGGCCTGGCTTTCGGGAGCTCCGCCTTCCTCTGGGCTTTGGTGAGTTCAGGCTTCACACCAACACATGAGCCAAAGCTGATCAATGAGACTTGGCTCATGTTTTCCATCATCCCCTTATTTTTCGGAAGTGTCTCCTGGGTTTAGAGGCTGCATGGGCATAGAACAGTAATGGAGTAAACCCTTTATTTACATGTACTTACGGTGGATCTTAGTGCAGGAATCTGGTGGACTGCATCTCCAATGTCCCATGCGGTCCTCACCACCCGCTCCAGTCCTCTGCTGTACTGCTGCTGAAAAATGCTCTGAATTGAGGGTCTGTTTGTGAGCATTTCTTTACCCAGGCAGATCATCTTTGACATAAAGGAAGGGTGAACTGCGTTTGCTCTGCCCACCTCTGACATTCCAAAATAGATGTTTGGGTGGAAAAAAAACAAGATTTATTTGCATCCATCATGGATCCACTCACTTGTAAATAAAATAACTCGCCCATAATAATGCAGACCTTTCAGTTCTAATCAAAACAGCTGGTTCAATTTGGGTTTGGTGGCATGGGAAATCGCTCCCTTGCACCTCCTGTGGTCACACGAGGAACTGCAACATTTAGTACCACCAGTTTGACTTTGGATTGTGAAGGGACTTTGTGGGCTTGGTTAAAACCTGCAGTTTTCTGAGACTGACATGTAGCCTGTTGTCTTACAGCTTTTCAAGCAGCACAGCACAGATGTGCACGAGTACAAAGTGAGGAATGGTCTTCAGTAGAGCAGCCCCCAGCAGCAAGGCAGGACCAGGATGCTGTTATTCATGGCGGCTCTGCTACCGCCTGGGTTGTCTGTCTGTTTTCTCTGTCCTGTGAAATAAACGTGTCTTATATCACAAGCCGGAGTCGTCTTTAACCTGTAGCATCTCATAAGGCACACGTGTAGAGTGTCACATCCCATACTGATCATGTTCGACGGGAAAACTGAATCTGCAGGTTACCAAAGGTGTTGAAACAAGGTTGGTGAAAACAAGGTCACATGATTCATGATCATGAGCCCCCACACCTGACCTGGACTGCAAAGGAGAGGAGTCTTTGAATCCGTTTGAATATGTAGAAGCTGTTTCAGGTCAGCAGAGGTGAGTCCAGCCAGGAGCCTCTGAAGCTGGGGTGGGGTCGGATCATCCAGTCTCTGCTTCAGCGGGTCCCATACTTCCTCTATGGGGTTCAGGTCAGGGGTCATTGCTGGCCAAACCATGTGAGGCTCTCCCTTTTCCTGAAGTCCAGCTGTGACAATTCTGGCACCATGTGGTGGAGCGTTATCATCCATGATAGTTGGGGTTTACTGGGGGATGACGATGGTTCTATGATGTCACTGAGGTAAGATTGTGCAGAGAACCGGACCATCTACGATAATCAATTTGATTTTGCTCTGCCTGTTGCAACTCTTCCACAAAAGCTAACCCTGACGGCCATGTTGGTGTTTGGCTCACCTCGCCTTCTCCAGCACCCCAGATGACCGTCATTTCTGTGACCCGACACTCATCAGTGAACAGGACGGTAGACCATTGCTGCATTGTCCAGGTCACATGGTATTCTGTCCACTGCAAATGTTCATGTCTTGGTGTCAATGGAGTCACCTGCAACCGTTGTCTGTCATTTAAGTCATAGCAGTGGGGTCGGTTGTGAATGGTTTGTCTGGAAACCCTAGTTAGTACCCCTCACATCTGGTAAACGGGCCTCAGCAGATTGCAAAACCAGGCCTGAGGGCAACGGTCCTTGGGTACCCGTGGCAATTGGTGAAAGCATATAACCTGTCGTACTGTGAAAGGTTATGCTGGAAGGGGAACAACAAGTTTCACGAATTTCTCTATGAGATCCACCATCAAGAATAAGATAAGCCGTGTGTTTGCTATCACTGTCCGTTATCACATAACATACTTCTATATTTGCTTCATTGAGATGGTCCAATTTAGGGGTCTCATTTTGAAGGAAACTCAAACTATTTCACTTTTGTCTTCATGGTTATGCTTTATTAATGCTATTTCCCCCCAAAAAATGTATATTGATTATACAAGCATCAATAAAGTAAATGCAAATGAGTGTCTTTTTTCTGAAGAGGGAAGTAAGACTTTGTGACTCCTACTGGGTGGTGGAAGTGTTGAAGATTCCTGACTCCTACCGACCACCATGTGGGGTTGGACCATGATGGTGAGACACTACTCCAGAGGTACACACTCCCGTTAAAAAGTCCAGCAGGAGGAATCACTGCCACTATTTGATTCTAGCAGCTGAGTCAGCTGTTGTTACCCCCCCCACCCCCACCCACACACACACAGGAGACTCCTCCCCCTTTCTGACAGGTCAGCCCTCACCCCGCCCTCCCGCGTGTCAGTGTCTGACTGAGCAGCTCGCAGCAGTCTGAGCGGAGCTTCGGAGCAGCGATGTTCACCTGCAGAGCGGCCTGGCAAAGGAGCGGCTCCGCGGCGCGAAGAGCGGCCTTCACGCTGCGGCGGGACGGTGGGTTCACCGGACACGCACCTGGGCCTCTGCGCGCGCGCGCCAATCTGGGGCAATGGTACACCGTGTCCTTGTGTGGTCGAAGGTCATTTTTTGGGTTTGTGCCGTTCCGGCAGACAGAGCGTGCGCGAACTCAGACACCGTGGGTGATCGCGCGCGCCCGCTGCAAGGCTCATCATCTTAAGCCTCGGTCGTCGCGCACGCGCTCGTCTGAAGAAGTCACCTGGGAGAGGAGAACGACCTCCAGCTTGACCGCACGTGCAACTCCCGCATGGGGATGACCTTCATCAACTTGTTATGTGAGACATGTCCTCTTCAGTCACGTGGCGTGCAATAGTCGTGAGACTGAAGGCACGCCGTGACGTCACGACAGCATAGCCATCTAAGCGGGCCTTGAAGGGTTAATATCTGACCGCATGCTTTTATTGTCGTTCTTGACCTTTAAAGACTGCTGGGACTTAATGCTAACCAATGTAGCAGCAGCACTGAGGAGGGACGAGGCCCCTGTCACAAATACTGCACTGCGGTCAGTGCGCGCGCGCGTCAGTTCAGGTAACATGCAAAACTAGTATCTGCATTCAGACATCCATTTGCCTCAAGATTTTATAACAAAAAAGTATACAGTCATCTACACAGCACTTAAACACAATACCACTGAATGCTTTTTAAAAATACAGACATTTTAATAATAGAATTAAAGTTAGATATTGACAGACTAGATCAGAGATGTAAGATTTAACAGAAACCCATTCTAGTTTGAATTGGGAATTTAAACTGTTAAACACTAATATTGTATTGATTAGTTTTGAGTTGGATTTATAAGGTAAGATGAATAAATACAGAATAATTACATTCAATCCATGATTTTATTTTCCCTCTAACCAGTTGTATATTTTCAGACAGCTGTACTGTTTTTGTTTAATGTAGGATATGTATCTTTTTTTTAAGAAAAGGAGACCCGCTCCTCAGTTTTAATCTTTCAGTATTGTGAAAGCAGTTTTTCACCTCATACAATAGATTTGAACCATTAGCTGTTTCTGAGAACCAGACTGAGTGACTCCTCCCCCCAGCGTTCCAAACAGGAAGTACTCGCCGGTTCCAAGAAGCCAAAATCTAATATAAACGTACATAAACAGCTGTTACTGAGTCTTTCTATCTGCCAGAAGAACCAGTCTAACATTTTTTAAACATTTTCTTGATGATCCTAATTTTTGTCCTATTTTCTGTAGTTCAAGTCATAACCTGACCAATCAGATGCCTCCATAAAAGTAGGTGGTCTCTCACAGCCTTCCAGCATGCTCAATGATTGGCCAGATTGATTGCCATGGAAGCAATGACTCAGACTGACCAATCACTGCTTACTGACATCATCTGGCTCCAACATGGGGGCATCCGTATCGTGAACAAATGGCGACTGAATCGACTTCCTGTAGTTGGAGCAGGAAGTAAACCGTTTTCACACTCGCTCGGTCCGGTTCTGAGATGGTCAATGGTTTGAATGGTATTTCTCAGCATTAACACCGTCAGTGACGTACCCCCTTCAGTGAAATGACGGGGAAGCCAGCTATAAGTTCTGCATGGACTCCTGCAGTTCTGCTCTCACTCATTTTATAAACTAAAGCTCCGCCTCCTCTGGCGTGGCTACCTGTAAGTGACCCATCTCTGAGGGCTTTGATAAACCAGCAGCAGGATGTGTTGAAGTTCTGGGGGCCCCTGACCTCCTGAGTGGTCTCACTTTCTAAGAGGGTATCATGGTTTAATCCGGACCTGCCAACCCGTGCCCCCCCCCCTGCTCATTAAAGGTCTCCCTGCCTCATCCCTGCAGCTCAGGCTGTTTTGGACCTGATCTGATTAGCAGGTGAAAACAGGGGCCGGGGGCAGGAGCTGGGATTACATCACTGGATTAACGGTGGCGCACAGGCAGAGCTAAGGTTCTATTTACTCATGGGAGGTGCGCTTGTTTGGACTGGCTGTGGTTCTGTTGAAGAGTCCGCCCTTTTCAGTTCAGTCATCTGAGTTTCTGGTGCAGAGCAGACCTGTTAAAATGGAGGAAACGGCATTTTTTCTGCTGTGAAACAGGTTCTGCCACATACTTCTGCATCAGCGTTGTTGGAGCTCGCTCTGTTGAACACAGCCGGAGGAAACGAGTCATCTCTGAGAGGGTGAAGCTTCACAGCGCTGCTGACGGGTCTACGGGTCCAAATCTGATCAGAGCCAAATGCTTCCGGATCACGGCGCTTCCGGCTGCTTTGGCCCTGAATCCTCCTGGGGGGGGTCCAGCAGCACTATGCATCGGCTCTAAGGGCTTTCTGAACTTTGCCTGTTGTCTCCAGAATTCTGTTTTCTTTTTCCACAAAATGTAAGGACATTCATGTCAGGAGGCTCTGCCCCTTCTCTGTCTGAAGAAGCTGAAGGTCTGATTGATGGCAGTTTCATTGGTTCTGGATCTTCTCCATCCTTCAGACATGTTTAGACTTCTCTCTGCACTGCTCCAATGATAAAAACGCCTGATATTGATATTGAATCTATCAACGCTTGAGAAACTGTTATGGACTCTTTAAATCCATGAGTTTATTTAATGTTTTTTTCAAATGAAAGTTTTCAGAGCGGGCCATATTTTCATGAATCGTCAGTTCGGTTTAGTGGAAGTGACCCATATTCACGCTTGTTTTTCCCCCACCTCTGTGCTTAAGCTCTCCCTGTAACCATGGCAACACAGTGACTGGGTCCAGAGTGATGGTCTAACCTGAGCTTCTCTCTTCCAGTGGTGCCGCGGCGGTCCATGTCCTCGGTTCCGGGTGGCTCCTCGGGGGAGAACATCGTGTACTCGCTGCTGTGTGGGGGGGCTCTGGTCGGTGCTGTGTCTTATGTAAGTGTGCTGACACTTCGGTGAGGTCTGGCTGGGGGCTCACGAGACCCGAAGTTCTGGGACTGGACCTCTAGAAGGCAGCTTACATCCCGGTTCTTCCTATTCCTCAGGCTTACAGCACCGTGAGCTCGGATCGCAACCGCTTCAACAGCCGCCTAGAGGAGTTGAAGTCCCGACCCAAGACGGAGTGGGTCGCCAAACCTTGGCCCCCCAAGAGTAAGTGTGAGGGGATCAGAATGTTTTTAAATGACCGTTTGAGTCGTTTTTCTGTGGGTCAAAGTGTGACATCTGTTCCTCTGTTTGCAGGCAAAGATGAAGATGAGGGTGAGTCATCATCACAGGCTGCTCTTCATCACTGCCTGACATGAGAATATCACTGAAACTATCTGAATGATGATGTCATGAGTCTGATAGATGCTCATTGAGAATCCTAATCTTCATCACCAAACCTGAACAGCTCAGTGAGTGCTGCTCTTCCTCATCAGGGGGCTTTTGTCCACGCTAATACACGTACATGCTTCATCCATGTTCTTCATCCATGTTCCCTCATCTACATTCATTTCATTCTGGCTTCTTATTCCTTTTCCTTTGCTCCAGTTCCTTCATTTATGTCAGCCTTTTCCTATAGTCACTCGTCTTTCTTCTTCTTTTTCCTTCATCTGCAGTTTTTCGTCTTTCTTCTTTCATATTGGTTCTTTTATTGGAGTTCTGGCCCCTTATCCATCTTGCTCTGCCCCTGTTCCTTCATCCATGTTCCCTCATCTTCCTTACAGCTCTTCATCCCGTTTCTTTATCTGACTTCTTTGTTCCCTTTGATGTTATGTATCTACATTTTCTCATCTACAGTCGTGGCCAAATGTTTTGAGAATTGCATAAATATTGGAAATTGGAGAAGTTGCTGCTTAAGTTGTTATAACAGCAGTTTGCATAAACTCCAGAATTTCATGAAGAAAGATCAGATGAATTACATAGTCTTTCTTTGCCATGAATATTACCTTAATCCCAAATTTAAACACATCACTGCCTTTCATTGCTGTCATTGAAGGACCTGCTGGGATAATTTCAGTCACCGTCTTGTTAACTCGGGTGAGAATGTTGACGAGCACAAAGCTGGAGGTCATGATGTCAGGCTGATGGGGTTAGAATGGCAGACTTGACACGTTAAAACGAGGGTGACGCTAGAAATCATTGTTCTTCCATTGGTAACCATGGTGACCTGCAAAGAAACACATGCAGCCATCATTGCGTTGCATAAAAATGGCATCACGGGCAAAGATATTGTGGCAACTAAGGTCGCACCTAAATCAACAGTCTATAGGATCACCAAGAACTTCAAGAAAAGAGGTTTGATTCTTGTTAAGGCTTCAAACGTCTGAGAAAGTCCAGCAAGCGCCAGGATGGTCTCCTGAAGAGGATTCAGCTGCAGAACCGGAGTGCCACCAGTGCACAGCTGTGAGCACATCTGCACTAACTCTGGCAACAACAGTGAGGCTTTTGGAAGATGGGCTGGTGTCAAGAAGGGCAGCAAAGTAGCCACTTCCCCCCCAAAAAAACATCAGGGACAGATTGATCTTTTGCCAAGAGTATTGCGAATGGACTGCTGAGGACTGGGTCAAAGTCATATTCTACGATGAAGCTTCTTTCCGATTGTTCTGGAAAAGGCTTGTCCAGAGAAGAACACTACCATCAGTCCTGTGTCACACCAACAGTAAAGAATCCTGAGACCATTCATGTGTGGGGTTGCTTCTCCTCCAAGGGAGGGGGCTCACTCATAATTTTGCCCAAAAACACATCCATGATTACAGAATGGTACCAGAAGACCCTCCAACCGCAACTCTTCCAACAATCCAACAACAGTTTGGTGATCAACAATGCTTTTTCCAGCACCTTGGAGCACCGGGCCATGAGGCTAAAGTGAGAACTAAGAGGCTCAGGGACCAAAACGTTAAAATTATGGGTTCATGGCCTGGAACCTCCCCAGATCTAAATCCCAATGAGAACTTGCGATCAATCCTCAAGAGGCGGGTGGACAAACAAAAACCCAGCAATTCTGACAAACTCCAAGGAGCGATTCTGAAAGAATGAGTTGCTATCAGTCAGGATTTGGGCCAGAAGTTGATTGACAGCATGCCTAGTTGAATTGCAGAGGTCCTCATAAAAGAGGGCCAACACAGCAAATACTGACTCTGCATAAATGTCATGTAAGTGTCGATAACAAACGTATGAAGTGCTTGGAATTGTATTTCAGTACATCACAGAAACAACTGAAACAAAGATCTAAAAGCAGTTTAGGAGCAGACTTTGTGAAAACTAATATTTGTTATATTGTCAAAGCTTTTGGCCATGACGCATCTGAGTTCAGACCTGTACGTTCCTTCTTCATTGTTCTTGCTATATATGTTCGTTCATTTGCAATCTGGCCCCTCACCTTTTGCTTGGGCCCCGTTCCAAATAGATCATGGGTGGGGGGGGTGTAAGCCTCTTTCCCGCTTGTCCACGTTATCAGCTGTGAGTACAGGCGATGGGATCTGGAGAAGATACCATTGCAGATACTGTGGCAGGAGAAAGGAAAATAATCAAATACAGAATCATTTCTGTATGATAAACTCTGGTGCCCTCAGAGAGACTTCCCTGGTTTAGGGTCACGTGTGTTGAAGTGATGAGGTGAGCTTCAGGTCTTTCTGAACTTGAAGTTCCTCTCCCAAACACTCATCTGCTGAAGCATCCCTCACTGACACCTCCACCCGTTTTCATCCCGCGCTAACCTTCACTTGTGAACAGACTCGTCTGACCCGGTTGCCGGTCCTTCCTCTAACTCTGTGTGTCTTTTGCTCTTTCCAGCGTGACACTCACACTTAGCTGCAACCCCTCCACCCCCACTCTTTCCTCCTATTCCCCGTCCCCACTCTGGTCCCTCCCCCTCCCTGTGGGCGTTTCCCTAAAGGACGCTGTGTTTGGTCTGACGTTCACGCAAAAACCTCTGAATCCTTGCTAAACTTTGGACTCCATCACTGGTCTGCAGTTCGTTTCTGTGAAACCTCTTAAGTGGGGTTGGGGGGTGGGGCTCCCTCACCTGCCCCCCCCCCAGATGCCATCTATCTTCCTGGTTGTTTCACTCTTACCCAGCTCCTAATCTGTATCTTGCTACCTAGATGGTAAGAACTTAATCTGACCCCCATTTTTTACCCCCACCCCCTCTGCATGCAGCCTGTGGTCCTGCATGTTTATCCTTAGAGTCTGAATGCTGGGGAAGACTTGAGGATCTACCTGAACATCACAAACATCCCCTATAGGTTTTCAGGACAAAAACATGAGCAGATGAAGAGCAGATGTTTACCAAGCAGAACCTGAACCAAGTCCTGACTCTTCAGAATCAGACTTTGTCAGGAGTCTTGATCAGTTCTCCTCCTTAATTCTGTGTTTAGGTCAGTGTTTTTCAACCAGTGTGCCGTGCCGTAGGAAATTACTCTCTTTCACTGATCTATAAACATTTTCCATCTCCAGGATTTCAGCTCTTTGTTCATCCAAACAGGCCCTGATAAAACACTGAGTAGTTAGGAATATGAAAGATCGTAAAATACTTTTTTCTTGTGTTTATTTGATTCTATTAAAGAAATTTTGATAAGAATGACGGTACCGCGATTTAACTTTAGCTTCAAACATTTTCTGAAAAGTCCCGCCCCTTTAACTGTCTCCACCAATCATTCCTGGAGTCTTAATCATACGTCATCAGTCTGACCAATCAGAAGTGGTTAAAGTATTCACTTCCTTGTTCTGATTCTGCTCATAAAGTCGCTCAGTTCTAAGAAAAATACCAGCTAAAGCTCGTCTTTAGCGGTGCAGCTTTCCACAGAATCCGGTATCAGACTGGAACAAGTGAACAAAACAATGAAGCTCAGACACGTGAGTCTTTCTGCCCTTTTTGGCAGTTTTCACACTACATCTCCCATGATGCATTGGGTTAAAATGACAGCGTCTCAGCGTACAATGAGTCTTTCTTGTTAAACATCTTGAAACCACAACAAACACACATCAGTTTTTAAATCTTCTAACTTAACTTTTATTACATATTTTAGAAAAAAACGGCTGCAACTTCCAGCTTTTTCTGCCACAATTATCACAAAAATGCACGTGAGATTGTGGAGGGGCTGTAGATCAATACAGACTATGAGTTTCTCCTTTTTTAAATTTTTGGATGCTGGTGTGCCGCGGGATTTTTGTCAAGGTTAAAGTGTGCCGTGGCTCAAAACATGTTGAAAAACACTGGTTTAGATCATAGCTTTACTCAACCGATTACTGCATGTTAGCGTTGAGGGGGGGGAGAGGACTTTGGTCTGCACATGTTTTTGCCTCATTTTAAGGCTGGGGGGGCTATAGCGCTCATGACTCCTGCTCTGCTTTTTTCTGGATGAATAACTTGAGCAAATCATACCAGGATCTGCGGATGTATATTGGATTTATATATATTTATAGGTTTAAAGTCCCACTCCAATCATCTTTTAATCCATTTTGAAATGTTCCCAATTGTCTTTTAATTAAAATTAGGCCATTTTCAAACAAAATCACAAAACCTGTAATATTTTCTAGTTCATAAGAAATTTGCCCCCCCTCCCATTGGTGAAAGCTCAGAGCAATGAGCTTGTGGCCCACCCAGTGTATTATTTACGTAACAAATGAGCTCTTTTTCAAATGGTATTATTTCGTCTGCTTCTGAATCACCATGAATTGAATAAAAAAAATACTTAGAAATGCAGTTTTGATCGTAATTTTCTTTATATGTCTTTTATTATCAGAAAAACGCCACAAGAAAATGTTAAAAACTCCACTTTCACCAGAGTGGATCTTTTAAGAGGTGTTAGAAATCCTGAACAGACGTGTTCTGTTGATTGGTCCCTCTGTGACGCCTGACACGCTGCCTTCCAGATGAAGCTGTAGGTGAGGAGGAGATGACCGCGGAGACGGGGGTCGCTGAGGTGGAGGCAGAAACCATCGTGGAGGAAGTTGCTGAGGTGGTCGCTGAAGTGGCCGAGGAGGTGGTGGAGGCTGCGCAGGAAGTGGAGACTGTGGCAGAGGAAGTTGCTCAGGTCGCTGAAGCCGTGGAGGAAGCGGCTCAGACCATCGCAGAGCCGCCTCATCCTGCAGAGGAGTCCGAGAGCAACGGTACGACTTCTTCCTCTGAGGAAGAGGCTGCTGCCTCTGAGGCTTGAACTCTCACTGCACACACAGCCACAATCACCTCACCCTGGAAGCCCCTGCAGGTCCCTCTACGGCTAACCTTAGTTAGTGGGACGCCCCGCCCCCACCCTTAGTCTGTTTTCCAGTTTTAATGATCAGATTGAGGATGAAGGACGGCCTGTGTGTGAAGCTGCTCCTGCTACAACGATCTTCATCTTTGACAGTCTGGGGAGGTTCTGGTTTTAGGGTGACATTGGCAAACATCAGCTCTGCCTCCATCACAGACCGTCACACATGAGTCTTCCTCAGCTGAGATTGGAGCAGATCTGATACATTGGTGTGAAGCTCCCTTCTATGTTGTTGAAGCTTCTGCTCCACCCCACCCCCCCAAATGCTCCTCTGGGCCAGAAACTAGCTGCTGCTCTGCAGGTGATTCAGGGGAAATCAGGAGCACTTAAGTTCTGAACAGAACTTTGTTCCTCCTTTAACTGAAGAGTCTGAACTGTGAACATCAAGTGAACAATAAAGTTTTGTCAAACCTGAAGGACCTGCTGCTGTTTCTGAGTTGGTGTTTATCCTTTCCCTACACTCGTGGTGGGATAGGGGATTTCTGGTTCTGTCAGGGTTCTTCCTGGTTCATTTTTCTGTACAGGGGTTCTTTTTGTCCCTGGTTTGTGGGCCTGCCACATGGTTCTGCTTTCAGAAGCCATCAGTCAAGTTTCCATAACTTTTTCTTCTGCATGGTCTGCATCTGTTGCACAAATAAAAGAAGCTGGACCTAAGCTCCTCAGCCTGTGATCTAGATGTGGAAAAATCCCTTCTGAGCCCTAGTGACGTTTGGATGGCTGGATTTTCTGTTGCAGTGCTGGCAGCTGCCTCCACCCTAGAGGTCCCGAAGGTGTCAGAAGGAAGTGTTGAGTCTGCTCCTGCTGCTGAAGACCTAAAAGAGGAGCCTTCACCTCCAGCTGTGGAACAACCACCTGAGGACAAAGCTCCATATGAACCAGCAGAGGTTCTTTCTGCAGAAACAACAGAAGGTGTTACACCAGAAAGTGTTCTACCAGAACCAATAAATGTTACTCCAGAAGATGTTACTCCAAAAGATGTCACACCAGCAGATGTTACACCAGAAGATGTTGCGCTAGAAGATGCTACACCAGAAAATGTTACACCAGAAGATGTTACTCCAAAAGATGTCACACCAGCAGATGTTACACCAGAAGATGTTGCGCTAGGAGATGCTACACCAGAAAATGTTATACCAGATCCAAAGAGTATTGTGTCAGAAGATTTACCACCAGTAGACGTCACTCCAAGTGAAGTTGCACCAGAAGATGTTGCACCAAAAGATGTCACACCAGGAGATGCAGCACCTGCAGATTTTCCAGCAATAGATGTTCCTCCAAAAGATATTGAAGTTACACCAGAAAATGTTACCACTGCAGATGTTGCACCTGAAGATGTAAAAACAGAAAATGTTTTAATTGCAGACATCACAACAGATGTTCCAACTGCAGATGTTGCACCAGAAGAGGTTCCAACTGCAGATGTTGCAACAGATGTTACAACTGCAGATGTTGCACCAGAAGATCGTACAACTGCAGATGTTGCAACAGATGTTACAACTGCAGATGTTGCACCAGATGTTACAACTGCAGATGTTGCACCAGAAGAGGTTCCAACTGCAGATGTTGCACCAGAAGAGATTCCAACTGCAGATGTTGCAACAGATGTTACAACTGCAGATGTTGCACCAGAAGATGTTGCAACTGCAGATGTTGCACCAGAAGAGACTCCAACAGAAGATGTTAAAACTCTTGACACTGTAACGTTTGCTGACAAGACTGCAGCACCTGTAGGAGAAGTTGCAGAAGAACCTCTGGCAGTAGTGGAGCAGGAAGTGCCAACAATGTTGGTGGAGGAAAAAGTCTCCACTGCAGGTGTGGAAGAAGCTGGAACAGTTGCCTCTCAAGAATCTGTGCAGAGCACAGGAGGAAGGGAGTACATTGTGGTCGTTCTGGAGGGAACACCCAAGGAAGAGAAACGGCCCAGAGTGCTGGGGGTAGGACCAGTGACCGGACGGGTGATTCCAGATCCAGAAGAAGAGCGGACCCCCCCTTCTGAGGTAAATCTGAAACTGTAGGTCCACAGTTGCTGCCAAGCCGAGTGAGTGTAACTGTCCCTCTGCTGCTCAGCATAGGAGACGTGTCCTTAAGGTGCAGATGGAGTGAACAGGTATCGGAAAAATCAGGACTCTGTCATTTAGTTTCAGATACAAACGTGGATGCAGGGGAACACAACACTGATGTCTGCTGTTTCCTTTCATCGCAGTGAAAGAAGAGGAAAGACATTTCCTTCCCCCCTGCCCCATCCTGAGGTCCTTGCAGTCTTCTGTGGTGATAAAGATGAGCCTTCATCACCACTCTGCTCCTCCCTGATGGAGCCCGCCATTGCAGTGTTATCCTCTTGAAGTGGGGGAGCCGTTACCTGCTGTGAATCCCTTTTTATTCTGAAATCCTAAAGCTGCAGCTCCTCTGCTACCTCACCCCCCAGCCCCCTCCGTGTTTACCTCAGCAGACCAGCTGAGTCCTTCTACTGTGAAACTTTCTCTGGAGGTTCCGACAGACGTGGGAGTCTGAGGGTCTGGATCCTTCGTCCTTCGGCGGTTCTGGTTCTGTCTTTGCTGCTCCTCACTTTCACAGACTCATGCAGATAAAGCTGAATGTAGAAAACCTCAATCCTTCTGTCTCTCAGACACTTCAACTCCTGTTTGTGGTAAACTAGACGTCAGTATTTTCTGTTAGACTGTTGCTTCTGAGCCAAAGACTTCAGCAGCCTGGTGTCTCACTTTCTCTCCTGATCAGTGCTGGCAGTTAGATGATCTTCAAGGGACCATCTCAGTGTTGGAGCTTGCGTGGGCGGTTCATCCTGGTGGGTCATAAACTTGTTTGTTTGTACCAGTGGGGGGAGGGAGTGTCCCTCATCCTCTTCCTGTGAAATAAAACATTTCCCGTGAAGAACCTCTATGTGTGTGTGAGCGCTCAAAACTTGCCTAGGTGTATCCCTTACCAGCCAAAGGCTGCTGTGGTGGGCTCCTGCAACCCCCTGAAGGAAGTGGATGCTACTGAAAGATAGAAGTCACCAGAGTAATGACACTGAGGAGTCTTTGTTTTAACCAGCCCTGCCCCTGAAATCCCCATATCCTGGTAAGCAGCAACAGGTGAGGCAGGGATCTTAGAAAAACAACTGCATCTCAACAAAACCGAATGATATTACTGTATGATCTAAAGCAAAATCCGATTAAGGTGTGATTGACAGCTGGCTGCTACGGTGACTCCCTTAGGTTTCTATGAGGCTTCAGGGATCGATAAAATAAATATATATTACAAATAGAGCTGCAGGATATGACGGAAACTTGCAATTTGCAATATTAATGATCAATTTTGCGATGACATAACTTGCATGAACAAATAGCAAAACATCAAAATACATCATTTTCATTTCACTTCAACAGTTCAAGTAAAATTCAGCATAAATTATTTCTAAATGACCCTCGTCTACATAGGAGGTGAGCATCTAACATCAAAGGGGTCCATCCGATTGTTCAAATGCATACATTCATTTATTATATTCGTTAAATGGGGCGGCTGTGTGTTTAGGTTACAATTTATTGCAATTTTCACCGTCTTTTGCTATATGCATATTGTACAGCTTGATATCGCAATAAGGATAAATTTGCGATTTATTGTTCAGGCCTAATTACAAATAAAAAAGGAACCAAGTGTTGTTTCTACATGAAAACCATCAGAGGAAACAGACCAGAGCATCTTCAATGATCTCAGCATTAAACACTAAAAACATGTAGAGAAACATGAACATTTTATTGCAAGCATTTTCTGTGAAGATGCAACACTTTGGTGACAGTTAGTTGCTATGGTGACACACAAACCAGACATATTTGTCTACCTAGGTTAAAAAAATACGTTTTCTCTCCTGTGCGTCTTTGAGTCGACATTTGGCTTAAATAACCAAACAACCATAATAATCAATTCCTCTCTCAGCCTGCAGACACAAGTGTGTCACAAAAGCGGGGGGGGGGGATTTAACAAGGGGGGCAGAGCCAGCCCAACAACCGACTGCTGTGATTTGTGTTTTTATGTCCCATCAACTCAAACCTTCAAAGAGGAACAAATGCTGACTCGAGGTCTTTCTGCTTTGTTATTGCCTGCAGTTAAAACAGTGTCCTAAAATTTTCCCAGCATGCATCAGTTTGGTGTGGACTTACTATGCCCATCAACATTCATTTTTCACTGGCACTTTTTTTGTGTTCATAAAAGTACATTAACCATAATTAGCCTTAAAAACTGTTCTCAATATGCCGACAAACACACTGGAGACAGCGATCCCTCCCAGTTACAGGCCACTTGTCTTCTCCCTCTCAGCCTATAGCTTCTGGGGAGCCTCTAACCTCCCCAGAAGATGGCTTATATATGGTTGATATTATGGGGTGGTGTGCAATCAGTGCAGGTGAGTCTCATCCTCATATTCTCTGGAGCTTTTCTCACACCTTTAGTGGAAGAGCTAAGCCCACACAACCCATCCGGAGGTGACAGAGATCAAGCCCCGGGGTTCTCTTTATATGATAGAAACAGTGAAAAAAAATTAGACCGATCACATTTGTTTGAAGCAATTCTGAATGATCTGATCAGACTTTGTCTTTCATGAAAACACAAAACTGTTGAGTTTCATTTAGCCGAGTTTGGAGCTGCATTTGTGGATGCAGGGACAGTTTTCCTATGAAGTCTCATTTTGTTTCTGAGTTTGAAAAGCTGCAGAGAAAACTATGTCAAACTATGATCCACTCTACTGACAAGTCCTACAAGAAATGAACGTTTTGCTTCGAAATCTTGATTTACTATACTTCTTTGCTCTCAAAGGCTTGATTGAAACTGACTGAAACTAATACTTATGGAACTGATCTTCTTCTTTCTCTTTCAGCTTTTTCCCATCAGGGGTCGCCACAGCGAACAAGTCGCATGGTTTACTTGGCAATGTTTTACGCCGGATGCCCTTCCTGACACAACCCTCTCAAAGCAACCCGGCTTGGGACCGGCACAGAAGTAGAGAAGGGAACAGGGAACTTATGGAACTGATACAAGAAGAAAAATCCGGTTTAATTTCCCCAGATTATTAATCTGCCCTCTAGTTTTCAATCAGCAATTCTTTTCTTCAACATGCACTGCAAAGCCATTAAAACCTCAAACACACTGCTGTGTGAAACATGAGCCTGGAGGCTGAGGTGGGTCTTGGATCCTGTGAAAAATGACCTGTGCCACACGGATGGAACGATGATAATAATAATAATAATAATAATAATAATAATAATAATAATAATAATAATAATAATAATAATAATAATAATAATAATAAAAATAATAATAATAATAATAATGATAATAATAATGGATTAGATTTATCTGTGATTTTCCAGACGCTTAAAGTTATTCCATTGTGTCCATTATTCATTCATACTTTTTTCATACTAATTTGTCCGTTTTTTTTAACCCTTGTGCTATCTTAGATGACCCCCCCCCCCTTACAATGACGTGTTCTCCCTACCATGACACAAGTGGATAAAGGTGGAAAGATTTCATGTAATCCATGGACACCAGTGAAGATCACAAATCATTGAAGAAAAAAGGTTCAGAGCACTGTCTAGTGGGTCTAGATGACCCAACTCCCAATGTTAACGTGCCTAGGATAGCACAAGGGTTAACTAATACATTTCATTTTATGAACGCTGCAAATGAGCAATTCCGTTCATTTCAGCACCATGGACAACAACACTTGTTTACTGTAGTGAGCTGCCAGAGCAGACACGTGACCACTGCACTTCAATCCTTGGGAACTTCATCTGCGTCTTCCTTATATGTTCAAAATTTTTGTGGAAAAGTTTATCATTCCACTAAGATGTTTTTTTCTTACCTTACACTTACACTTACCTGACTCCGTAGATTTGCGAAAAACGTGGAAACTCTTTATCGTTGTTTTAACTCTTTCAAAGTTTTTATCAATAATGGTTGTCATTTAAATGTTTTATTTGTCCTAAATCGATAGCGTGCTCATTTAAAACAAAGAAAGGGTCAGTATCCTTAAAAGGCATTCAATTAAATAAAGAGGAGGTTTTAAAGTCTGTTTCAAATTTAAATGAACGCGCGAGCACAACTCGAAGGGCGTGATGACGTCACCGCGCGCTGAGCGTTGACGGCCGCGTCGTTCGCATCGCAGAAGCGACACCGGAAAGCTAACGAGTAGCCGTAAACGAGCTGTACCAGAGTCTCTTCCGCCGTGCTTGTGTGTTCCCCTTGCCGGTAAATCCCAACGTAAAGGCTCGGTAAGTGACCGCGGAGTTACTTACAGAACCTGGAGGATCGGTAGATCAGCGCTGGGCCGAACTAAAAGCAAGTGTTGTCTGCATCGTTAACGCGCCTAAGTAGCGCCCCTTCCCTTGGGCCTAGCACTGGCTCTGGAGCGGACCTTCTGCGGGCAAAAGTGAGACAAGGTAAGTTGGAGAAACTCTCTGGAGGAATTTCTAGCAGCCGTGAGACCCTCAGCACCATTACTTAGTGAGTGTGCTGGAGTTCCGCGCTTTTTTCCTCAATGTTGTGGAGCTCCTTAGCTAGCTAGCTAGCTGTTAGCTAGCCACGATTTCCCGAACACCTGAGCAACAGACAGTGGCGGTACTGCGGGAGAGGTTCACGGCAGCCTTGCCAAGAATCTCTCGCTAAACCAGGACTACGCTCTTAGAAACGGAGTTTGAGTCTGTGTTGGAGCTGTGGTTAAAGCTAACATGTTAGCCGAAGCTGCGGACAAACACCATGACATCCGGCTACAAACGTAAACACAGCGGCGTGAGGAAAACACGTCCGGATCGGCGCCTAGCGTCTTCGCGGTTTTTGCTACGATTGAAAGTTTACAGGAAACTGGCAAACACCAACAAACATCACGATACTTTCTTTTTTATGTTTTCAAATAAACATTTAATCTTTCGTAAATCGTTGCTTGAGGGTCCTGACGTCTCATAACAATAGGAACATATTTTGACAGTGCTCGTTGTCCTTTCTTTGGTCCAAACGTTCTTCTTCTAAAAACTTGAGTTTATGTGTGAAATCAAACCCAACAATAAAGCAAAGCTGCAGCTTGTCCATGCAATAAGTCTGAACAGAACATGTCTGAGTTCTGAAGAAAACCAGCTTCTCCTGGTTCTCCCTGAAGATGCTTTCACTTTCTCTGCATGTCAGTGGTCTGACACTGCACTCCTGTGCTGCTGTTCCATCAGCCCAAATCCACAAAGAGGCAATGGCTGAAGCACGTTTTTCTGACGGTGTCAACACAGTTGTTTTTAGGAGGAAGTTTTCTGGGGAATTTGGGTTTGTCTGAACGCGTCTGGATTTAAAGATACACTCGGATGCAAAAACACTTTTTTGGTATTTTTCATGTTCTTGTATCATTTTTCTGATGATGGAGGACATATAAAATAAAGAAAATAAGCTTGGAACTGCATTTCTGAATTATTATTTTTTTTATTCAGATCATTGTGAATCAGAAGCGGACAAAAAAAATGTTGGTAACAAAACTTGTAGGTGTGGCGTACAAGTTATTATGGGAAGACACAAGCATTCTGATGCATCCGCCTGTAGACAAATACATCCATGTACATCTTTATTTTCCTCGTCTGAGCTGAAATCTGGATCTGAACTACGTCTGGATAACTCTAACATTGCTCACTACTTTTGTTGCACCGGTAATGTTATGTTGGGGGTAATGAGGGGCTGTAAGCAAGCTGGAGAGCATGTAAACAGATGGATGATGGGATTAATCCACGGCAACAGTCTTGCCCAAAAACTAAGAGGTGAATTTCTAATGAACTCCTGACGCTCTGCAAAAACTATGCCCCAGGAAGTACAACGTTTTCTGATTTTTCTTATTGATATATCAGAAGATGATCAGAGCAGGCCTTTAAATGCTCAGCAGTGTCATGCCTCTATTCTTTTAATAAGTTGAAGTACGGCGGTGGTCATATTCAGGCCAAGATGGGCGCTGTTACTGGTTGAGGATGCTGCATAGACTGAGTGCAGCCTGTGGCGTAAATGATCCAACTGCAGAGTTCTGCCGTGATGTTCTAGTTGTGTGCGCTGACGCTTGCTCTGGTTTTGGCAGGAATGAGTGATGACCTCGGTGGTGGTGTCAGATGGAGGGGGGAACATCGTGGAGTATGTGACTGTGGTGGTGGATGGCCAGCAGGTAAGCCTAAGGAGCTTCAACAACTTCTCAGTGGGTTGTGATGATGGGTGGGTGTGCTGCCCTGCAGTGAGTGGAGAAGGGGGGTAGTAATGGCAGTAAACCCATAACAGTTCCAAACAAAAGATGATTTTATTCTTTTTTTGGGAACAAACTTCCCACTCTCACCGGTAGCCATGCTGTCACTTCCTGTTTCGTGTGTGCTATAATGTTGTTGTTTGTTGCTCACCATACTGCCGTGTGAAACCAGCACTACGGAAGCTCTGAGGGGCCAAAAATACGCCATTACACAAAAACTTGATTTAGATATTTTTTTAAATCGCCCGTAACAAAAAATTCAAATTTATTCATTCAATGGATTTTTCGCCCAGGCCCAGGTGGGGGTTAAGTAAAAAATGACATTTCAATGCAAAAGCATGGAAAACTTCCCTGGTGAAGGGCTGTGATGCAGCGACGCATCCCATAACTGCTAGCCTGTGGACTAAACACTCAGAAATGTACTTTAAACTCACACACAATATTTATGCAAATTAAAAACACACACGTTCAAAATCCTGGACATCCATGCAGACGACACACGCAGTGTTGGGTAAAAGCAGATGTTTACAGCTGGTTCTGTTGGAGAGAAAGTCAAAGTGAAGGCTGTCTTTGTCGCAGTTGTGTCCATTTTCTGATCAGATCTGGTCTGCAGGCTGCGAGCTGGTGGATCCAGACTGTGGGAAAGACGGCGCCTCTCCCACAGTCTGAGTTTGTTTGAAAAAGTTCCCAGCCAAAGACAAATCAGGAAACATCAAACCACACATAAAAAAGATAGAAATGAGAAATGGATCTGCTTTCCTCCTCTGAGGCTGAAGGTCAGCAGAACTCCCCACATGTATGGATGAAGACAGAGGCAGTGGTCTACTCTGAACATGGAGGGGGCTCAGGCTGTGGACACAACTAAGCAGTGAAGCTGCAGGACTCCAGCTCCAGTAATGTTAGGTTGGGGGTGTGGGGGACTTTGAGCTAGTGGGAGGACGTGCAAATAGAGAGCTCTCAGCAACGGGGAGGAAGGGAGGGGGGTGCTCCACGCCAACAGTCCCGCCCACAACTCAGAGAAAATGGAAAACTGTGGGTTTTTAGATCCATCCATTCATCAAACCCGTTTTTGTCCCTTTTGGGGTCACTGGGATGCCTGAGTCCATCCTGGCCACTCGTGGGAGAAGGCAAGATACACCCTGGACAGGTCGCCAGTCCAACACACACACACACGCACGCAAGCACACACACACACACACACACACACCCATTGGTGATTTCTGGATATATGGGTAAAAACAGCAGAATCATAATTAAGACCACTGGGAAGGCTTTAAAAAATCAGAAGTTGATTGGAGCGGGTCTTCATGTTAAACTGAGACAGACGTGTGCAACGCTGTAATTAAAAACCTGATGGACTTGTATCTCCTGACTCATCACAAACACTGATTGGTTGATCTGAGTCTTTTGTCTTCATGAGACTTCAAATCAAAATAAAATCTGCCCCAAGCTGCATAAGATTAACGCTGGGCTGCTGCTCTGCCACGAAGAGCTGAATTCTGGGTAAGGGTTGAGCTAATCTTTCACTCTTCATCAGCAGCCTGCTGAAGATGATAAACGGGAGGAAGTTGAACACCAGGAAGTGGAGACGGTGATCATGGAGGAGGAAGACGCAGAGGGGGTGGTGGTGCAGGAGGACAACTGCCCGGCCGTTATCGTGGAGGAGGTGCCCAGCACCCAGGTGGAGGAGTGCTACTCCGCACAGGTGCTGGTGTGCGACGATGGGACATACCTGATGCAAGATGTAGCCGAGGAGCAGGAGGTGGTCACAGAGGTGACTGAGACAGGTGAGTGCTTCACCTGGGTGTGGTCCCCCACCCCCCCATTTCCACAGAGATGTGTGATGTGACAGGCTGTCATCTGCTGCCCCCGCAGTGGACATGTCAGGACACGACTTGGTGTGTTTTGACAAAACCTTTGAAGCGGCTGAAGCTCTTCTGCACATGGAATCTCCAGGAGGACTTCACAATGAACGCAGCACAGGTGACACACACACACACACACACACACACACACACACATGCATTATACAGCGTTCGTTACTATACTGTGTTTCAACTTTTTCAGCCAAACTGTTTTGCAGAGCAGCGCGGCTGCACCTGAGCCAAAATAACCAGTTCAATATTCACCTGTCAGATTACAAAAGGCTAATCCTGATATACTATCTCCCAAAATGAAGAGTGAATGAATAATGCACACAATGGAAGTGCTTTGAGCGTCTGGAAAGGCGCAGGTAAATCCAATGCATCATTGTTATTATTATTATA
This sequence comes from Oryzias sinensis, assembly GCA_037389245.1. Classification (NCBI taxonomy): domain Eukaryota; kingdom Metazoa; phylum Chordata; class Actinopteri; order Beloniformes; family Adrianichthyidae; genus Oryzias; species Oryzias sinensis. The sequence goes on from CM074496.1 coordinate 3,111,841, forward strand.
CATCAAAATAGCAAATACTGGTCTAATGATCGATCGACCCCTAAAAAGAAACATCCAGATTTTGGGGCCTATTACACAAAAAATGGGGAAATAAGGGTGGGCTATCCCCCAGGGCTGTAGGGGCTCACTTGGAATTAGCAGAACAGAAGCAAAGCTTCTATATGTAGACATTTCCACCACGGCAGTATGATACGTCTTACCCATAAGCCCTTCCTCTGTCCTGCTCCATACTCCTTCAGAACCCCTGAGGCTGTGGTTCTGACCGCTCTGACGCAGGCTGGACTGCAGAGTTACTCTTCTCCAATCTGATTGGCCAGAAAGTGACATTACAAGTGTGTCTGTTTATAGTCTGTAGACATTTTCCCTCCAAAAAGCCCAAGCGGAGTAGAAATAAACTTAAGAGATGAAGCATGAGGAGCTGCGTTTGTTTGAACTGTTTGATTGAAAGCTGGAAGTGTGGATATCTTTCTGGATGAGGATCGTTTCAACACACTGAAATGACAAACATGTCCTCAGAGGAGAACAGCCTCAAGCCTGAGCTGCATGGAGCTGTTTTTCACTGTTGTCAGCTTTGACCCTAAGTCCGTTTTGGTCCTGCAGCAGAAGATGTGATGATGGAGACTGTGGTGGAGGTATCCACAGAGGTGGGGGCCATCGAGGAGGAGTCCTTCCCCATCCCCCCTGACTGTGAGCCGGCAGCCAAGAAGAAGAGAGGAGGTGGGTGTCTTTTCAGCTCAGCTGATTTATTTTATTTATTGTCAGAGCGCCATCAGCTCCCAAAGCTCCCAGAGCGGCAGCATCACTGGTTTTTGGGATGTTGGGGTGGGGGGTGAATATGGTCAACCCACTTCAGGCTTCATTTTTGGCTCCCCGCGTGGTCAGGGGGGTGTCGGGGAGTATGTGTGCAGTGTTGAAATCTGTGGATAAGTACTCTGGTTTCCATGGTAGCAGACATGGATGCCGTGACCAGTGCAGAGTTAAAGGGGGTCTTCTGTCCAAACCCCCCCCTCATGTGCGCTTGTTTCCTACTGCAGGGGGACGGAAACCAAAGATGCACCAGCCGGCGTCCAATGGCTCCTACGACCTGGGGATCAAGAAAAGGCCAAGGGAGGGAAAAGGTTTGTTGCTGAACCCCCCCATATGAGCTGTTTATGAGGCCGAGTATGAACACATGGATTCTCCTCACCCCTGAGCCTCACTTTCATTTAACTTCTTTTAGGGACATCTAGTGGTGAAAACAGCACAATTTATGATTATTATGGGATGTATGCTGTTGAAACGTTCTTTTGATGGAGGACGCTACAGAAAGAGGAGGTCCTGTGGGAGTTGTCACTATCCTCTCTGGTGTGGTCAAGCAGTTGCTGGTTGACATGTTTTCCATGTCTGCAGCTGGAGTTGAACCAGCAGTCAGGATGAGATCAGCTATGAGGGTCTTTGTGGTCCGGTCACAGAAGACCAAACCTGGACCGGGTTACGGTGGACTTTACACCGTTTCTCTCAGTCAGGCTGCACTCCAAATGCTTTGAAACATTTTCACTTTATGTGAAGAATCATCAACACATTGTGGTAAAACCATTTCAGCTACTGAGAGGAGAAATGTAAAAGCTGAACAAGTCAGCGGATCCCCAGGAGTTGGTAGGAAGCTGAAGTTGTCATTAAAATATAGTGACAATACAAAGAATAAAACACCATGTGGATTTTTAAATGTGGACTCTACTGGGCTGTGGCCCCCCTCCATTTTTTTATAGTTATTTTATCAGCAATTAGGACCTTACAACAATGCAACTTCTGATTTACAGCAGCTACTGACATAAATGTGGGGACATTAAGCAGAACGGCTAAAAAAGGAGGATAGTGTGAACATGAGATTTTCTTCTGTCTGTTTTTTTGTTGATTAATTGACTTCATTGTAAAAATAGGACTGGAGAAATCAGATGCTTTCTTCGTGGAGCTGCAGCAGACCAGTGCAAGTCCTAAGTGGACTGCCATAGAATACAATTCTGTGCAGGCATAGAAATGTTCAGTAAAGACGGCGTCTCTGTGGTTCATGGGTGTTCTGACCCGACTCTCTGACACTGGCAAAGGTTTTTCATGTTTCTTTGTCAGGCTCGACCGGTGACCATAAATAAAAAAATGGCATTAGAAATGTCTGGTTTAAGGTGTTTGTTGAAGAGTAATAAAAAGCTGTGCAGTCCCCTGTTGGCTGAGTTCTGTTGTGGTTTCTCCAGGAAACACCACGTACCTGTGGAGGTTTCTGCTGGAGCTGCTGCAGGACAAGAACACCTGCCCCCGCTACATCAAGTGGATGCAGAGGGACAAGGGCATCTTCAAGCTGGTGGACTCCAAAGCCGTGTCCAAACTGTGGGGGAAGCACAAAAACAAGCCGGATATGAACTACGAGACCATGGGTCGCGCCCTCAGGTCAGTTGTTCTGCTGCCCCATTGCTCCCCCCTCGTGTCTGCGGGTCGGACATTTCCATCTTTGTGCTCAGGTATTACTACCAGCGTGGCATCCTGGCCAAGGTGGAGGGTCAGCGACTGGCCTACCAGTTCAAGGAGATGCCCAAGAACATCAGAGTGATCGAGGACGAGGAGGACGGGGAGGAGGGGGAGGATGTTGTGTTGTCAGGCCAGCACCTGGCTCACCAGCAGGGCCCTGCCAGCCTGAGCGTCAGTTCCCCCTCAACTAGTCAGCCCCAGCAGACCTTCGTCACCGTCATCCCCAGCAGCGCCGCCAGCAGGTTCGCCTCTTTTTCATGAACGTTTAAAAGTAGGATTTGAAATCTTTAGCAATGGTGGGTGGAGGGAGTTTGTGGGCTGGTTCTGGTTCTGGTCTCATTGCATCTTCTCTCCATTCCACAGGCCCATGAGAGCCATGCCTGTAGTCATGACCAACTCTCTGGGTCAGGTGACGTTAAACTCCTCCTCCGTCCTCACCACGGCCGCAGGCGTCCCAGTCACGTTGGCCAACACCTCCGGCAGCGCCGCCCCCAAGCTGGTCATCCAGGCGCTGCCCACCATGCTGCCTGCCGGGTCCAAAACGGGCGAGAAGATCACCATCATCACCATCCCGGCCAACCAACTGGCCACTCTCATGCAGCCTGGCCCCCCAGCTCAGGTTACGCAGCTCATCCAGGCCAAGCCCGTGGCCACGCACCTGGCACGGGCCGGTCTCAAACAGGCCACCATCCCAAGCGTCCAGCTGGCGGCGGGCCGCTCTGCCCCTCAGCTCATTTTGGCCAAACCGCCAGCTGTTGCCCAGGCACTGCCGCAGCTGTCGGTGCAGGTAAACCGGCCCCAGTCCCCCCAAATTAACGTCCCCCCCCCAGCACCCTCCAGCGGCCAGCCTGCAGCAGCACCCCTACAGGTAAAAGCAGAGCCTCAGTCCCCTTCAAGCCCCCCAGCAGCATCAGTGGCAGCTTCTTTGTCCTGAGAGGGGTGGGGCCTCTGAGGACTGGGACACAGCCACGGACCCTGGACACTTTTTAAAGGTGCGGTCAATCCTCCCGCCTTTGGGCAGAGCTGCTTCCCAATTGGTTTGGGGGGATTCTGGTCTCCGTGGAGATGCAGCACCTGGCCCCCCCCACCGGAGCCGCTGAAGCCTGCAGAGGTTGAAAGGGACGTGCACACGTGCGCACACAGATGGGCCAGAGCAGCTTCGGACTGTAAAGTTTTTTCTAATCACAGCCGGTGTAAACAGACTTTGGTGTAAAAAGCAGTTTTTGATACTTACCCCCCCATGAGAGATGGCTCTGGGAAACCAGAACACTATGCAAAGCCCCGCCCCCTGCTCCAACAAGCCGCGCTGAGTCCGGGAAGGTTGTTTCTGAGGGGTGCGGGCAAATCTGCCCCCTGCTGGTCAAGAGAGACACTGCAAGTGTCCTCAGCACCGTCCTCTCCAGGTTCCTGTGTTTTTTACTCATACTTAAAGGGAGTGAAGGATGTCCATCCACGTCAGAACTGTTTGAAGTATAATATACTATTTTCTTGTACTATCATTGTAATGAAGTAGATTTTACCCAAATGTGTATTATAAAAAAGAAATGTGGAACCAAAGTGTGATGGGCTTTTATTGAAATGATAAACGGATTAAACTCCTTTCTTCAATTCAATCATATTTATATTAGAGCAGAAGAGGACTTCTACAGACATGTCCAAAGTCCAGACACTACTGTGAAGTGGGACTTCAACTCTTCCAAAGAGAATGCCTCCATATATGTGCAGATCTTAACCAAAAAAAAAGTTTGCTAAAAGACCCCCCCCCCCCTCCCCTCCACATGCTGTATTTTCTTGTGCAGCTATATTTACACATAATCCTACTAGATTGTTTTTGGTTGCCAACAATTACTTGGGAAAGAAGGAAAAGGAATCAAAATGATTCCAAAAACTATTTTAATCTCGACGGACAGTGGGCTTTTTCTCTCACAGACACTCTTCATTCCGGTTTTACTGAGTGCATAAAGGTGTGCAAACTTTAGCAGACGGAACTCTATACCTATAAATACATGTCTTCAAACCGGTAAAAAGGTAACATGACCACAATGGATTCTGGGTAAATATTGCTAGCGGGAGCAGGTTTGTCGTGGGGTCGTGTGCCACTTTCATTCTGAAGGATTGTTTCTGCCTCAGTCTGATTGACTTTGTTCCTTAAATGGAGCGTATTGGTTCAGGACACTCAGTTCCCCTGGCATCCACAGCCTCAGAAACACTTCCTCCTACTGTCTACCCTCTTTGACATTAGTGTCTAGCTGTGGTGCAGCATTGTTCCTGGTGGTTCTAGGTTGTGTGTGAGTGTTTGTGTCTATGGGTGACTATGGCGATGCCTCGTATTTCCTCATTTTCTGACCTGACTTTGAACGTTTTAAATGGTAATCCCCCATGTCCATCACATCCGAGGCCCATTGACGTGACTACTGTAGTAATATTGGGCAAAATAAGTGAAATGGAATTGAATCCTGCCTCTTTCTTGTTTTTAAGCCCACCTCCTCCTCCCCCTCACCTTTTCCATGACTGCAGACACAGACTTGCAACCAAACCCATGTTTCTGTGTTTCTCACCCTGAACCAGGGGGGTCAAACTCATTTTCACTGAGGGCCACATCAGCATAGGGGCCGTCCTCAAAGGGCCAGATATAACTTATACATGTCACTAAATGTAATGATGTGGTTGGCACTCTTGCCTCACAGCAAGAAGGCCCCCGGTTCAAGTCCTGGCTGGTGACCTGAACCAGAACATCAATGGGGGGCCTTTCTTTGTGGAGATTACATGTTCTCCCCTTGCATGCGTGGATTTTCTCCGGGGACTCCAGCTTCCTCCCACATGTATAACATAGGTCATTGGGGGTTGGGTCATCTAGACCCACTAGACAGAGCTCTGAACCTTTTTTCTTCAATGATTTGTGATCTTCTCTGGTGTCCATGGATTACATGAAATCTTTCCACCTTTGTCATGGTAGGGAGAACACGTCAATGGAAGGGGGGGTCATCTAAGATAGAACAAGGCTTATATTGACAGTCCTAATGTATAGTTGCCTAAACCAATATTTCAACTCAGATTCCCCCTAGATATTAACAAACACACACCAATTTTTATTTTAAGAAATGAAAAACTAATGCTCTCGCGGGCCACAGAAAATGACATGGCAGGCCGCATTTGGCCCGTGGGCCTTGAGTTTGACACATGTGCTCTACAGTCTTAACCGGGCCCTGACGCCATCAGGTCCTGCATTCCCATGCTAGGCTGTAATCCGGTCCTGGTGTCAGAACCGACAGCTGTACCTCTCTTGTGGTCTCGGATACAGATCCAGAGATCACAGAGCTGTTCAGACAAGACAGATCAGTCAGATTTTTTTATTAACATTATCTTTATTAACATTCAAAAATCCTAAAGGCACCAGCTGAACACTGGAACTGTGAGGAGATGTTCAGCTGAACCGGACTGGCTCGGCTACGGTCAGAACCAGATCCAGCAGCGGTCTGGACACATGGTCATCCTACAAGTTCATGTTCATAGAAGCATGACGTCCAAGGAGTGAGACTTTAAAGGTGGCACTCCCTGCTCTGATTGGCTACAACAGCCTGTGAGGCTCCTCCCTGAAGCTGAGGTCACACAGCAGGGACAGATGGTCGGAGGGGTAGTGGTAGGAGGGTAGGCGGTCTGGCCCAATCTGCTCCTCACTGGGAATGTCCAGCAGGCTCTCTATGCTCAAAGCGGCGGGTGTGTACCAGATGTAGTCCAGCGTGCTGCGGCTCTCTCCAGAGGGGCGGACCTTCCAGGTGGTGTAGGGCGGCTCTGTGTGTCCATCTGAACTCAGCAGGGTGTAAGCCGATGTGAGGCCCAGCGGGGAGCAGCTGAAACGCTTGTAGACGTCCTCTGAGGGCTCTGCGTTGAAATCTCCGCATACGACTAAGGGGGTGGTGCCGGATGGCGCCCGGTTGCCTCCGCGGGACGTGATGCTGCACAGGCTCTGCAGCAGGTCAGCGCCTTGTGCACTCCGCAGTCTCTCCCAGCCGCTGCGCGCCTTCAGGTGCGTGACGGCCACACACAGCCAGCGGCCCGTCACCCGGCAGCAGAGTGTCTGCACGATGGCCACCTGATTGGTGGGCAGCATCAAGGCCGACAGCCGCAGGTGAGCTGTGGCCTTTGGCATGAAGCGCGAGCGGCGGTAGAAGAGAGCGCAGCCGTCAGGACCGTTGTTCGGCTCTACATCCAGACAGGGAGACCAGGGTTTGGGCAGGAAGCTGCCCTGGTAGCCCAGCCGGGCCAGGATGGGCTGGAAGGTGTCGTAGTAGTGGTCCACCTCCTGCAGACAAAGAACGTCGGGTCGGTGGGTCAGGATCTCCTCCAGGATCAGGTACTTCCTCTCGTTCCAGTTCAGAGCATCCAGAGGGCAGCGGACGAAGCCGTCTTTTCCCTCCCCAAGAGCTGAAACACAAACAAGCCTTCAGTCCATCACAGGAGAACAGCACCAGAACTGGGTCCCGAGCAGGACAGAATCAAATGATGCATAAACATTTTTCTGCAGCATGTCACTGGAAATTGCAAGGACACAGAAATGGATCCGACCCAGTGTTCAACATAAGCGGCCCGAGACAACCAGATTTCACGGAGGACAACCAAAAATGAACCTGATGTTGTCCGTGTGACATCCTGGTCTTTTATTCAACATTTTGGTATTTTTCTACTATTTTTCAAGTTTCAAGGGTTAGTTTTTGGCAACCTCTGAATTGAGACGTATGCAGCAAATTCTTTCCACTGAAAAACGAAGTGGGTGCATGCTAGCGAATCCTTTCTGTTTCTACATGTGCACTTTTCAATAAAGATTATTCAAATAAACGTGTTGAACAACAGTACCTGGCAGGACCGCTAGAGGTCTCCAAAAACACGTTCAAAGTAATCAACAGAAGATTTAAAACACATTCATAAAACACTATAACTTTGACTCATAAGAGAACAGACCGGCATGAGCTGAAAAAAAACTTTTTTCCATGGGATCAATATGATATTCTACATTTTTACAACAGTCTTTAAGCAACAATTATCAAAACCAAAGAAAAAAAAGAACCAATATAATTAAATCTGTGTAAAGATACTAGTTATAAAGATATTAGTTTCAAGTTTTCGGCAATACTTTGTGTAACCAGATGCTTCAATATTTAGTAAAATGTTTGTTTTTAATATTTAAAGAGTTTTTCAAATGTCCATCATAAGAGGCAGTTGATATTAGATGTATAAAAGAAATAAAGATGTAAGTACTAACATCTGAGTAGGTTCCGTTGCTGTTGAATATTGATATCGAAGGACAACCAACAATTGGGGGGGACAACCAAATATTACTTGCCAGGTTGTCCCCTTATTTCTAACGCTGCCGACCCGTTCTGCTCGGACCCAGACCAAACCTGAGCTCAACACCAACAGAAAGAAATGCAGACATTTACCTTGAGCCAGTATGTTCCACTGCATGATTCGTATGGGGGGGTTGTATTTGTGGCTGCAGGGCGCCATGCAGGTGGAACGGACCAAATCCCTGTGAGGTCGAGCTGGACGATGCTGCAGGATCTCCTCGCACTCTTTCCGAAGCTGATCCGGGTCCAGATCCAAGTCTGGGTTCTCCTCCGAATACGGTTCTGGTTGAGGCAAGGACTGAGCCAACGTACTGAAAAGCCTGCTGCTGCTGCTGCCCCCCATCACAGAAAGTGCTGTCGAGGAAACAGAACATTTTGTTACATCAAGTGTGTCATCGGTTTCCTTGAGCGATCCGGTTTTTCAAATGTCACGCAGACCGGTTAATCCGATGTCCTAAATCCAATGACGGCAGTTCCCAGACAATGAGATATTAGATGAACATTTAAAACCCAAACCTTTCCACCCATGTATAAACAAAATGTAGGAGATGGAGGTCATGCGACACCTCATATAAACCTGCGTATCCAAGGCAACCACTGGCTCTTCCTTGCAGAGTACAAATGGAGAACAGCAAGACATGCTAGCTTAAGCATTAGCAAAGATAACACCAGCGAGCAACTGCAACGTTTAAGAAAGCTTTGTTCTTGGTGAGTTATGAACATGGCAGGAAGCTTAAACGGATGTCATACATCTGAAATGAATCCATTTCCAAATAGACCATCTTGTTAATCATCGCATTTACAAATTGAATTAGATAATTTTGGATCTTTGAGGCATGTAAACGTGTTCATTTAGACATCTATTCTAAGATAATATCGAGCTTTAAATATTGACCGTAGACGAGAACTGGACTGAATGAATGAGACATAAACCACAGAAATTACTTGCTTCTGGGTCCAACCAAATAAAGTCAATTCAGTTACCGTTTTTTTCATGATACGAGTGTCGCAATGTTGAAACAAGACAGTGTCAGTAAGCAGTGATTGGTCTGCGTCATCTTTGCTATGGCAACCACTCACCAATCAGGAGTGAGTTTGTTGGAAGTGTAGCCACAAAAGTATTTAAAATAAGGAATTGACATTATGATGAAATTCTGTGTCAAAAAACATTTTTTTCCCATAACACTGTAAAGTCCTATGTCCGATTTCCTCAGGAAATGTCATTCAGAAATGTGGTGTTATTTTTTTGTTTTTTTTTTGTATTAAGGACACGTCAGCTGTAAGTCATGTGACTGACGGTACCGGGGACTGATTTGATAAAGAGGACCAAAGTAAGGGGGGGGGCAAGGCCTGTCGTGACAAGAAAAAAAAACTTCAGGGAGTCTACGAGAGACCTGAAGAGAAAAAGAAAAAGAAAAGAGAAGCGCATCTAACTCCCGAGGCCTTGGATTACGTTTTGGGGATTTATTTCTGTTTGGACAAACTTGGACAGTCAACCCTTGGGTGAGAGGATTCCTTTTTTCCGTTGGGATGCCGTTTTCATTGTGGAGAATGCCTACGTGTCGGGAGTGGGAGTGACCGTGAACTCTGAAATGAAGACGCTACAGCACGGACATTAACGATTTAAAGACATTTAAATCACAGAGACATTTAAAGAAAACAAATCGGTTTTTTGAGTTTTTTGTGTTACATAAAATAATCTGAATAACAAAGGAAAAAAACTGTGGTGTGTAAATATATCAATTTCAAGAATCTAATTACCCTAAAAAAATACGTAATGAGCACTATGAATAATAGATGATCGTTACAGAAGAGTGGACTCTGGCTCTGTGCTAGTTCTCATCCCATTCTTCCATTAGTTAACATTGTCAGGTAGCACAGCAACATTTCCATCGTTCCGTTGACGACGCACAGCAGTACTCGTCAATTAGACCAGGAAATGTCTGCCAGCTTACAGACTTCAATGGAGCTTACGGATTTAAAGAGTTTTTCTTTTCTTTTCCTAAACTCAGGTTAAACAAAGGTTGCATACCTGAGCTCTGCAGGGATTTCCTCTAACATAGTGCAATCGCACATGCACACTCACTCAGACTTCCCTCATAACCAGCAGAAACAGAACTTCTAGTTCCAGTAACAATCAGCAGATTCTGTGTTTTTTTTTTCTGCAGCCGGTAACATTTTACTGCCATTAAAGAATCAGTGTTTGTTAATAAATGGATTGGAGGCTGCTGCTGGAGTCTGTCTCCACGCTGGCTTCAGGGTCGTGGTTCCAAAGGGCTTCGAGTAGAACTGGAGCAGATTTTCAGTTCCTACAGAAGCAGACGAGCCAATTAGGATGGAAGTGTTTTTCCAGATGCTAAACCATGAAATACTGAGCAAAGCTTTTCCCTGTGGTCTGAGGTGTACTCCAATAAACTCCTCATAGTCCCTGTGCTTACGGCAGAAGCCGGTTCCTCCCTGGAGCTCCAGCTGATCATCGGAGATCAGAGATCCTCCTTTAGAGGACCAGACCTGATGAAGGTCTCCACTGCACCAACAGACTCTGACTTACATAAAAAAGAAGTGCAGTTTGTAATTTCCAAAGTCTCCGTGTCATCACTCAGTCCTCGTCCTGGGAGTCTGCATCTGTATGAGGACGCCTCAGTGAGGAAGAGGAGGAGGAGGAGGAGAGGTCAGGGACGCTCCTCCTCCTACAACACAGTGCTGAGCTGTCCTGCAATACCTCTGTCACCTCAAACACCTCTCAAAAAAGAGAATCCGTGACATCAGATGTCTGCAAGCCGGAGGGGCTCAGCTTCACACCTGCTGGTCCTTTAACCTCTCTTCATCCCGTCCCTGTGGAGGGGCGGTTGGACAACCAGGAGAACGTGGTGGCACTTTTGGGCTGTGGTACTGCTTGAACTCACCACATTCCTGCGGGCAACACTTAACCCAGTTAGCAGAGAACGCGCATTCAGCTGCATTAAAAAATGCACGAGGGACTGTCCCATCATGTGACTCTAATCTGGAGGGGGGGGGGTGAAAAGGTGCTGACTTCAACAGACAGCAGAGACAAAGCCAGGCACAGAGAGCTGCCCACTGCTGGACCCACTGACCAGAGTTTGCCCCGCCCAACTCAACCGCTTTTGGCAAAGACAGAGCTTGGGTGGGGCCTACCCACCTGCCAATCAAAAAATGTCCCCTAAATGTTTGCATGGTGGAGCTCAGATGAAACATCAGGCTGCACACAGCATTTTCTTGCATCAAATGTGTTTTTTTCTAACACACAATGCAGTCCAACCAAGCTCCTGTCATGTTGGGCAGGAGGTTGTTGTAACTGGACCAGAACCACTCCAGTTTATATTTATTTCACCAAAGTGAGAACAAATGTTTTGATCTTCAGTTTACTTCCTTAAGGGACTAATAAAGTCCTCGCATGTGCACTCTAACGTGATCTTCAGTCTGGCATCATTACAGTAGTGTTCCTCACTACATCATAGTTCACCTCTTAAAGAGTAATTTTTCATGCTTTGTGTGCACCTTGTTCTGCGTCCTGATTGGCTGTTGACCTTGTCAATCAGTCTCCCTTGTGTCATGTCTTCTGTACAGAATGTGTTCAGCTCCCCAGAGTCACATAGATCTTTGTTTTCATCTCTCCAGGTTTGACCTTTGAGAGTTAGAACAAGAGAGAAAAGTCTAAAAATGGTTAAGTGGGTCTGAGAAAAGTGCAGAAAGTGTTTATCTACTCTGTAAATGTCACCAATCGTGGGTTATTTTTAAAATGTGATAAATGAAGGAACACTGTAAAAGCAGTAGACTCGGTACCTCCTAAGACCAAAGCAGAACTGAGGCTGTGCCCGAATTCCCACACTAACCCCTAACTACTAAAACACGAGACAGCTCAGCACTATATAGTGCCCTGAATTTAAAGAGCAATTCGGATGCCATGCTCACTACTTTTTTTTTTCTTTTTTTTTTTAAGATCGACAGGTATGACATTCTCAATTTCACAAAGTCAACATCTCATTGATATGAGCGTTTTGTGACAATTATTTATTAGTCCACTGTCTTGTGAAGATGATAACGTTGATGGTTTATTTAAAAATAAATCTAAATACATTTTTTGTCAGAAATTGTCCCGATGCAATGCATTGTGGTCTATATCCGCCAATCTAGTGAGCATCGATGCACACTTGTTTTTCGCAGAGACTTCTGGGAAATATCTAGGGCACTTGATTTTGGAATTGTAGATTGGGACAGCACTAAAAAAAGGGCAAACGCACAATAAAGTTCACTACATAGTGAGTAGGGAAGGAATTCAGACACACATGACATTCTGGAGTTCAATCTCATCTTTGTGTGAGAATTGTATCATTTCTTTTTTTCACGTAGGTTTTTCAGAACAACAGAGATCGATCTGATATTATAAATCTTCGTTCCATGCGAACCCTTGCTGGAAAGCATTCCGCTTATCTGTGACCTTTGACCCTAAAGCAACTTCAGAGTTTCAGTGACACAGACGGCGCAGTTACATAAGCAGTCGCCGCCAGCCGAAGCCCTCAGCGTCACACCAGGTCACTGCGGCTAAACATGCACGCCAGCGAAACTGCCCCCGTTTGTGGGAACGGCCTAGACTCAGATCCAGACCCTCTTCAGTTCCGTCAAAGAATCAAGCTCCAAGGGATGCTGCGTTCAGGGACTGGGAATGTGTTTGGTAAAATCTCACTCTGACCATTTTTTAACTATTGTCAAAGTGTTCCCAAGTGGTCTCTTAATTATCAATCTGCCGTTTTTAGCCAAATTTACCTCTGAATTGTGGGCGGACTGCTAACCCTAACCCTTTGTTTACATTCTCTCCTGCTAACTTACTGCCCCTCACAGTCCCAACCTAACATTAGTGGTTACAGCAAAAATGACAAGCAATATCAGATCTATCGAGCTGTACAGTTTAGATCCAGATTCCAGCTCAGACGAGAAAAACAAAGACGAACATGGATCTATTTGTCTGACAGTGAATGCATCAGAATGGAGCAGAGCAGGACGCTTGTGGCCTGTAACACCTACAGCGACCGTAACACCTACATCAATAGGTACAAGCTTTTTCCAACAGCATTCTTTCATCTGCTCCTGATCCGCAATGATTTGAATAAAGAAATACTCAGAAATGCAGTGTTAAGCTCAATATTCTTTGTGTGGGTCCTCAATCATCAGAAAAATGCCACAAGAACATGTTACAGACACCAAAAACACCAATTTTATTGCAGTGGGTCTTTAGGTACCTTTCTGGAATACACAATAACTACAAACTAAAAGAGATTTGAATGAAAATAAAGGCATCTGTGGCCCCTCCCTCTGTGACCTACCTGTTAACCAGGTCAGCTGCCTCAGTGTCCACAACTGTCATCATCATTGGTGCTCTACATTCTACAGAAGTAAAACTAAAACCTAAACTTGGGTTTCAGCTTAAAAATGCTTTTCATTTTTTCTATTAACAATGTTATGTAGGGTTATAATTAGTCCTTCAATAAATATACTTTTTCTTCTTGTTCTTGTTTGTTTTTCCATCAACAGTCGTGATGATGACGTCATATACCACATCAAAGAGCAACGTGGAAAAATCAACTTCTGAATCATTTAACAAAAAAATGGAGGCTAATTCTGACCCACGCAGTGAGTCACGAGGACTGAAACCGTTCGATCGTTTTCACCTGTTTTCAGGTGACAATTTTGTCACTGTCGCGCGCACTAGCCGTACCTGTTGCCGAGCCGCTTCCGGCTGTTCCGCTCAGCGGCTGGCTCCCCGCTCCGTCTCCCCCAACGACGGAGTGGCAATTCCGAGCCCCCGTGGTACGGAGCGGAACCACCAGCGAGGTGGCGCACATCTGTCCGAGGAGAGCCGAACAGCGCCGAGCCGGGTTCATGGTTCGCGGTTCAGGTCCGCTTCAGGCTTTTTGTCTTGAGGACTGGAACCGGAGCTGGGGCTCGCTGGCGAAACGGAGGTCCAAAAGCCGGTATGTTACGTCAGCTCTGAGAGGAGTTACGGAACACCGGCCACGGGGCGGAGCTCACTGTGGACCGGTCCACAGATGGTTGTGGAGCTTCGCTGACCCAGATTTAGAGCACGGAATACAGTTATAGGCCCACTTCGAGTCGAGGCGAAGTCTTTCCTGTTTTGTGGGGGTAAAAAAAAAGGTCCAAACTCACGAGTCACGCATACGGCCACCCCTCACAACACAGATGAGTGGAACGTGCCGCACGGAAACTTAAAGGGGAAAAGGCGGAAACCAGTGGAAACGGGGCGTTACCTTCTCACTTTGAATCCAATCAGCGTTCAGTGCGACTTTACGACCGTGATGACGTCAACAATACGCTTGTACCTTTCCTCTGAACCAGGGGGTTATTCCAGAGAGCAGGTTAAGCTAGTTCCCATGGTAAGTTTGAGGCTAAATAAGTGTACAAGCACCGCTTTCTTTTCCAGAAACAGAGGTATGTTTCAGGGTATGCTTAGTTGCCATGGCAACTCTTGCTCTGAACATAACCTGGTCTGGAGCAGGTTTAGTTGAAGGTTAGTTTGTTTCCAGAGAGGTGAAGCAGCATGGTGTATCTAGGAAGATGATTTAGTGGATGAAGAAGCTGGATAAGCCTTCTGTGAATCACACTTCATTTTCAGAATCATATTCATCTTCATAGTTACCTCGGAAAAGTTCCTCGTACTGCAGCAAAATCTTTCATTACAGAAGAACGTAACTCCTAACATCAGTCAAAGTTTGTTAGAACTCTCATAGATGCCGTGGAGGTGGGCGGAGCCAACTCCAGTCAACATGTGGTCCCACTTCTACCACACCTGTTTATCTGTCAATCTCCTTGATGAAAGCTGACAGAAATTATTCACACACATTTATTGTTTCTCCAAAGGATCCGAGCCTAATGCAACCTAGAGATAACACTAAAAACTTAAGCTTAAAGATAAAACATCAATTAGTTTAATGTTCTTAAGAAACAAAATGACAAATTATGACATAGTAGAAGCACAAAACAAATAGCTAACGAAGTTTAGAAAAAACAACAACAGAAAAGAGTTATAAATAAAAACATTAAACATGTTTGAAAATTAAATAAGATAAATAGTTTGAAGGAAGATTCGTCAATTATTTGTGTCCAAAAAATACAAACATATTTTATCATATTTAATAAAATACCAACACGCAAAAATATACATTATAAAACATTAAATTGAACCAAACTAGAAAACACAAACATAACCAAATGGTGAACTACAAAATATAAAAACATTTAAAAGGTATGGTGGCCCTGAAGCAGAAATTCCACCAATAAATCAGCCAACAAGCACTAAAACATATTAAAGATCAAAAAGACAATTAAAAAAGCAAAATAAAGTGTTGGTAAATAACTGATAAAAAAAATTAATAATAAAAAGCTAAGAAAAGGATAATGGGGGGGGGGTTTATATAATCTGCTTCCGCCCTTTCAAGTAATTAATTTAACTCCTTTTGACAAACAATATTTAATAGTATCATGCGTCATATTCTGTTCATATTCATGTACAATATACAAATAAATTGTTTTAAAAATCGTACAACACGGTTTCTGAATGTTTCTTCAGGTTCTGTCTCTCACTGTGGAAATGCACCTGTGATGAAAATTTTAGACCCCTCCATGTTTTCTAAGTGGGAGAAATTGCTAAATCACAGGGGGATCAAATACTGTAGATCTATAATTCTGTTGCTTGTTATCTTTGGTTTTAATTTTGTTTTGATTGCGTGAAATGAATCATTTTCAAATCCAACTCCAAAAGCAGACATTTCAGAAAACAAAGGTAATTTCTAGAAAACCAAATGAAATGTTAAAAAAATGAAACAATAGAAGAAACCAAAGAATGAGGTACTATAGGAAATGACTGACTGGATGATATTTGTTCCCCTATTCAACCTGAAGTTTTTTGGTTTGAATTGCCTTAAAACAAAAACATGAATGTTACTGTGACTCAAACTGCTGCTTCTAGACGGTTAATTCAAGCCACTGCAAAAGTAGAAATAACTATTTATACTTAATAAAGTATAATCAACTCCTTATCACAGTTCCAGAAAAACTGCCCTCTGCTTTTCAAAATGTCCTCATCCAGTCAGTGATGTCCCATTTCTCAAGAGTTTCTTTCATTTTTTTAACATTTCATTTTGATTTCTGGAAATTACTTTTGTTTCCCGAAATGTTTTTTTTTTTAGTTGTCATGTTTTGGCTTCTGGAATTTTATTTTTATTTCTAAAATGTAATGTTGTTTAGTTATTAATTGTTTTGCTTTTTTAATTATCGTTGTGTTTTTTAATAGGATTTTGTGTTGAGTGGATTGTTGCCGTGATTTGCACAGCAAGGCCATCGTACAAAAATGAAAAAGATAAACTTGTTAAAAATAAAAATAATGATTGTTTTATCTCTGAATAATTTCTAAAAGGTTTTATCTGTGGACCAAAGGCTCACGTTTTTTTTTTTTTATCATCATCTGAAGATGACATCAGAAAACCAATGGGGGACCCCTCTGTGTGGAGTTTGCATGTTCTCCCCGTGCATGTGTGATGTGGGTTTAGTTCAGTGTTTTTCAACCTTTTTTGAGCCAATGTACACTTTATTCTTGACAAAAATCCTGCGGCACACCAGCATCCAAAAATAAAAAAAGGAGAAACTCATAGTCTGTATTGATGTGCAGTACCTTTACAATCTCACATGCATTTTTGTGATAATTGTGGCAGAAAAAGCTGGAAGTTGCAGCTGTGTTTTCTAAAAGATGTAATAAAAGTTAAGTTAGTTTTCCATAATAATTTTGGGTTGACATTTTACTCTGGTAGTTGTTTCTCCCTTCAGTTTATTAGCATACAATTGTATGTAAACTCACAAAAAAACAAATATATTTTTTCTAAATAGTGATTTATTTGTTAAATAATTTTTTCAATGTTAGAAGGCAACTTTAATTTTATGATCACATTTCACATTTCATCATTCAAATTATATGATCACAATATGCTTGATAAATTTTATTTTACACAAAATGACTAATATTATATTTATGTTTTCTGTTGCTACACAAAAAGTGAACATGTTGAAGTTTTTTTAGTTTATTTTTTGTCTTAATCAAAGATGAAGTCTTTGAAAAGTTAAACAAAAATGAGCGACCTTGGTCGCCTTTCAGGCAGACTACTCTAGCAGTGTTTTACTCGGTTACTCCCCTAGGGTGGTTCAGTTTAATCAGCTCACCTATTCAGCGTCCTATTTAAGTCCAGGTGTGCTGTTGTTCATTCTCTACCTCCTTCTCATTTTTTCAGTGTCATATGTCTTCCCCCCGTTCTTTTTCGGACTTTTTGGTCCCCCTTTTTCTGGTGTGGGGACGTCCGTCATCCCCACGTCTGCCCCTCCTTCTTTTTCGGCTGTTCAGCTGGCAGGGTGCGGCTCCCGGCACGTCTTTCGGCGCCGCTGCGGCCGTGTCTCCAGCGTGCATCTGCCAGGGTAGCGTCCTGCAGTGTTCAGGTTGTCAGCGGCGGTCGATCGGGAGATATCTGGGCCTTCTTGAATGCCGTGATCAACGTAACCCTGGTGAGCATGCCATGCAGTCCCTCTCCTATGTTTTTCTGTTGAGGCTTTTCCGAGGCTCTTCCTGGTTCTTTGCTTCACCTGGTCATCTGTGACGTCACGCCCCTAAGGACCCTGGGAACTGCAATTCTTTTTTCTTAAAAGTAATGATGTGCACCTGGTTCGGTTTCTGCATGTGGCTCTGCATCTTCCAGTTATCGTTTCGGGGTTGTGGGGTCTTTTCGGTGGTTGAGAGGGCTGGCAGGCCTCGTCTGGACGGGTTTCTCTTGCTGGCTGAACTTGTTGTGGCTTTGGGTGTTTTTCTCTGTTGCTGTGTTATTTTAGGAGCCGGATGTGAATCTTAGCCATCTTTCGATGCTGGGTTTTTTGTTATGGTGGCTCTCTGTTTTGTTTCTTTTCTGTTAAAGCTGCTGTGTACATTCGATAGTTTAGCCAGCGTTTGGATTGGTCCGTCCATGGACCTGTCTCATCTGTGGACATTTTACTTCTAATTGGTCTCTTTTAAGCAGCATCTGTGGCTCCTTTTCTCATTTTGATTCGCTGGTCGCAGACGGCGATCCTCAGGTCATCACCACCGCATGCTCAGCGTCTGGTTCTGCATCACCCTTCCTCCCTTGGGGCCAGCTGGTGTGTGGACAGCCACCCCGCTCTGTGTTCCCCTGAGAGTCCAGCCCTATCCATCGGGGAACTAACATCAGCCACCCTTGTGAATGAGTCAGCTTTGTACGCGGCCCTGTCTTCTCAACCTATCAGATATTTTGTTATTTTCTCTCTGGTTGGTTTAGGGGTTTATGGCTGGTTTGTGGGGGCTATGTGATGGGCTCTTTCCATTTTTTGAGTCAGCGCTAAGGTGGCCACTCGGGAGTTTTCATGTTTGACGTGATTATGTGAGATCTGTCTGCGCCTCTGTTAGTCCATTTGGGCATCAGCAACCTAATTCCTCATGATCCTATCGGTTTTGTTTCAGGTCTTTGGTCTCCCTCCACATGTTTTCTGAGGCTGCGCCCTCTATTAGTTTGGGGGAAAAGTTTATGAATGGTTTATGAATGTCCGGCCGCCAGAAATTTAGGTCGTTAACCCAAACCCACAGCTCTAATGGTCCTTTAAGGGATCATGGCTCTGAGAGAATTCAGCCGTGGAGATTATTACAAAGGCTGTTTTAAGAAGTGCGATGATAAATAGTTAATGTGCCATTGTTTGACTTCGTTTAGTGTTTAAATACCTTTACATTACGAGCTAATTTTATCCTGGCTGTAGAAATTATCACTGATGCTCTCTAGCTTCAGTTTCAAGAGTTAAAATTTGTGTCGCAAGCCAATGCTCAGTCTGCCCTGCTTTCAAGCAGATGACATACGACTAAGAGTATGTCCATTTAGAGACTTGTTGTCATCTGCCTCTAAAATGCATGAGGTTCAGCCCAGCTAAAATATTATTTCAGTCAGACAACTGTTGCAGTAAGAAATATTTATTTGACATACTTAATTTCCACATTCTTTAAGTTGGCATTCACATCTTTTTGTTTGGCATAAGGGTCCGTTAAATTCCATGAGAAATTTCCATGAAACTTTCGGGTAACAAAACCCCCAACCCTAAAATCATCCAGAAGAAGAAAAATGTGAATGTATAATCAGTGTGTAATAAAATGGGATGTGTTTTCGGCAGCATTCCATTTTCATTTCATTTCCCAGTATGAGTGCTATGTGTGACCCGGCACCATTGACCGTTGGGCCGCCCCCGTTCGAGTACAGCGCCACGAAGGGAACATACTATCTAGTGGATCTGCTATGTGTGACCCGGCACATTGACCGTAGGGTCTCTCCCGTACGTGGAAACCACTAGAGGAACATACTATCTGAAAGAGAGAGGGAATGAAATAAAAGGGGAGCCAACATAAGAATAACCCATACCCAATCTTAGAACGTAAGCTCACGTCCGCAAACGCTGTGCGGAACTATAATTTAAACCGCCAAACAACCCGTGTGAGACACTAACTTAACATCCAGACGAGCAGGTGATGGGAAGAGAAGCCAAGGACATTTGTATGTCTATGAAGACTCTCATTCATCCAGGTTGGTTCCATTGTAGTAGGTTAAGGGGATGTCATCTGGACTTGGTTTTCAAGGTGGAAGACGTTTCGCCTCTTATCCAAGAGGCTTTGTCAATTCTGAAATAGCTGGTCTAAGAACTGGTATATATGCGCTCATGGGGGAGGAGTCAGACCTGAAACTGGAGGTGTTGTCCACTTAGCCTACATGGTTTCGGGTCGTTAATGGTCCTTTGTCCTCAGCTGGGGGTTGGGGAGTCAGTGACTCCCTCTCCAAATTGGTCGTCTCTTTCAGCGGTTAACGACTCGGGTGGAACTGGATTGGTTTGTTTAGGTTTCAAAACACTGCCGTAGATGGGTGGAAGAATCTTCATGGAAGATCAAAAGCCAGGAAGTGGAGACTTTCACAGATCATATCAACGCAGTAGACAAGAACATCAAGTTCACCAGGGAAGACACAAAGGACAACACCCTAGCCTTTCTAGACTGTGCTGTGATCATTGGAGAGGACAGACAGCTCCAGGTTGAAGTGTACAGAAAGCCTACTCACACAGATCAGTAGCTGTTATTTGACTCAAACCACCCTTTACAGCACAAACTAGGCGTCATCAGGACATTACAACAAGCCTCTAAATGGGGATGCATCTAGCAGAGTGTCATCTGCTTAAGCAAGGCAGATAGAAGACTGACTTGTGGACACAAGATTTAACTCTTGAACTAAGCTTGAGAGCGCAAGTGATATATTACCTACGGTCAGGGTAGATATTGCTCCAGGTGTTATTTAAACATTGACCAAGTCAACCGATGACACAATACTATCATTCACTATTGAAACAGCCTTAATATAATCTCCAAGGATGAAATAACCGGACGACCCCTTAAAAACCATCAGAGCTGTGGATTCTGGCGACCGGACAAACACAAACCCTAAACCCTAAATCCTTTTTCCCCCAAACCAGAAGGCGCAGACTCAGAAGAACAAGTGGAGGGAGCCTGAAGACACGACAGTCATCATAACAAAACCACTCCAAGCATAGAGAGGGAAAGATCAAACGCAAAACACGAAAATCCAGAACAGGAACACATGGCCCAGGATCGAACTACCGAGAACAAGAACACAAGATGAATGGATGACCATAGGACCAAAGCCACAGCAAATGTCAGGTGGCCCAATCATTGACAAATCATATTCAACCAAAAATTGAAGAAACGACATGCTGCACAAAAGCTAGAGATGACATAATGGGGAGAGGAAAGCATCAATGAACCACCCAGATCCATAGAAGAAAAATAAATCCGGACAGGTGGAGGACCATACAGTATAGACAACGTGGAAACCCAGATTTGAAAACAAGTTTTTTCCACAGAGATTCAAAAGACCAGGGATACAGAGGAAACATGGCCACCGAGAAATCATCAATAACTCGCAAAATGAAAGGGACCCATCGCCTACAAATATCCAGTACAGAGCTTCTGATAATAAAGTCGATATTATGAGGACTGCCACAACAGCTGAAAGGTAAACCGACAAACACTTTGAGCGCCAACTGAATGCCAAGAGACGCCACTGAGAGGCATAGAGGCAGAACAGTAAGAACATCAGCGATAATAGTCATCTTCAGCCTTACATCGCGTTCGGAGGAAAATCGTGGAGACAGCATGGGCAGCTGAAGAAAATATATACTAAATCTGAAGGTGCATGGGGAACCAGGCCACTGATGCCCAGAAGAACTGCGAGGCGCTAACAGGTCCAGATCAAGTCACGTCAACCTGAACACTTCCTAGGGGCCACCCTCAGTGGCGGCTTTGAAAACGATGCCCCGGAAGAATCCATCACATAGCCCCCACAAACCTCCAAACCAAACCAGAGTGAGAATAACAAATTATCTTTCCAGCCGATAAAACAAGGCCGCGACGAGACTGGCACACTCACTAATGCAGCCGACGCAAGTCCCTGAAGCCAGGGCAGGACCCACTGGGGTACACAGAGCAGGAAAAAACAGGCGGAGCAGAACCAGATGCAGAACATGCGGGGGCAACGAACGAGGATCGTCGAGTGAATAAAATGAGCCATAGACGCTGCATAAGAGAGACCAATCATAGGGGAAAATGTCCACAAAGCAGAGACGGGTCCAAGAGAGACTGATTCACATTCTGACTAACCAGCAGTTACGACAACGAAGAAAATAAACAGAAGAACCGCAATAATAATAAAGCCAGCATCGAATTAAAGATGGTCAAGATTGACATTCAGCTCCCAGAGAACAAAACAGCAACAGAGAAAATGCTAAAAGCCACAACAAATTCAGCCAGCATGAGAAACCTCTCCAAACGAGGACCGCCAGCATTCACAACCCCTGAAACAATAACCGGATGATGCAGAACTACACAGCAGAAAAGGAATCAGAAGTGCATCATGAAGTGGACCATGAAGTCTAAAACTACAATTCCCAGGGTCCTTAGGGGCGTGACGTCACCGAAGTAAACAGGAAGCAAGAGCGCAGCCTCAGAAAAACAACACGGGAAAAGAACCGTATGCCGCTCACCGTAGAAATTCGGCTAACCATGACAGACGAAAAGACCCGGACTGCTCCTGATCGGGGGCCACGGACAACCCGAACATCGCGGAAAGCACACCCCTTGCAGATGCACGCGACCGCGGCGAAACGAACGCCCTGGGCGCCTCCAGCCGCCCGCTGATTCCCACAAAAGGAGACCAGACGCGGCGAAACGAAACCCCACATCAGAAAAATGGGGATCATCCATCCGAAGGACGGGGGGAACACAGCAAGACGCCGAAAGAGAAGGAGACCCGCTGGCACAGAGACCGGCGAAGAATGAGCGCTGAAGGTAAGAAAGAGAATGAACAGCTGCGCAACTGGGCTTAAATAGGATGCTGAGCAGGTGAGTTAATTGACTGAACCGGCCTAAGGTATTTATCTGTAAAACACTGCAGCGAGTATCTGCCTGAAATACGACAAATTGTCATCTAAACCTACGATCCCTCATCGATCTCAATTGTTCTTCATTTGCAGTATCCAGACACCCCTTTGCTAATTAATATTTAAGTTATGTGCTCTTGTTGTCCACCTATTTGAGAACAGCTGATTTCAAGTACAAAGCATCAAATCCAGCCGAGCTGCTGTCCATTGCTACGTGAGATGTCGTCCTTCCTCATCTACGAATCTCCTTGGTCCTTGGATACCCTTCCATTCGCCTGCTCGTCGATGGCCTTCTGAAGGTGCATCCCTCCAGAAATGACAAAGCGCTTCCTGAGACTGCCACCCCTACTCCCCGTCAGCACTTCCGTTTATGGTGGATGATATCGTTGCTCCCGCACTCCTTGTTCTGGTCCCCCAACCACGACTGCACTCCACGTACCTATTTCTGCACTGAAAGTGATGGGGCGGTAGACCTCCTCTGCATTCCAATGAGACTTCTGAATTAAATCAACCAATATGTTAGCAGCAGAATGAATGTTATGTGGATGTGGATTATAGATGTTTGAAAACTATATATGCCAGGTTGAAGCCTCAAATTTAGGATGTTCTAAAGTTTGTATTCTAGCTTGCAATGAAGCTCGTAATTGGAGGTTTCTTAAGCTCGTATTATTTGTATGCCAGATGGAAGAAAGGTTTATGGCCGTTAAGCTCGTTCGTAGTAATACGATGGAAGCCACGAATTAATGGATGTTACTTAAGCATGTCATAGTATGCCAGTGGAAGCATCGGATTGGATGGTAAGTTAGTGTCATCTTACAGTTTGGTTAATGCCGGTTCAATTTATAGTTCCCTACAGCGTTTTGCGGACATTGGCTCCACATTCTTTTTTTTTGGCTCTTTTCTCTTCTATCTAGATAGTGTGTTCCTTTCGTGGCGCTGTACTCGAACGGGAGCGGCCCGACGGTCAAAGGTGCCGGGCCACACATAGCAGTCATACTTGTAAGTCTGAATATGGAATGCCTCTGAAGTACATTTCATCTGATTACACACTGATATACATTTCCATCTTGTTCATCCTTGATGATGTTTGGTGTTGGGGGTAGCTATTAACCAAAAGGTTTATGGAAATTTGTCTCATGGAATTGTAAGGAGCCTTGTGCCAAAATAAAAGAATGTGAATACCTTTAAGAATGTGGTTGCCAACTTAAAGAATGTGAAAATATTTTTTACTGCATGAGTTGTCTGACTGATAAATGTTTTATTTCTTTTTAGATTAAATTGTTTTAATTCAGTTTAATTGTATCTGTTGGCTACTTCACCTTAATCCTGTTTCTTAAATGTTGTTATTACTTTTACTTAAGTTTAACTTTTCATTTTTCAAAAGTGACTGAAGTATGAAAGTGATTCCTTCAATCCAGACTTTGTTAGAAAAGTGTTTCAGTTAAAAAGATGACTTGGACCAAACTCTGGGATGTTTGGCTGTAAATAAACACAAACCTTGAAGGAGAACTAAACTGTTGTCCTCCGATTTCATGAAGAAGATTTCAAAACTGCTGTGTGTTCATTGTGGTTTCAAAACGTTTAACAGGGAAGACTCATTGTAGCACAGTGATGCTGTCACTTTAACCCAATGCATCATGGGAGACGTAGTGCAAAACTGCCGCCGATGGCAGACAGACTCGCTTCTCTGAGCTTCATTGTTTTGTTTACTTGTTCCACGGTCTGACACCGGATTCTGTGGAAAGCTACATCGCTAAAGACGAGCTTTAGCTGGTATTTTTGTTGGAACTGAGAGACATTATGAACAGAATCTGAACAAGGAAGTGAAGATTTGAACCAGTTCTGATTGGTCAGACTAATAATGTGTGATTAAGCCTCCAAGAATGATTGGTGGAGACAGTTAAAGAGGCGGGACTTTTCCAAAAACAGAGCTGAAGCTGCGGCTAAATCGTGGTACTGTCATTCTTATCAAATTGTCTTTAATAGAATCAAACACAATGTATTTTATGATCTTTCATATTCCTAACTACTCAGTGTTTTATCAGGGCCTGTTTGGATGAACAAATAGCTGATATCCTGGAGATGGAAAATGTTTTTAGATCAGTGACTG
Organism: Oryzias sinensis; assembly: GCA_037389245.1. Lineage (NCBI taxonomy): Eukaryota > Metazoa > Chordata > Actinopteri > Beloniformes > Adrianichthyidae > Oryzias > Oryzias sinensis. The sequence goes on from CM074496.1 coordinate 3,136,360, forward strand.
AGGGCAATTTCCCACGGCACACTAGTGTGCCACGGCACAGCGGTTGAAAAACACTGGTTTAGGGGACTCCGGCTTCCTCCCACCGTCCAAAAACATGCTTCATAGGTTAATTGGTTACTCTAATTTGTCCATAGGTGTGAATCTGAGAGTGAATGGGTGTGTGATTGTGGCCCTGTGACAGACTGGCGACCTGTCCAGGATGTCCCCTCCCTTTACCCACAAGTGGCCGGGATAGGATCCAGCGGCCCTGTGACCCAGAAAGGGACAAAAACAGATTAGAAGATGACTGAAGGAATATCTGTGACTAAAATGAATAATCTTTGAAGGAGATACTGCAGCAGTGCTGAGGCTCCTGCCATGGTCTTGAGAGGACGAGTCATGTCTTCAGCTCATCACCATCCTCAAAAGCCTTCCTCCTCCTAATCCTTCCATTCTGAAGGCAGGTGGAGTGGCTTCCTCTGTCCCTGGGATCTCCTCAGCCTGACAGCTCTGCTTCCCAGCGCTGAAGACAGCCTTAAGAGGAGGGATCCAGGAGATCATGGAGTCCAACCTATGAATAGTGCCGATATTAGTCAAATTCTTTTATGGGAAACATAATGTAGCTTCAGGTCCACTGACAGTTGCCATGGTGACACTGAAGGAGCATTTTAACCAAACGTCCATCAGGACAGCGTCCTGCCCAACACTCATTTTGTTCCATGGTTGATATTATTTTTCTTTTCCTGCACATGTGCAGAGTGACCTTTCATTGGAAGTCCTTACACAACCAAGCAGAACCAGGTGAAAGGTGGTGGTCGTCCTCGCGCTCCTCCCACTGCTGTATCCACAAAAACACCAGAAACGTCAGTCCCGAACAAATCAGCGTCAGAGGCTGTTGTTCGCCTGATGCTTTACTGCAGCCAACGTCCACTCAACATGGTAAACAAACAAAATACATGCAGCGTTTTGCTCAATGTGGTTTTTTGACTTTATGAACTTTGACCTTTGTGTGTCTCAGCAACACAAAAACTGATGTCTGTTGAAACCACACAACCACAACACAGCGTGGATCGGCCTTTCTGTCATGGTTTAATGGTCATGTGACATGATGTAAGAAGCTAAAGTAGCAGGAAAAACTCACAATGACAAAAAGATGGCAAAGCAATTCAACAAAACATAAAAAAAGAACAAATGTGCTGTTATTAGAGCCGTTAACTTTACCTTTTTTTAAACATGGTAATTCAAATAATCCTTTGTGCTGACAATTTTTCAAATGTCCGCGTTAATCCCACAGTAACAAGAATCGACTGCAGGAAAAAAACAGTTCAGTCAGAACATTTCCTTTACATAGAATTTATTTTTTAAATTAAAGTGGCTAAAAAACAGTTTGACCGAATCAATATTTTAAACAATAAACAATGGAATGTGAGTCTGTTCCCGTGTCCATGTAAAAGATGGTGATATAAAACACATCAAAGATGTTTCCTGCAGTGCAGCACACAGACATGAGGTCAGTCTGATCGGCTTCAGTGTTTGAGCTCAGGCTCATGTCTCCACGCTCAGGTCTGCTCACCTGCAGCTTTTCTGGTCTTTACCTTCCTCCTAAACTGATCCAGTGACCACTGCCTTAAAAATGTTTGATCCTCTTGGAGCAGAAGAAGAAGCTTGCATCTGTGTTATTGAGCAAATAACTCATTCATTTTTTCTTTATCAAATTTTCTATACCCTTTTCTCTCCGTCTTCAAAATAAAAACCCAAAAAGAGTTTTTTTACATTTACATTTATAAACAGCTAAAGATATGTGATCAATATTTGATTAATCATCAGTTGATGTGAATAATTGTGATTAACCCTTGTGCTATCCTAGGCACTTTACCGTTGGGAGTTGGGTCATCTAGACCCACTAGACAGTGCTCTGAACCTTTTTTCTTCAATGATTTGTGATCTTCACTGGTGTCCATGGATTACATGAAATCTTTCCACCTTTGTCCACCTTTGTCATGGTAGGGAGAACACGTCAATGTAAGTGGGGGGGGGGGGGTCATCTAAGATAGCACAAGGGTTAAGCTATGTGACCGGAACTTCTTTTTAGGCGTACATTATCACTGTGGATTATCATTTTTTTATCCACACCCAGAAACCAGAATCGAGTATTCACCTTGACCATGGTATAAATAAAATTCATGCCTTCCTTTATAATATTGCAGCCTACCAAATGTAATGGGTTACATGACTGCTGTATTGCTTATACTTAACTTAATTATAATACCAGTAAAATGTTGAGAGAAGCACATCTAAACTAAGAGATGTGCTGCAGAGCATTTTATATTATATTATTTATAATGAGGAGCTAAATTGGGAATAAGGACTGCTAATAACAGTTTATTTGCTATTATACCATGGTCCGGTTGAAAACTCGATTCTGATTGGTGGTGTGCATTAAAACCTGATAACTGCACGGTGAAAAAAGAAGTTTGGTCAGCTAGCTTAAATGTTTTGTATCACTGTGCCGGCTTCTTCAAAACAACCTTTTGCTTCATCATCTGGACATAAACAAGCAGTAAGAGATGAACCTTCTCTCTGATTTGATGCTTTATTTAAGCCATCGGGACGATCAGCATAGATATATCGCCGAAACTAGACTGCAGCAGTGGTGCTGCGTGACGTGGACTATATGTTACGTGATGCGGCGCATCACGCATAGTCCGCTTTTTGTGAGAAAAGCGATCCAAATCGAAAAAAAATACAAGAATTAAGGACTAAAACCTGGTTAATATGTATTGGTTTTGTAAGTGACCATGGTATAAGCGGGTTAATGGCCATCGAAGTGTGCGTTTATTACTTTTTAACGCTCTTCGCGGAAGCAACCGTCCTCCGCTTCGTGTCGGACTGTTCAGGATTCCACGGCGTGCGTTAAAAAGTAATAACCGCACACTTCGTCGGCCATTAACCCTTACTTAATGTGCAGGAAAGATGATAATGCAGGGAAACAGCAAAATCACAGACAGTACAAACTTAGCTAGCTGCTACTATGTGTGAATATCAGTGGTCTATTTAGATAAAGTGAACTAAAAGACATACATCAAAAAAAGTTTAGTTTTCTGTTGTCTAGATATTTTATTCAATTTTGATCTTTATAATGAAGGAAAGGATATCAGTGCAGCGGCTGCAGAAAAGTGATGCAGAAGCTGCAGCTGCATGCAAAGACCATGTATGAGGCTGGAGCTGAACACTTGTTTCCTCAGCAGCTGAGTTTGTCCACCTCTTGTGTCACTTTTAAAGCAGGAGTCGTCTTTACCAGCAGATGTGCGGCCTAGCTTGTTGGAAGGGGAAGGCCCAATGCTGACAGAGGTGCTCCACCTCAACCAAACCACTAGATGGCACTACACCTCCATGATGAAGCTGCAGCGATCCGAGATCTGAAAAACTCACTTTCCGTGGGATGATGACTAAGATTAGTTTGATTTTACCGTAAGATGCAAGAGTTTATTTAGGGATCAACTAGCATCAATTAGCTTATACATTTGCAAAAACTTTCATTTGACAAATGCTAAAATATCTGACAGGCAAAAATAAAATGTAAATAAAAAAAAATCTGACATCAATTTTAAAAGTTGACGGATGAAACAGTGGAGGCTTAATTCAATAAAGAAAGGTTAAAATTTTTGTAAAAGTTGTAAAGAAAAGGACAAACAGATCTGGAAAACGACTAAATTAGCTGAATTAATCACAAGTTTGAAAATAAAAAAAGTGTGTAAAAGCTCAGATATTCATTAATGGTACAAAGGCCATAATTGATCCAGGTGCCGTGCAGAAAAACTGAATCCCATTCTGAGGGAACTGTCTGCATGTTCATTCTCAGAGTTCCAGAGCATTGTAAAGGAAGACATCATGTAAATCTAACTGAACTCTCTGCCCCAAGATCTGCTGAATTGCCAGAATGATCTTTGAACCTGAAAGTTTGCTCAAGTTTTTCGGGCGACAATTTTTCCCTATTCAAAACCACAGAAGGGGGTCACATGTTTCTGGGAGTTGACTCAATTAAAAATTGCATGTGTGCAGTAAAAAAAAATAACTACTAATCTTAAAATCATCTTAGAGCCAAAGTCTTTGTTAGAGATGATTTCCAAAATGCCATCAGCTGAACTTAACCTCATCTTCAGCAACTTTTCTGGAATGCATCAACAAGTTTTCTAAGCTCATATTGTGAGTGTTTTAATTTCCCAGCATGCTTCACTTGCAATGACACTGACCTCCTGTTTCTCTTCAGCTCCTCTCTGCTCCACTCACCCCCGGTGTTCCTCCTGTCATAAGGCTGACATGCACAAAAGTGAGAAAGAGAAGCTCGCTGAATCCCTGGAGGTCCAGATTTAGATAAATGTTTGCCCGCTTATTTCCATCCCCCCAGTAGACAGAGCAAGACTGAGCGATCAATTCCTCCTCTGCCACCATTGATTCCCTCTCATTGTGAAGAGGAGGTGTTGGACTGAAGGTACTGCTTTGGGGAGAGGAAGAGCGTTTAAAAAAAGGAGGGGATGTCAGGTAGGGGAATGGAGGAGGTGGGATGGCTTGACCTGCACCACAAATCAAACGTGGGGGTCACAGACGGGGGAAGAGTAAAAGGGCGCCCAGAGGCGTCTCCACGGAGCAAAGGAAGCTTTTGGTTGGTCGCTCCTTCTTTTGTTGGTCTGCTGTTTACCATTAATGGCCCCAAAACTCAACCAACATAAAAAAGGGGGGAGTATAACAGATTTACTACCCCAGGGCAGCTAGGATCCCAAATGTAAAAAAGTCATTAGTTTCAAGTGAAATATTTAAACCCAAACAAAGTAACCTGACATTTTTCTATTTGAGATTTTTTTTCTTCCTCATTTGTCCTAGTCTGGATTCCAAAGTGTTTGAATCACATAGGTACTGATAAAAATCTCTATTTAGCAGGATATTGTTGTCCTCTCAGTTCCTTTCCTTCTGGTAAATGGGGGGGGGGGGGGGGGTAACTGCCTGATGGACCCCGCCTTCCCTGCTAAGGGTCTTTGGTGATCTCCTAGGGACTTCTGTCACAATTGCATCCTCATGCCACACGATACTTCTGATTAATGCCCCTCCTGCCCCCGTCCCCTAAGCCTATAGGATAGACCAGGGGTGTCAAACTCATTTTGGTTCGGGGCCACATTCAACCCGTCTGATCTCCAGTGGGCCGGACCAATAACGTAAAAGCAAAATAACAGCTTTGTTTTAGTTTTTTTACTCATTTGGGAAAAATGCCTCAACCAACACAGGAGCCTAATCACTTAGGGCCAATGGATCTCAAATAAAATTAATTCCAATTAAAAAAAAGGTGGTCTTCTCCATTTTATACAGATTGAATATTTTACATCTGACACTGAAGCAATCCAGAAACTTTTCTTTATGGTGAGTCTCTTAGTGGTGCTAAATGTTATATTCTTTGAGCACTGCGACCTGTTGATGACATACAAAGCATTTGGGTTTTGCATTCAGCTTCGTGAAAGAAAAAAAAAACTGTTCATTTTTCCTGGAAAGCTCTTCACTCCACTTCACTTTTTGACAACATTTTGGTCATTAGTGTGTCACTACTGATCATCCTAATAGCAAGATAACAGCAGGGAGGCTCATAGGGAACCAAAGTGCATCCTATGCAGATGCAGAGCTTTTAGGTTTCGCTTTTGGCACATGCAGAGATATGCTGTTTCACCTGTTTTGCATTTTCCTTTGCCCCCCCTAGTGGCGGAAGTGCGCATTTGGGTTATTTCTTTAAAGAATCATAACTCGACACAGGAATGGACTAGAAACTTACTTTCTTTTTTAAACATCCTTTTGATTTTTACTCTTCATGTGTGGGCCGGACTAAACCACCTTGTTGGTTAAGGTACATTCATTCTATGCTTTTCTTATACTGAAGTGTATTTTGTTGTGGAAATCAGACAATGTTGACAGCCTTTCTCGTTGACATCACTCTTAATGAAAAAGCGGTTCCTGTCTCATGGGGCTCGTCCAGGATGACTTCCTGTGTGAAGCTCAGCCTATGTGCGCCCCCCCCATCAATGTTTGACTGTTCGTCTGCCCCAGTAGAGCGTGGGGAGGACGACAAACAAAGCGACACTGTCTGAATTAAAAGTGTGAACAGAAAATGTTGCGCTCTGATTGGTTTGCCACCATGGCGGCGGTTCAGGCCCATTAAATCTGATTGCGGCGCTGCTTACACAACGTTTATTAAAACTCTGCCGCTCGGCTCGCGCTAACACGGTTATTTTTGGGCCCTTGTAATGGTTTACAGATTACAGCTGGTTGCCGTGCCGACAACAGAACCTCATAGTAAGGACTTAATGAAATATGAGCCTTCAGACTTACTCCTGCTTAAAAGATGAGAAGTCTCCCTCATTCTGCTCTGCGTGTCCCCCCCCCCCCCCCCCCGCCTTGAATTTTCGTAAGCGGCTGTTTATCAAACCAACTGGCTGGAAAAAATGAAGAAACAGGATAAAAGAAAGATTGATTATGCTGAGCGTGCACATAAAGTTGGACTCCCATAAGTTCATTATTCTTCTCAATCTTCTAGAGGAACAAGCTGAATTCAGTTAGGACTAGAGTGATAATGCAGACTCTGAATGCTAATGGATGTATGAAACACTGTCTGACTTTGGTCCTCCCACAAGGACGTCCAACTGCAACTAAGAGACGCAGCAGGATAGTGAGTCTGACCTGCGTCCACATCTGATGAATGAAGCTTTAAAGCTTCGGGGTCGCAGCCACACGGCACCAGTCCATGCGGAGTGGGGATGGACGCAGTGTTCACAGAGCTTCAGGATGAAGCCTACACACTGCATCCTCACTTCATGTCAAAGCTGTATTTTAGCTTCTGGGCACAATTTAATCAAAGGCCCAGCTTCCTGACCAAGAATTAAAGCCGTTGGTCTTTGGTCTTGACCCAGAGACTCTCCAGTCAACGGTCCATGTCACTGTTCAATAAAACACATGGGGCTGATCACACAGTGACATTGAAATGCATAAAACCAATTTGAGTGAAAAAGACAACGTTGGGAGATGAGCAGGGTTCCCCAGAGACTTCTTGGTTTGGTTGTGGTGGTGAATCTGCACCCTGGGCTGACAGACTAACCCCCCTGTTTGTGCTTCTTCTGGATCTTCTGCCTATTTAGGGGTTTTGATCATGGGGCAGCAGTCTCAGGATGTCCAGGATGTTCCAGCTATTCAGGAGGCATAATCTCCACGTGGTTGGCTGTGGCCCCCTCCTTGTTTGACCTTATAGCCTGTTAATGTAAAGGTGGTACTAAAATGGGTCCGGTTATAAAATACTGAATACGAAACAGATTTTTTTTACCTCTATTCATTTACATTTTTCACTTTTTCAATACTCTCCATTGTATCATGATAGATTTAAAATCAATAAAAAATAGTAACACTTCAATCACAGCAATTCGGCCTAAAAAAACATTTCAACTATTTTTCTCCTATGACTACCATGACTCATCCTTTTCTTTTTTGGTGTTTGGTTTTCATTCAGTCAGAAATCCATCATCCATGTGTCTGTCCACATATCATCTCAAGTTTCAAAACAAATAAGAACATTTGGAAGTCCAACATGCACAGGCAGCGGTGAAAGGAATAGGATTCAGGAATATTGGTTGATCTGATGCTCCAACCAGAACTAAAGCTGCCGAGTTTGGGATCAGCCCAATGTCAGACACCTGGCTGATTCTTAAATACAGAGCAGAGATAGAGTAAGAAAGGCGTGTATTACAGTGCCTGAGGGCTGCAGACGTTACTGCTGATTGAGTTTAAAATCTTAGTGAGTTTTAAAAACCAAGTTTTCTTCCTGGATCACAAACACCTGAAGAAGACTTGATCAGAGCAAAGCCCCTTCATCAGTCTATTTTGGATGATTGATGATGTGTCAGACATAAGGCAGAAACAGCAGGGTCTCATCTGCATAAAATGTTTATTCATTTCTCAATAATATGAAATCATTCTGTTTTACATTCATCCTCCAGCTGAATGACACCAAAATCTAAGCAAGCTGTCAAACTTGCTCTTCTCCTCCATCATTCTTTGTTTGTCCAGAGTCTCTCAGACATTTATGCAGCATTACAGTGAAAGAGCATAAATTCTGTAATGCCTGCATTTCATTGAGGAGAAAATGTTGTAGCAGGTGTCTCTGCCGCTTAGAAAGATGGCTGCCTGGCATCAGTCAGCATTTCTGCTGACTGAATGTCCAGGCTGGTCAGTCTTTGCAAACATGATATTAAAGCACAACAGTCTTTTCTCTTCCTTTCTTTTTGATGTGAACACCTAAAGGAGTTCTGGAATTCCTTTATGTGGATTTGGTTGTGCATTCTGAGGATTTGGAGGTGCATCTCAAATTAATCTTAGTGTGGTGTGTCTACTTCCGCTTACAGGAATAAGTAGGACACTTCTGACAATGACCATATTAGAAAAATCTTGTTAGAAAAAGTTTGAAGTTCTTTCATTTTACTAGTTTCTCATTTGAAGCCATGTGAGGGCTAAACTTTGGACATTCCTTAAAGGAGTAAGATAGACATACTGGGCGGAGATCCGTCTTTGTTCTGGGATGTCCTGCAGAGTCTGTGACTGTGGTGGGTCAGAGGAGGATGTTACGGAAACCGGAGTCCATAATAGACAATCCTCCTCTTCTTCATCATCTTCTGCATGAGATCATGAGTGCCCTGAGCAGCTCCTTCAGTCAGAGACTTTTCTATCTGTTGTTTTTTACAGGACTATGGTCAACAGGTCATTTCTCCTTTGTTGGAACTACAACGTTTTAGTTTTAAATTAATCTGCTCATAAATGAGCAGAAATTTCAGTGTTCCCCAGAGCGGATGTCAGTTTGACCATCAAGCAACAAGAACCTGCAGTTCTCTAACAAGGTGATTCATGGTCACATCCAGTGCTACAAAGCATTGTAAAAGCAGAAACATAATTTAATTTGCCCATAAATCTTTCATTGGAGGTTCTTTGCGACAAACAGTTTATAGTTACAAACATTTCACACTCACGACAGAGTCCACCCACCACCTCCACCCTGAAGTAAAAAGTTTCTTTAGTCTACCACCAACCAGATCATCAACCAGACAAGGTGCCCAGCTGAGAAATGGCCATCCCACGGGCTCTGTGTCTGTGAGCACCAAACGCATCAATTGACACACGTTCACACTTTTTTATTTCTCCCAAAAAAGACATACCGAAGAGGCCACAGTCTGTCCTGGGGTGGACTACAGGGGGCACTGTTGTTTCACTGATGAAATAATCCTAAAAATCAAGCCCCCACCTTCTGTTTCCAAATGGGAGGCCAAATAGGAAGAAAAAAATGTTGCAGTTCCTCAAAAGACCACCGGAGGCTGCTTTAAAAAGGGAACAATCTTTTTTGTTTCATGTTTAAAAGTCAGATTTTAAAGTAATTACAGTCTCGTTTAAAAACCCTTTTCACTGTTATTCTTTTGTGTTCCTTTTATAATACATGTAGGAATGGGCATTTTAATTTAAATAAGTTGTTATGGCACTAGAGGCAGGTTTTTGATTGGCAGGTGGGATGTTCAATGGGTGAAGCCAACACAACTTCAAACTTTACCTTGTCCCACCCAGTTGATGTTTTAGGAATGTGTTGGGGGGAGTGAACGCCATTACATGTGTTGGTCCTACTTCAGACTTCTGGTTCTCTGAACATAATCCAATGGGTGAGGTCAGAGATGATCTATGAACACATGAGCACAGACAAACACACATACATGCACACGCACTTACACACACACACACACACACACACACACACACACACACACACACACACACAATATGCTGTTTCACCTGTTTTGCATTTTCCTTTGCCCCCCCTAGTGGCGGAAGTGCGCATTTGGGTTATTTCTTTAAAGAATCATAACTCGACACAGGAATGGACTAGAAACTTACTTTCTTTTTTAAACATCCTTTTGATTTTTACTCTTCATGTGTGGGCCGGACTAAACCACCTTGTTGGTTAAGGTACATTCATTCTATGCTTTTCTTATACTGAAGTGTATTTTGTTGTGGAAATCAGACAATGTTGACTGTTCCTCTGTATTTTAAGTTACCAAAATAAAAACACTGCAAATTTACCTGTAAAAGCAAATATATGAAATACAGTTGCATTGCTTAATATTGTGATCATTGATTAAACAGAATTTGACTATTTTATTAAAAATGGAAGACGTATTGAAATTCAGGTAGAGTTTTTTCTAAGTCATACTAAAAAAGCAACAGAAAGAAAATGTGTTCCGGTACAATATCTGGGGCCTGTTTCAGAAAGGAGGTTCAACCAACTCTGAGTGAAGAACTTGAACTCTGAGTTGGTCAATCGAGATTAACAACTCTTGAGTTTTCTGTTTCGTGCCGATCCGAGCGCTAGATCAATCAACTCTGGAGTGGACTTGATTCGGCAGGAGCGTACGCGACCGCGACTATAAGCAGTCATTATCACTGGAGCGCAGATATCACGAGTCACCATAAACTGCTGAAAAAGAGGTCTGCATATTTTTCGCCAGCTGAACTTGATCGCATGCTGCAGAGTTACAGTGAATATGAGCAGATATTCCAGAAGAAAACACCGCTGCATCTGCAAAACAGAGATGTTAGCGTGGGAAACACAGCGTCAAGTTATCGCCTAAGTTTGTATTTAAATCATTGTTATAAAATATTGGCTGTAATAATTTTATAAATAGTGTATGTGTGAAATAAAAAAATGGCTATATTTAGGTGTACTTTTGAAGTGTTATTCCTGGTGTAAATGCATGAAATGCTGCATAGTACAGAACCAATCTGGGGGAAAATGCATTTAACGTTGATAATGTTTTAGAGGACTTTTGTTAACCTTCCTCCTCTTGCAAACGTTGGTCATTTAATATTAATACATGCAAAAGTGAACTTGTCTACCTTGTATTGATCAAATGGTATAGGTTTATATGGATTAAGAAAGTGTTTGAAAAGTAGTAAATTGTGTTTCAAAAGTAATTAAAGAGACACTCATTCAATGTCCCTGATTTCATTTTCATAGATGCAATCCTGCAGGAATTAAAAGAACATGGCAGCAGCTAAAATGAATATAAAAAATATAATTCAATCAGGTCAAATGAGATGGAAAGCTCATGGATGTAGGCTTTGTTGACAATATTTGACATATGAAACATCTACATAGCAATACATATCTAATGTTGTTTTCATTATATATATGTAATTGACTGCAACGAAAAACGGTAATGCTCAAACAAAAACGTATGGGGAAATGACAAAAAATCGCCTAGGTCTCAAAATCTCAAAATATACTTAGGTAACATTATAATTTTCTATGAATTAATGCAGCCTCAAGCCTATTGTCCTCCTTCCAAAAAGCGATGTTTATTTTGTCACTTAGACTGCCTCTGTGTGACGGAAATGTGGGCAATCAAGGTTAGCGAATATACCGCTTGGCTTTTAAAAAGGAGGGACCGCAGAAACTTTGAGTTTGGAGAATAAAACCTGCTCCACCAGGTTAGGTTCACAGCATAAGTAACTGTGATACCACTCCGAGTAGTTACCTCTCTCTTCAGAAACGGTTTGACTTACTCTGCTTTCTCTGGTTTAACAAACCTCCCTATTCTGAAACGGAAAACCCAGGGTCTCCCTGATTTGTGGCTAACGACCAGAGTTTACACTTAACCTCCTTTTCTGAAACAGGCCCCAGGATATTTATCTTATTGTTAGACTTTCCCAATACACACCCCTAGTTTCTACTGTCCTCGAAGGCAGAAAAAGCGCTTTACAGTCACAGTCCCATTCACACACATTGACACACACATTCACACACTGATGGCGGCTCCGCTGCCAAACAATGGCGCTAACTTTCCACCAGAGGCAAGGTGGGGTTCAGTGTCTCGCCCAAGGATACTTTGGGAATCTGACTAAAGGTTGACAGCCCTACCATGCATATCAAGGCCCAAGGTTTGCTTTATTTGTAATAACACTGTGTGTGTGTGGGTTCTCTGTGTGTTTGCTTTGTTTAAAATTGATTAGGCTTTATATCTTGTTTTTGTTCTGTTTGTATTGGCTCTGTGTGGTTTGTGGTTACATTGGTTCTGGAGTGAGTGTCGTTTGAAGGCATTGGTTCACACACACACACACACACACACACACACACACACACACACACACACACAAACACACACACACACACACACACACACAGAAAAGACCAGTCTGTTAGCATCAAAATGATCTTTTTCTTTCAAAGATCAGAGAAAGTGAACCTTCATACCCCCAGGAATCAAACCTTCAAAAACATGGTTGTTCATCTCAGGATTTGTCAAACATCAAAACTGCAGCGAATGTTGGAAAAATCAGTAAGCCGTCTTATCATCATCAGGGAATATGAAAATCAGAGCAGAGACCTCGCAGATGAACGAGGAAGAGGAGCAGATATGAAGCTGGATGATGCAAACATAGCTTCAGCAGAATGGAAATCTGAAACCTAATTGTATTTCTCCATCAGATCGATTGACAGCATCCTGCTGCAGGAAATTACAGGCACTGGAGACATGTGCACGCGCACAACCGGTGATCTGATTCCAATAAGCCAGACTGACTGGATTCTATGGATGTCTGGAAGGTTCCTCCAGGCAAATTGTTTGGCTGTCCTTTTGAGTCTAAGAGGTCGATGAGTCCACAGACTCAGATGCTCCCAGACAAAGAGACAATCAACGTTTGTTTATAAAAATCCACTCATTTTTATCATTCTGCATCTGACCTGTCAATGAAATTCTGGTCTTGGACTTGAGAAAAAAATCATTGCAACCTGACTCAGTTTAGGCGGATGATAAAACTTTCCCAACTTTTTCCATATATGCATCTCTGGCACATCTGCCTTGGAAGGATTGTCAGTTTCATGGTGTTTCCTCTTTTGGATAAAAAGATTTAATCACATTTAATTCACTTATAAAGCAGTAGTTCACAACTAGAGTTCAGCCGATATTTGAACCTCAGATCCAGAAACAACAATGCATTTTTTGACCTGGTTGTGGAACAGTGGGCCAGCTCTACACCCTTTTTAGGGTACTGGATTTGGAGAAAGCGTTTGACCGTGTCCCCTGGGGTGTCCTTTGGAGGGTGATCTGTAAGTTTGGGGTCCAGGTGGCTTAATGAGGGCTGTCTGATCTTTGAATGACACAAGCACCTGTTCTCGGTGCATGTTGGACTCTGGCAGGGCTGCCTTTTTTTGCCCGTTTTGCTCATAATCTTTATGGCCAGAATTTGTAGGAGCAGCCAGGGGTTGGAGCAGTTCTGGTTTGGGACCACAGGATTTCCTCTCTGCTCTTTGCGGATGATGTTGTCCTGTTGGCTTCATCAAGCTCGGACCTCAGGTGTGCATTGGGGCGGTTTGCGGCTGACTATAAAGCGGCTAGGATGAGGGTCAGCGTGCTGTTAAGTCTGAGGTCATTGTTATAGATCAGAGAAAGGTATTCTCTGTGGGTGGGTGGGGTGCTCCTGCCCCAGGTGGAGGAGTTAAAATATCTTGGGGTCTTGTTCACAAGTGAGGGAAGATTGGAGCGTGAGATTGACAGGTAGATTGGTGCGGTGTCTGCGGTTATGTGGTTGCTGAACCGGTCCGCTATGGTGAAGAGACAGCTTAGTCAGAAAGCAACGCAATACCGATCTATGTTCGTTCCAATACTCACCTATGGTCATGAGCTCTGGGTCAAGACCGAAAGAATAAGGTCCAGAATACAAGCGGTTGAAATGATCTTCCTCCGTAGGGTGGCTGGGCGCTCCCTTAGAGATAGGGTTAGAAGCTCAGTCACCCGGAGAGAGCCTGGAGAAGAGCCACTACTCCGGAAAAGGAAAACTACATTTCTAAACATCAATATCTAGTTAGAATCCACGTTTTCAAAAGTTTTGGTGCAAACTGACCTTTGACCTTAACTCGTAGCACAGACTTCTTCTTGGCACACTGCCGTAAATAACTCTTTCCATCATGACAACAAAGAACTATAATTTAGCGTAAGCTCAATGACACCACTTTGATCAAATCCAAGCTCAAAGTAAGCTTAATTGGGACAGGAGCCGCTGCTTCAGCCTTCATTCCAGCACCACACTAATGAGTTTCCAGGAGTGACAGCTTCTGCTAACACTTATCCACGCTGAGGCACTTAACTTGAAAGGAGGACGTTGCTTCACAGCTAAGCAGAGGAAGTTTATCAAGCCTGAGGTCAAGAAGGAGGACAGGTTACCTTTGAGTCTTTCTGCTGTCTCCCTGGAGGCAGAAGTCCCAGCTGATCACTGGTTCTCTGAAGAGTCTAGATCTTCAGAGAAGATTGCAGAACCAGAACACGTCTCCTGGGCTTAATTGCTTCCGCTCACACATCACAGTGGGCTTCGTCCATATGGCTATAAATAAAACCACCGTATGAGAAAAGAAGAGCTGGACGGTGATCTAGATCTTGAAGAAAGTCTGTAGACTCAGTAGGTTTGACTGTAATCAAGAAAAGTCCAGACCAGAGTTCCTGTTTTTTTCTCTCCATCAGTTCATTTTCTGTCAGGTTGTTTTGACACATTGAGCCCTTAGGAACGATAATGAAGGATCTGACTGTCCAGTTTAGAGTGATTTTCTAATCAATAATCATTATAAACTGGCTTTTTTGTAAGACTTTCACTAAAATATGTACGAAAAAAACCAACACTGACATGACTATTAACTAAAGCACTGAGTCTGTACTCAATGAAGAACAATGACACTGGATATGAGCTTAACGAATCACAAAAGCACCAAGCTTGTGCACGACAAAACAATAAGCACTGAATTCATTTTCTGAACTTCCTTTGTTTACAGTCGTGGTCATGGGGACTCTGGAGCCAGCCCTGTTATTGGAGGGTGAAGGCGGAGTACAGCCTGGACAGTCTGGCAGTCCATTGAAGGGACACGGAAAGACGATAAACCACAAACTCTCACCTTGACAGGATCATTTTTAGAGTCATCAAATAACCCATGAGACATGACTTTGGACTGTGGAAAGAAACCAGAAAACCTGAAGAAAACCCACACATGCATGAAGAGAACATGCAAACTCCACACAGAGAGGACTGAGCTGGGATTTTAACCAGGGACTTCCTTCTATGAGATGAGGGTGCCAACCACTCCACTGCACCACCATGCAACTCTGCACTTATGATCAGGAATGAACCAGTATGACAAGGGTGCTCAGAACTTTTGCTTGTCATTCTATAATTAAAGGGTCTCTACCATGAAAATCAACTTGAGCTTTTAAGTGTATTATGAGGAGCCCATGACCTGACATGGAAAAACAATAAATACATTTGTTCCCACGAAATAACTCCCATGATAAGTCATCCATAAACACGTATGTGAGCAATACTTGGATTTACAGCAGATACCTTCACATACAGTGAGGTCAATAAGTATTTGATCACCCTGTGATTTAGCAAGTTCTCCCACTTTTTATATTACTTTGACAAATAAGTATTTGATCACTTGATTATCAGATAGATTTCTGACCAGCAAAGTCCTGCTGTTCTGCTTTTAAATAGTCCAACTCCATTCTGCTCATGATTCTAAATTAGTGGCACCTGTTTGAGGTCGTTAGCTTGCATAAAGGCACCTGTGCCCTCCACAATCAGTCAGAAGTCTAACTACCAACATGGGCAAAACCAAAGAGCTGTCAAAAGACACAAGAGAGGAAATTATAGACCTTCACAAAGCTGGAAGTGGCTACGGGGCAATTGCCAAGCAGCTTGGTGAGAAAAGAACAACTGTTGGAGCAATTGTCAGAAAATGGAAGAGGCCAATGATGACTGTCAATGTCCCTCGGACTGGGGCCCCTCACAAGATCTCACCTCGTGGGGTATCGATGATGCTAAGGAAAGTGAAGAATCAGCCCAGGACTACACGGTAGGAGCTGGTCAATGACCTGAAGAGAGCTGGGACCACCGTTTCCAAGGCTACTATAAGCAATACATTAAAACGTCATGGTTTAAAATCATGTATCGCACGGAAGGTTCCCCTGCTGAAGTCAGCCCATGTCAAGGCCCGTCTGAAGTTTGCCAATGACCATCTTGATGATCCAGAGGAGTCATGGGAGAAACTCTTGTGGTCAGATGAGACCAAAATAGAACTTTTTGGTCTTAACTCCATTCGGCGTGTTTGGAGGAGGAAGAAGGAGGAGCATCATCTCAAGAACACCATACCTACAGTGAAGCACAGGGGTGGAAGCATAATGCTCTGGGGGTGTTTTTCTGCACAGGGGACAGGACGACTGCACTGTATTAAGGAGAGGATGAACGGGCTCTGTATTGTGAGATATTGGGCGAAAACCTCAAACTCAAACTCAAACTCAAACTTTATTTATTTATATAGCGCCTTTCATTTTGGTTAAAAACACAAAGCGCTTAACATAAAAACAGATAAAACAGTCATAAAAAGTGAAAGTTATTAAAAACAGAAAACAAAGGACAATCACACAAAGAAGGTACCCCTCCCTCACCACCCCCCGCCCCCACCCCCACCCACCCAGTTACCCCAGTAGAACCGTGAACAGAAAAAGAACTGCAGTTGAAGAAGGTCTGGCTTGGTACTGCTGCGAGGAAACGATATCATGGGGATCCATTCATTCCAAGGCCCAGCCGGACCACAGGGGCCATTACCGCAGCGCCCGCCCAACACAGGGCAGCCCAGGGCCCCATCCATGGCTATTAGACCACAGAGTGGGACCCCAGCCCGCCCAACCAGAACGGGCACCACAGCAACGGCACTCCCTACAGGTCAAGCTGGTGGTGCCCAAGAACGATGGATCCCCCAGAGGAAACACTGGAGTAAAAAAAAAAAAAACATCAGAATAAAAAATAAAAATGATCATAAAATAACAACAATAAAAATAGAAAAAGATAAAAAATAAAATAAGATATAAGAATGTTGGTAATTAAAAAATAAAAAACGTCAGTGATTAAAACATAACCTAAGAATCATTGGTAAAATAACAATAAAAAGAATTGCATATTAGAAACAAAGATAATAATAGTCCTTACAAGAAAATAAATAATTAAATATGTAAATAAATACCTCAATTAATAAATAGATGAATAATAAAAGACATAAGGAATGATCAAAGTCATATAAAAGCCAGACTAAAAAGGTGGGTCTTGAGCCTCTTCTTAAAAACCTCTACAGTCTCTGCGGCCCTGAGGTTCTCCGGCAGGCTGTTCCACAGGCGAGGACCATAATGGCAGAACGAAGCCTCACCATGTGTCTTGGTCCTCACCTTAGGGATAACTAAGAGGCCAGCACCGGAGGACCTCAAGGTCCGCGAGGGCTCATATTTTAAAAGAATATCATTTAAATAAGAAGGCCCAAGACCATAAAAACATTTATAAACCATTAAAAGAATTTTAAAATCAATCCTGAAACGCACAGGGAGCCAATGCAGCGATTTTAAAACCGGTGTAATGTGTTCCCGCCCCCTGGTCCTCGTCAGAACTCGTGCTGCTGAGTTCTGTAGAAGTTGTAAGTTTGAAAGGGACTTTTTGGGTAAACCAGAGAGCAGGGCATTACAGTAATCTAAACGACTAAAAATAAAAGCATGCATTAGCACCTCTGTGCTGGCAAGAGAGAGGAACGGGCGGACTCTGGCAATGTTTTTGAGATGGTAAAATCCTATTTTCACAATGTTTCTGATGTGGGGAATAAAACTTAGCTCAGAATCAAAAAGAACGCCCAGGTTTCTCACACACTGAGAAGATTTAAAATTCCTAAGTTTGGGTAAAATCATCTCTCTCTTGTCTTCAGGACCAATGATTAAAACTTCAGTTTTGTCCTGGTTGAGCTGCAAGAAGTTTTCTGCCATCCACAGCTTTATATCTAAAATGCAGTTTAAAAGAGTGTTGACAGGTTCAAGGTCATCAGGAGACACGGCGATGTAAAGCTGTGTATCATCAGCATAGCTGTGAAAGTCAACGCTGTGTCTCCTGATGACATCCCCAAGAGGCAACATATACAAGTTAAAAAGTATTGGACCCAAGATTGAACCCTGGGGAACCCCACAACTTATTTCATGGACTCCTGAGGAACGAGTATCCATACTTACAAAAAAGTGTCTATCTGTGAGATAGGAGCGAAACCAGTTAAGAGCAGTTCCTGAGAGGCCAACCCGACTCCTAAGTCTGTCAATTAAAATCTGGTGATCCACTGTATCAAAGGCAGCACTCAGATCCAGCAGCACCAGAACAGAAAGTTTCTGCGAGTCATAATTATGTCTGAGATCATTTAAAATTTTTAAAAGGGCCGTCTCAGTACTGTGATTTGTCCTAAAACCAGATTGACACTTTTCAAGAACATTATGTTCACTTAAAAAATCATGTAATTGAATAAAAACAAGTTTTTCAATAAGTTTTCCTAAAAATGGTAAGTTGGATACAGGTCTGTAATTGTCCATGATCTTTGGGTCCAAGTTACTCTTCTTCAGAAGGGGCCTCACCACGGCCGTCTTACATGCAGAGGGGAAGACCCCCGTCTGAAGAGAGCAGTTAACTATGTTTAAAATCTCTGACTCAAAGAATTTATAAAATGCTTTAAAAAGAGAAGTGGGAATAGGGTCTAAAAGGCAGGTTGTAGTGTTTGCTTGGGAAAAAACTCGACCAAGCATCTCTGGATCAACCAGGACAAAACTCTCCAGTGTTTCCTCATGTAAAAACAATGCCACAGACCTGCTAGGATTACTGTTATGTACCGGTTGAAGGTTGGATCTAATAGCATTGACTTTACTCCTGAAGTGGTCAGCAAAGTCCTCACAACCTCCTTACCTCAGTCAGAGCGTTGAAGATGGGTCGTGGCTGGGTCTTGACAATGACCCGAAGCACACAACCAAGAAAACCAAGGAGTGGCTCCATAAGAAGCATCAAGGATCTGGAGTGGCCTAGCCAGTATCCAGACTTAAATCCAATAGAGAATATTTGGAGGGAGCTGGAACTCCGTGTTGCTCAGTGACAGCCCCGAACCCTGACAGATCTAGAGAAGATCTGTATGGAGGAGTGGGCCGAAATCCCTGCTGCAGTGTGTAGAATCCTAGTGAAGAACTACAGGAACCGTTTGACCTCTGTAATTGTTAACAAAGGCTTCTGTACCAAATATTAAAGTTGTTTAGCTCAAGTGATCAAATACTTATTTGTCACAGTAATATACAAATAAATTGTTTAAAAAAATCGTACAACGTGATTTCTGAATGTTTATTCAGATTCTGTCTCTCACTGTGGAAATGCACCTATGATGAAAATTTTAGACCCCTCCATGTGTTCTAAGTGGGATAACTTGCTAAATCACAGGGTAATAAAATACTTATTGACTTTACTGTGTCTGTCTGCGTACATGTCATGACAATGCATTGAAGACACGAGGATGTTTAGAGATCAGATCTTTTTATTTTATAAATCTCAACAAAAGCATCAGGAATCACATCTCCCTGTCTGGGTTCATTCACATCCCGGTACGCACTCCCTCCTGCCGCGAAAGCCGCTTTCCGCCATCTGTCTAGCCAGCCACCCAGATCACCTCACTTTAGTCAATGAAAATATCAATTATGCAATGGCAATATATACTTTATTATTGCTTTAAACCAGTTGTCTTATTTACAATAAAGATGTAACTGGATGAATTTCTTCTAAAAACCTGCACTCTGAGCCCTATCCCTCCCAATCCACAAAGACCAGTGAGTTCTTATGATGTGACGTAGGAAAGTGAGGAACTGCCCCTTCAAGGAAGAGTCTGTACTGCCCGCTCTGCCCCAGAGGCTTAACACTTTCCTTTTATACACACAACATGCACAACCATCTTTTAAAAGTTCGAATCTTGTTTGTTTTCATGGGTGAAATGCAGACAAGCTGCTGAAGCCGGCTCTAGGTTGACATGATGGATTTTGGATTGGATGAGGGTGGATTTTGACCATCCTGTCTCTCCTCTGATGATCTCAAGCCTGTTATTGACTCCTGTCTGCCTGACCCTGATTTAGCTTTGTGGACTTTTAGCTGAGCTAAAAAACCTGCTTTTGGATCCAGTTGTCTGCCTGTTGTTGTGACACTATGGATGTAGTTTACTCTGAAAGGCTAAAGAAAAGCATGGAACAGGGCCTTTAAAGACAGTTTCATGATTAAAAAACTTTATTGATCCTGCAAAAGACCATGGTAAAAAGTTCAAGACAAACAAATAATCAAACAACTTAAAAAAAAGTCAATTGAGAAAAATGGCCTCTGGGGTGAAGGGAGGGTGAGGTTTCTTAGCCCCTACGGTCCCACTTCTGCACAAGCCTGGTAACGAGGATCTTCTTAGCTGCGCATCTCCAGACACAGAATTAGGAGTCATGTCTTTTACCAGTCCTTCCAAAAGGAGAACATGTTTTATGTCTTTAACAATAAAAATAAACTAAAACCAGACGATTGATTTTTTTTTGTACTCTCCCAAAGAATCTATCTTGAATGAGACTCTGCAGTGTCAAAGTCAGGTGTGGAAGTTTGACTTGTGGTTCTGAGGCTGATATTTGCAATATTTCTGCATGAAGTGGAAAATATTCATAAATAATGTTTAACGCAGAAGAAATATATTTTCTCGACAAGAAAGATTATCATGTCGGACATCGAATGAAAAGTGTTTTAGAGCTTCTGCTCGAGTCGCCTGCAGCACTATAACAACTTCATGGAGGGGGGCTTGGAATCTGTGATGTGTTAAAGTTTGGAAAGGAAGCATCAAAAGTTCATTTAGAGAAACACTTTTGGAGGATAAATCAAAAGCATCATTAATTTCTGATGGAATCACTTCTTTCTCACCCAGAAACCCTGGGAGAGCTCCTTCCTCCAGAGGAGCAGCAGGAGCTGCAGCCTTGGGGGGGTTTATAGTTAACATCTCTGATGTGTGTGCGTGGGTGGGCTCAGCAGCAGGGAGTGGAAAAGCTGCCTCCTCGGCATGGATTGGCCCGGCGGCGGCGGCTCTCCTGTGGCGTGGGAACTCAGCTGAAGTCTCCACAGCACCTATAGGGAGGCCCCTGCCTCCAACAGATTTGAAAGGCAGAAACTGAGATGAGGTTTCTGTCTCCATCTTTATTCATGCATCATGATTAAACCGACAGATGAAGAGCTCCGGAGCTCTTCGTGGAGGAGAATTTAAGTGAAGGCAGTAGACAGAAAAACCTGACTGTTCCTCAAACGCTGCAGAGACTGATATCATTCAAAGGAGGAGGAGGGGGGGGGTTGTTTCCTCCAGGTTCCTGTATGCATCATTCCCTCACACCACCAAGACTGTTGAGTGTCAAGAGCAGACTAAGGAGTGGTTGGTGCTGCTTCAGTGGGAAAACCAGAACATCAGGAAGGTACACCACATCGCACTATTCTTTCATGTTCAAATATTTTTTACATTTTAGCTAATAGGAAGCTTAAACACCAAGTCATGCAGGGCCCATTAATAACTGATGAGTCAATAATGAGGGAGTAGAGGTGAAGAAGGTGGAGGACTTCTAAGTTCTTAGGGTCAACTGTCTGGGACAATATAATGTGGGAAAGAGGTGAAGTGGTGTGTGCAAGCAGATTAGAACAGGTGGAGGAGGGTTTCAAGGTTCAAGGGTGTCAACAAAAATGAAAGGAAAGGTGTTGAAGACTGAGGTGAGAGCAGCCATGCTGTTGGGGTTTAGAAATGGATGCAGAGCTGGAGGTAGCAGAGATGAAGATGTTATGTTCTGGAGATCAATGCAGGGAAGCATATGAAAATGGTTTGGACATGTTGAGGGGAGGAACAGTGATGATGTTGGTAAAATGAGGTTGAGGTTGTAACTACCAGGAAAGAGGCCTGGATGAAGACCAAAGAGGAGGTAAACAATGTAGGGAAGCAGGATATGAGGGTGGTTTGGTTAGAAGTGGAGGATTCTCCAAAGAAACCCCTAAAGGGAACAGCCAAAAGAAGATTATTGAATTTGGAGGCAGAACATTTCTTTCAAATGGTTCAGCTCCATTTAGAGCTCTGCTCACAGAGTATTAAAGCTCACAGAGTAGATTTCTTACTTTCTTATCTTATAGAGATATAGCCAATAATGCATCGTGTTAGAAACTCGTTTCCTCCTCTTTTGATGATGACTTAATAATGCAATATCATTTTTTCCTGACTTGCACATGGTCATACTTCAGCTAAATATCTGTAAAAATGTTACAAATTTTGAGCAAACTGTCCGGTGCTTAATGCGACATGGATGTGTCCACTTTTGCCAGTACATTCTATGTTGGGTAGAGAAACAAAGGTACCAATTTCCATTTCCAAGAGAGCTATCATCTCTAGAAGCATCAATGTATAAATAAGAAAGAGAATCCTAACCAATATGTAACAGGAAATTTCCCTAGTTTAATTAATTTCTACCACCATCAAGAACAAATGTTTCTGTTTTAAAAAGGTAAATTCTATTTCTTCTTCAGTTATTTTTTTAACGAACACAGCAAACAAACCTGTCCTGTCGTGTCCTGCCAAGGTATACATTTTTAAAAATATATATGTAAATATAATGAAGAAAATGTAAATGCTGTAGGACATTCAGAACATGACAACCACATAAAATAAGTAAAGAAAAGAATGATTATTAAAATTATGCCTCTTTGATCTTTAACTGTACTGAAGAACTGTGGTTTTCTTGTTTTTCAGTCATTGCGGTAACATGTAGCATGGCATCGTTGCGGGGGTTGTTTTCTTAATCCTACATAACTCCACACTTTAGTAAATCAATACACAGAGGCTTTGGCTTATCGATTAAAATGTACAACACCCACTTCTCTAGAGGAATTAACAGAAGGAAGAGCAGACTTGCAACAGTTTCTTCCTGCAGTGAATATTTAGTGTGATGCATTGTTAGCATCCACTCAGATGCAAGCGTGGCAAAGATAAACAGGGTTTTCCTGCATTTTATGTTGGACACAGTAAGCATTTCCAGGACTCCTTTTTTGGTTTCATTTGTCTCTAAGGAGCTGCGGTGTCAGAGGCTCATTACAGCTGCACTCACACAGGAGATGAACTGCTCTGACTGTAGAATCCAACTGAAAGTCATTGTGCATGCTGACCTGCAGTGTTAACTGGAGTTATGAAGCTGCTCTTGAAATGTGGAATGCTGTACAGGTCAGAAAACGAGTTTCACAGTGGACAGCTTTTTAAAATCCTCTGCTCTTTGAACTTGATAGTTTCACCAGGAGGTAATTGAGGGAAGACATTCTCCTTCAAAGTTTAGTTTAAAAGAAGAATTCCAATATTAAAAGATAAATTATTGGTAATGATCATAAAAAAAGGACTGTTTAAAATTTCTCAATCTAGGTTTGCTATGGTGTTTGTCTTACTTTTTTTTTATTTTTTGTGTTTTCCACGTTTGTTGTTTTATTCCTGTGCCGATTGGTTGTGTCTCTCATGGATTACCAGATAATTTATTGTGGTTCTCTGTAGAGCTGTCACACCTGGACGTGCCACATTTTTCTCCACTTTCTCCAGTCAGAGTTCAGACCACAGCACTGAAACTGCAATAGTTGGAACCTCTAATGACTTATTAATTGGCCTATCGACCACAGTATTTTACTCCAAAGATTAGAGCATGACATAGGGATCAAAGGATCTGTCCTCCAGTGGTTTGAATCCTATTTATTCAATAGGTACAAGTTTGTTAATGTTAACGGACAGTCCTCTCATTGCACTCAAGTTAGCTACGGAGTCCCACAGGGCTCAGTTCTAGGACCCATCCTATTTATGATTTACATGCTACCCTTAGGAAACATAATCAGGAAACACAGCAATAATTTTCACTGTTATGCAGATGATACATAGTTGTATTTATACATTAAACCTGACCAGAATGACCAGATAGAGAAACTGAATGCCTGCATCAGTGACATAAAGACCTGGATGACAATTAATTACCTCCTCCTGAACCCAGAAAAAGCTGAGATCATAATACTAGGTCCCAAAAACTTCAGCGATGCTCTGTCTGCTCAGATATTCTCCCTGGAGGGTGTGAGTATAGCCTCCAATTCCACAATCAGAAAACTAGGGGTTCTATTTGAACAGGATTTATCATTTAAGGCTCACATATTTCAGGCATGTAAAACTGCCTCTTTTAACCTGCGGGATATAGCTTAGTCTACGTTCACATCGCGGGCTGAAACGACTCAATTCCGATTTTTTTGCCCCTATGCCACCTGTATCGGATCTTTTCATTACAGTCTGAACGACACACATCAGATCTTTTCAAATGTGACCCAGGCCACTTTGGTATGTGGTCCTTAATCAGATATGTATCCGATCTTTTGAAATGCGACCACCGTCTGAATGGCCAGGCCACATGAATCCGACCCGTATGTCATTGATACTCTACAAACTTCAAATCATTCTGCGTTGAAGTAGGTGGAAACGAGATCATAAACATCAACCATGGCGGACGATGCTGCTGAGAACAGTCAGTGGAAGGGAAGCGAGGTCACCGATTTGAGTATTATTTGGGGTGACAGCTCTATTCAGGCCAAACTCAAGGGCTCAACCGGCCAGTTGCGATAACCTTTTCCCCTTTCCGACCTTGGTCGGAAGCGCGGGGGACCAAAGGTGGATCCTCCTTCGGGGTTCACTTCCCCGTTCTGACCCTCAGATTCTCCAGAGCGGGTTAATAAAGAGCCAATAGCATTTATTATGGGGAAATCCTTCTTTTATTACCGTTCTCCTTCCTCTGTAACACTCAACACAGGGGTATCAAACTCAATTTACCTGGGGGCCACTGGAGGCAGGGTCTAGCTGAGGGAGGACCGCAACTTCAACGCACAAACGCAACTTGTGAGTGTCTGAGAGCCAGTAAATTTGTATGGAACATGTACTATACTATTAACTATATTCTATTATTAACTGTTTTCTGTACAAAATGTACTTATAAAACTCTCATTCAAATAAAATACGTAAATAAAAAAAACCAATAAGTAAATAAATTATTAATACATTTTTTTTTATTTAGTCTTCTATATCTGCTGTTTTCTAATTTAAACGTCCTTATTAACACACTTAAGTTAACAGTGTTGAATTATGACTATTAAACAAAAGAAAACTCCACTTTTACAGTTCTGTAACCTCAATCAATGGGTTCTTGGGTTGTCTTCTTCTTATTGCTGGACTCTTGGCAGCACTTCCTCCCAAACAGCTGAGACCCTCAATGTGGATGAAGATGATTGTCCGGAAATCTGGACTTTACTTGGACTTATTGAAATTTAATGTGGAGAATTCAGAGAGGATGTGCTCCCAATTTTGAGTTTGTGTTGAATGTTTTTTTTATGTTTACTGTTTAAACCACAAATCAGTAAAGGAGAAACAAAATTCATTAACCATTATTGGATTTTCTTTCTTATGACTTTTGCACATTTAAACCCTGGTCACAAGTTATTGTAGAGCAGCCAGTCATCAACTCCTATTTTTTATACTGTATCCAAACTGTGGTTCATAAAAGAACGGGCGCTGTTCACTGGAGATCAGAACAATCGTTAGCGATACATGAGATCAAAGAAAGGCTCAAAAACGGATGGAAATTCAGGTTTGCGACACCAAATATGTGCAGCCAAGATGCACAAGCATGTTTGAGATCAGCCAGGTAGGCAACGCTGAGCAGATCCCCTGGTGTGTGACGTATGTTTTTGTTTTTGCTCCAACATCACCTGTCAATCATTACAAAAATATCACCAGAAAGGGGCCGGAGCAAGGCCCCAACTTAAGCAAACGTAGACTGCATTGGTTGGTTTGTCAGCTCCGCGCACAACACTGAAAAGGTGTCATTCATACTGGCGGGAAGCATTTACATCACACTTTCACATTAAGGTGGGGGCCGCAAAATATCATCTTTGGGGGCCCCAAATAGCCTGCGTGCCGCGAGTTTGAGACCCCTAACACAACATGAATGCGCACCCCCACTGCCCCTCTCACTCCCTCTTGCGCTGCACGCGCTCTCTACTCTCTCTTTCTTACACGCGCGCGGCCCCAGCACATACACACCCCCTTTCCATAACAGACGATCCTGGCTGCATTGCCTTCTTAAAATGAGAAGATTGTAATTGTACTGGCTCCTTTGTGAAAATTTATGTAATAATGCAAAAAGAGCTCCGCTGTTGACAACACTGTTGTTGACATCCATTGTTAACGTTAGCTGTCTGAACAACCAACCTTTGGATGAATTAATTATTATTTCTTGAAACTACCTAAAATATATATTTTTCTCTTTAGTGATTCTGCACAGATCAACACATTCCACCTTTAGCTTTACCATAAAGGTGAGGTTGCATATTGAATATGTGTACTTCCATGTTGGTGTTTGCTGCTGCAGGAAATGTTTTGAATGGATTTTCATCTCTTCAGCATGCACTGTGAGCACAGCGAACAAGTTTCAAGCTGCTTCTTTGTTGGTGAGACTTTATTAAAGAGTCAACAAAAGAAATAACAATTAACAGAAACACATTAGCACTGCCCTCAGGGACTGTAGTTTTCACAGCTGGACTTTGTTGAAAGCCAAGAAAATAAGAATTTTTCAGAATTCACCCCAGGAAAGTAAGGGAGCGACAGAGAAAACACGTTATCTTTCCTTATGTCCTTGTCTTTCCTGAATCTAAGAAACTCAGAAGGTCCATCACAATACCTATTGTCCCTGTTACCTTTAAACCCAGGAACACACTGAGACGAAAAGAGGTCCAAAGACAAAACACAGCGACAAAAGCAGAAACACATGGTCTATTGGTGTCAAGAGTAGGGAGGTAACGATTTATTGACTCAATTAATGAATCAATTTATATTTCTACGATCCAATCAGATTGATCTGTCTGAGACAAGTTGTTAATCGAATCAAAATATGCCATTATAAAATCATTTCAAAATGAGTGAAATCGATTATTATTCGATTTTGGGAAATACCAGGACGGTAGGTTTATTTTACTATAACGCACAAAGGGTCAAGTACATCACAGTGAACAACACACATGTGATGTCAGCAAAAACTAGTCATCTATCCAGTTCAATGTGTGGAAACACTTTGAATTTAGCAAAGTCATGTGACCATCTATAGCGAATGTTTGAATCTTTGGATTCTTTGAATATGGAAAAACAAAAAGGGGCTGAACTTTAGGAAACTATGTGAATGGATTTGACATTCATTCTAGTTTACTTGTTTGTTTGGACACAGATTTCATTTACACTTGATGATCTGGAAGAAATCCAAGAATCTGGAAAACTTCACTGTTCAGTAGCAGGAATTTCTGTCTGAGTCACACTGCTGGAAGTTTTTAGCTAAAGACATCCTGGATAAATTTCAGGGTAGTGAATTGGATCATTTAAATAAACCAAAATTGACTATGAATTCTAACGGCAACCACAAATTATGATATCAATCAAATCATTGTTGAAGTGAATCTTTACATCGTTTTCTCAAAGTACAGAGCCTCGAGCTCATCTGTAATTTGGAGAAACTAATTGGTCCCCACAAAAGAATGACACAGCACAGAAGAGCCACAACACACAATAGGAGGTCCTTAACCCTTGTGCTATTTTAGATGACCCCCCACCCTTACTTTGACGTGTTATTCCTACCATGACAAAGGTTGATAAAGGTGGAAAGATTTCATGTATTCCATGGACACCAGTGAAGATCACAAATCATTGAAGAAAAAAGGTTCAGAGCACTGTCTAGTGGGTCTAGATGACCCTACTCCCAATGTTAAAATGCTTAGGATAGCACAAGGGTTACGCCACACATCAGCTCACTTGAAGGACCTCCTGTTTTTCTTTTAACCTAAAAATGGCTAAGCTGTTCTGTTTTCCTGCAGGGGGCACTGTTGCACCGTGTTTCATCATCACCTCCTTGGATATTAAGTAAAACACACAGACAAGTACACACAGGCACACACTGAAAAACAAATACACACTGTAAAACACACACATGCGTGCACACACATATCCTTCATAATCAAGAACCATGCAGCTGCAGAGCTGTGGGTTACAGCACACTCCAACTTTGGTTGCTACAGTAACCCCCATGGCTCCCAAGAGTCAGCGTCACTCATTAACCTGCAGACAGAGTCCTGCAGTCTGATTGGTCGGCTGAAAACGCCCCGCTTTAATCAGGTTTAGGTGATAAGGTCAGAGACGTAGGAGCCTCACCTGGCAGGGCTTTAAAGGTCTGTGCACGTGCAGTGAGGTGGGCTCATTGTTCAGTTTGACCTGCACCTTACTGAAGGCTATGTCTGCCCTTAATATTTTATTGCAGCTTCTTAGAACAACTTCAGTGCTGAGCTGATGACAGATGCATTATGGGAAGATTATGGTACCAGAGTGGGGAGCCTGCATCTTTCTGAAAAAGTCACCGTCATCGACAGAAACGACTGGAATTTCACATCATGAGACCAATGACTGTTCGTCTCTCCAGGAGACTCTAACTCTTGTAGCTAAGGATCTACAGACTTCATTCCTGCATCAAACGAGGACAAATATTGGCACTTAGTGAGCAGATGAAAACACGGATGGAAAGGATATGCCCTCTGGTCATTTCTGCTGCTCCAGAAGCAGCTGTGGCCCAATGTCATATTTTCATTTAAGCTCTTCAGACGAAGATGAAGATGAAGGTTCATTTTTGATTTTTTACACTTGTTTCTTTGGTGTCCATCTCAAAAGACTTGGATCCAAGCGTGACCGGAAAGAAGGTTTTAAAACATCGTGCTATGTTCCAGTATTAAATAATCTTATAAGATGCATCATAGTTATCATCATAACTATCATGGAGAAAAACATAACTGCTCAGTTAAGAGCAGGTTTTCTTCTTAACGAACTCTTTAGGACACACTGCAGTTGGTCTATCATCAAAAACTACAGTACGTCAGGCAGCTGTATCGTCTGAACAGGAACAACGTTTTTGCATCTTTTTTTTCACAAATGTCAACTTGTTTCCCTGTTTTAGCATTTATCAAATAAGTATTTTCAGAAAACAGCTTCAGCTAAGCGAAGCACACTTGAATTATAGCAGTTAAAGCATTTTTTGGAAAGGAAAAAACAAATAAAAGTAAACTCTGTTGTGGCTGACCCTATTGGATAAGGTCACAGGTCAAAGGAGAGCAGATCTGAAAGGTCCATGAGTTCTTAAAGAGATCTTTGCTTTTGTTGCAGAAAAATCCTCTTCGATGATGAATTATTTTATTTTGCAGGTGTTCATGGTTCTGTGCACCCTACAGACAGTAGGTCTCTCTCCCACATAATAATGTACGGTAATATGTGAAGGTTTTGATCATTTTCTGGAAGCATATTTCTAAGCTGGAGTGTTGAGTTGGATCTGCCGTCTGTCATGTCTGCAGCCTCGCAGGTTTGGCTCTGGGCAATGTTGCAGTTTCCTCTTCCTCCAACGTTTGCTCTTGTGGCAGAAATAAGCAGCTCAGTCATTCACTGTAGTTTCTTAATTATCTTTTAATGCAAATTCCTGCCATTAAGCCGTCGGGACTTTGGCGAGCATAACAAGCACCAGTTTACTTCCTGTTTTGCTCTTCCTTATCAGAGGAAAGCTGCTGCCTCTGCAGAGATAAATACTCTCCATCCTTCTCTAATTTCCATTTTTATTCTCTATCTCTGATTTATTCCTCCATTGTTTCTCTTTTTGTTTTGTGCTGTCACCTGGTTCTCATTTCCTCTCCTGTGTGAGTGGACTTTTTTGTTTTCACAGATTCAAATATTTTAAATCAAACCTTGAAAAAAATCAGGTTTGGTCTGGTTTCCAATGTTAAATTCTATCTGTACAAGTGCAGCTTTATTTGGACCAGGGGATTCTAGTTCCAGGCCTCTGGGGTCGCTGTCCTGCTTGTTTTCCCATAATCCTTGCAGTTTTTTAATGGACCCTATGTACAGAGCTGTGTGATGTGTTTCCATTTCAGACTGCTGTGTTAATTCAGCTTGTGAGTACCTGCACACATCGATTTAATGAAAACAGAGAACGAGTCCGGTTATTAATTCAATTTTTGTTTGTTTTTTGCATTGGATGGTCATGCGCTTGTCCAGAGAGAAAACACAGGGTCATGTTAGGAAGGATGTAAAAATCTCCAAACCAACTGTGCAAATCAGTGGAAGTGGATTTGCTTTGGCAACCCCTGTAGGGATCTGCTAACCCTGTGTTTTAACCAGGCTGGGGACTAGCACAGGCCTTTGCACCCCTTGTGGCTACATAGTTTGGCAGTACAGTAAACCCTTGTTTTTCGCGGGGGTTACGTTCCAAAAAGAACCCGTGATAGGCAAAATCCGTGAAGTAGAAACCTCTATTTTTTTTTACAATTAACATACAATTAAATACTCCATTATAAATTGAAAAGAAAGAAAAAAAACATTTTACAGGCTCAAGCATTTGTTTGACAAATCAAAGCACTTTAGAAACGTTTTTTTCAACAAATATCTTCTGTACTGTACTGTCAAATAATAATTTTAATCATCAATGTGAACAGAAGACTTCAAATTGCGGAGATTAGCCCCGCCCACCGCGACCCGAGTATTAGATTAAACGGGAGACATTTTAAAATGATTATGAAAAAAATACAACGTACAGTTGGACAAATAGTGACTCAGGTGTATTTACTGCTCTTTAGACTGAGTCGCTGCATCCTGACTCCGCTCTGCATTGTTTTCTTCTTTTGAAGCCCGCGGTGCAGCTGTGTTTGTTCAGGAGAAGAACATGGTGATTGGCAGTTGTTGTTGCTCTTTTTCTATGGGTTTTAGAGAAACTTGAAATTGAAAGAGAATTTGCATGAACGTAATGTAAATTTGGCAAGCTGTTTTACGTACGTGTACATATTAAACTGCAACGTTATTGACGCACAGGTAGAGAAGAAGCGAAGTGACTTTTTAGCCAATCAGAATGCAGAACACAATGCACGATGCAAATCCGTGAAGTAGTGAAACCGTGAAAAGTAAACCGCGTTATAGCGAGGGATCACAGTAGTGCAAAGGGTCTTGCCCCCACTGGACCAGTTAGGAACCGATCCCTGATTTCCCAAATGCTAGTCCTGTACTTAACCAACTGAGCTTAACTCCTAAATAAGGGCACATTCAGACTGGAAAGAACTGTTCACTAAGGACCAAGTCTGATTCATTTGGAACCTAGTGTTTGGTCAGAATTCAGACTGCCGTCAAGCGGAATTTCCTTTTCTGGACCAAAGTTTGTAAACAGAATCACATGACTAAAGATCTCTTCACTCACTGGTCATGAAGTACGATAGCGGCAAAGCAACTAGGGGCAGAAATTATGGAAGTCCTGCGCTTTTAGTTCATTCAGACTTTATATTTTGCTGACCAATTTTAAACGCCTTTATCAACTTCAGGCTCAACTACTCGCTTTTTTGGTCGGTGGAGCCATGCTGCAGGACGGTTAATGGCAAGAAAACAGCTAGGAAGGTACTCTGATAAGTGTTTATGACATATAGATTGTCAGGAAAACAGTGAGGAGCAATGTGGATCACGTTAAAAGTTCTTTAGATCAGTCTGAATTCATCCGACCACATTTCAATGAGTTCCTGTGTCTCAATGTTGTGGTGTTATGGCATTATTTTTAAAAGAATTCTTTTAAGAAACTACACGGTAGCTTTTAGGAAGACATCACTGCAGCGCCTGTCAGGCAGGTGCCGCGTGACGAGACACAAAAAGCAAGTAAGAAGCGTTTTCTGCTGTGTTAAAAGAAAGTTCTAACAGATAAACAGTTTTTTCTGCTTGATAACACGATAATAGTTGCTTTACGTTTGTCTGCAGCTCATCTGTTGCAACATTCCTCTGTTTACGTCATGTGACCGCTGACTCTGTTGTTCCGCTCCGAGAGCGGATTGTATTCAGACTGAGGAATCTCAGCGCAAACCGAAGCTCAGTCTGATTGGAGACAAACCAAAACCACCTCAAAAATGGGTCTGAGAGCGCTTCCTGGTCCCGGACCAGGGTCCGCTATGTTCACAGACAGGAAATTTGTTCAGGATTTAACGGGGGAAACAAACTCTGGTTCACTATAACCCTTGTGCTGTCTTAGATGACCCCCCCCCCCCTTCCATTTACGTGTTCTCCCTACCATGACAAAGGTGGATAAAGGTGGAAAGATTTCATGTAATCCATGGACACCAGTGAAGATCACAAATCATTGAAGAAAAAAGGTTCAGAGCACTGTCTAGTGGGTCTAGATGACCCAACTCCCAATGGTAAAGTGCATCCTGATGGGCGCAGGCATCAACGAAGAGGAGCTGCCTCTGTTCTTTTTGAATGGAACATCTAGTCTCTCCCTGCTGGACGTCCTGGTTTCTGGGAACACACAGAATGACCAAACAGCCTGTGATTAGTAGGAAGAGCAGAAGGGATGTCGGGTGTTCTGCCACCACTGCTACTACTACTGTGCCGACTGCCCTAGTTTTAGTCTGAGTAAAAATGAAGATCTGCGCTCTGAACTAGCTAGCTCCAGAGTGAAATGGAGAAGGTGACATCAGCAACAAGTTTGCTTTGGAGCCGTTTGCTTCCTCTGATGATGACATCTAGTCTCATACCAGGTAAGCTAAAAATCTAAAATGTCTTTAGCTTATTGTTATGTTATGTTCTTAAAAATTAACCCATGTTCTAAAAAAATAGCAGAAATACAAGCCCACTCTAAAGATTTTGCCACTTTTTTTTATTTAGACAAAGAACATCTTTTTCTCAAATCATCTTATATTTTGAATTAAAAGCAGCCAAAAAAACCCTTTATATTAATCAAATATACAGTAATGCCACTATCGTCAGCGTCTAGGATACTGGGTTATTCCATTTATGGTCTGAGCTTATCTGAAGAACACAATATGTCATCATTCCAGAGCCTTTAACCATCAAAGATTATAGACATATTTCAGGCATTTTCTGGATCACAAATAAATCTTAACTCACATTCCGCAGAATGTGAGTAAATGTGAGCAGAATGTGACCCTTCATTTCCTGATTGGGATGAAGGGTCACATGTTTGGTAAGTTACGACAGAGGTCAGGACAAAGACAAAGTTACATTCATGGGTTTTTAGATATTTTACAGACTATTTTTTGTGTTTGCTTCCTCCTTTGTCCTTTTTGGCATTTTCCTTCAGTTCTCCTGACCCTGAGGGGTTAATAGATATGTCAATCATCTCAACTCACCAATAGATGCAGAGAAACAGGCTGCTTCAGTGCTTTAAACATGACCTTTTGCAATGACAATGCGACCAAACCTTTCTTCCTCAAACATGTCAAAATAGTTTTCATTTCTAGATGCATATCATTTTATTGAATTATCAGAAAAATATTATTTTATTTTCTGTCATGATTCCTGGAAAAAGATAAATATCACTTCATTTAGCCTGATCTTACAGAGAAAATGACTAGTTTGACTCAGAGATGGTGAACTCAAATTTTTAGGTTTAGAAAGGCTAATCAGAATAAATGTAATATTCTGATTAGCATAAATCTGAATGTATCGCCCTCATCCAGACAAGAGAAAGCCAACATCATTTAAGCTAAGACTTATAGATTACCGTGACAACAGATCAACAAAAACCCATTATACAAGTGAAATAAATTCTAACCTGTTGTTACTCTGAACATGAGCGCATTTGTTCAAAAAATTGGTGTGTTTGTGAATGTGTGTCCCTGCAAGAGACTGACAACCTGTTCAGGGTTACCCCTCCCCCCCCCCCCGTCACCTAACAGTAGCTGGGGTTGGCTCCAGCAACCCCATGACCCTAAAGGGACTTGATAGGTACAGAAAATGGATGGTATTTTATTAATATTCTGTAATGAAATGTATATGAGTAAGATGCCAAATCTGACAGAATGTACTCTATGGCCGCATTAGACACTAAATGATATCATTTCTGTGATCATCGGCTCTTTATTTAATACCTGCTCGTTCATCGTCTTCATCACTAACAGATGGTGGGATGAAGATCTGTGTGTGCATTCATGCAGGCTGTTTGTCTATAAAACCTGAAAATCAAAAAACAGATTTCTACGCCTAAAATATTTTTAGGCGTAGAAATCTGTAGATAAATAAAAAGGATTATATTTATCATCATTAGTCTTAACAGAAGCTTGTCTGAAGAGTTTCAAACAGAAAGCCAATTTTTCATTCAGACTGGGAAAGATGAATAGAATCAAGATCATGTCGTCAGCATGGCAATAACAAATGTATGTATAATACTTTATAATCACCTTCTGAAAAACCCATTTCACAGCTACAAACCAGATGCAAACTGTAGGGGAGGGTAGATTTTCAGAGTGGCGTAAAAGACTATTAAAATCTGCAGAGAAGCCCAACTGTTTTTAGTTTTTTTAATAAAGCCCCTACCAACAAAAAAGCAGCTGGAGTCTCTTGTTTGTTGTATTCACAGTGCAGGCTGCAGAGGTGAATATATTCCCGATCCACCCAGAACATCCCTGCAGTGACAAACAACAACGTGGAACTGCACATTCAAATAAAAACTTGTAACCGCACATCTATGGTGTGTGTCTCTGTGTCAGATCCTTTCCTCCTCTTTTCAACTGTCATGCTTCCTTTCGTTTGTTTGTCTACTGTGTGTGAAATGGAGGGATGTTGAATTTAGGGTAAGTGAAACTGATGCATAACTTGGATCCCTGTTTTTTTTTTCTCTTGATGTATAATTCTTAAGTAGGTTTCTTCTTTAATTAGTGAGGGAGGGTTGACGGTTTTTGCTACTTTTCTATGTTTTTGTTCTGGGAGAACGAGGTTCTCTGTGACACCCCCACATGGTCAGTTCCATCTGACGCCCCCATTGGGGTGAAGGAGCCATTGCTGGAGCCATTGGTAGGTAGGTAGGACTTTTGTCATGTCTTCTAGGATAAACACAGCTTATGTGGTGTTTTTTTTTAAAGAGGAAAAGTTTTTGAACTTCTTGGGGAGGGAAAATGTAAGTAATTGGCCAAAGAAACGTTTGTATGTTTTGGAGCACAAAAATGTACAGAATGAGATATATTTGGCAATGGCTGTAATCCAAAGAGATGCTCAGCGGTCTCTATGTAGTCTGATGATAAGTGGGAGTCAGAGCCCCACTGGAGATTGTACATACTGTAGTTCCATGCAAACAGATTCAAAGCACACCTTATTCCAACTTAATCAGGAAGTTGGGATTTCTAGATTGTTGAGCCTCTGAATGAAACTCTTATGCATTTATTTTCAGTGAAACAGGCTTTTGACTGTCTGAGAGGATTTGTGTCGCCGTCCCTTTCTTATTTTGTGATCTAAAATAGATCACAAAATAAAAAAAATATTCAGTGACGAAAAAAAGTTCTAACGCTTCTTAATGTAATTTATGCAACTTCTAAACTTGTAATGTGGTAAATATGGCAGAAATGTTCCCATTCTGTTGATTGTGTGGATTTTGAGTTAATGTTCTCCTGGAAAGTTGTTGCAGGTTTAATTGGTCTATATTAAGATGACTGGTGGACTTGAATGGTTTAGTCATATATAAACTATAGAAGGGGTAATTGGTGCTCTGAGGAATTAATGTTCACTTTTTTTTCCCTTACTGCATTAATATTTTACAAGCTAAATTGTTTTCCAATTTGAAAAAAGTTGTTTTCCCTATTTTTTTTATCACGCACATTTTTAGAGTAAAATTGGTTTTGTCTTTCTTTCTTACTGTTGTGCATTTGTCAAAGATCAGAATGTAAGTTCTGTCTGAGCCATAGGAGGATGGCAAGAATGATTTTCCTTCCTTGTCTGTCTTTGCTGTTGGAGAGAGTGGTGAGAGGATAATAGGAAATTGATGTCTGAAGTTTCCTATGTTGAGTGGTCTTGAAATGTTTTTGAAGACTGGCTGGGGATTGAGTTAAATTCCTTCTAGGCACCAACTAAAAATGTATTGATACTACTGAACTTTGAAAGAATAGTTTTCAAATTTCACTCCTTGAGGAAGTCGTTTAGTCAACACCAGTAAACATAGCATGCTTGATTCAGGTGATTATGTGTATGTTGATAACATTTTGTTTCTTGTCGTTTGGTTTGTTATCCATATTGGTTTAAAAACTAAGTGAGAAAAAAGTTAATTCACAAAATGAGACCACGTTGTTTGTGGTAACAAGTTTCTTAGTAACGTTAAAATTCTTTCATAAATCAATATAAAAAATGGTTTTGCTGACAAACACAAATCAAATGTGGCATATCAGTACTGCCATGGCCATTGCTATTGCAATAATATCCAGCCCTGTCTGTACATTCTCAGTGTGAGGGTTTTAACCTCACGCTCTCAGGCCAAGGTCGGGATGTGGAGGTAAACAGATTTTTGGCAGATTTTTCTCTGGTAAGCGATGAACCATTGACTTTGTGACTGTAGTCTGACTGTACTGTTTTTAGTTCTCTTTAGGATTCAGGGGAATGTTTTTGTTTTTCTTTCTATTCTGAAGAAGCTTGTTAAAAAGTAATGCGCAAACTATTGCATTGTGTGAGGGCTGTTTGATGCTGAATTCTTAATCTATATTGTTTTATTTTGGCTTTTGCCTTTCATGATTGGTTGATTCCTTTTACCTGATTCTTATTAGTCATTTGAAACTTTTTCTATCTTTTGAGTTTCTTTGTTTAAGAATCAAATAGACTCAATAAATGCTCAGACTCTAAACTATTGAATTCTGCCTTTTCAATGTTCTTCTTTTATTTAACAGTTGTTCTATCTTTTCTGCAGCTTCCATTGATTAGGTCCCAAAAGTGTTTATTAACTCCAGTCTATTGCAGACAATCCTACTCAATAAACCTGTTGTACTCTTTTAACCCAGTTACTTATAGATCAACTACTTTAGTCAGTCAGTCAGTCAGTCAGTCAGTCAGTGCAGCTCTTTTTTGCTTCTTATTCGCTAAATCTGAACCCTAGCCTTTATTGAGGGCTTCAAGTTATTGAATTTCTTTTTGACAGGATCAAAATGATGGACAATCTGAGGGTGACAGTACTTATCAATGATCACATTGTCCCAAAGAAATGATGACAATTTAATTTTTTTTAATAAAATCGGTTGGTAAATTTGAATGCATCATTACCCAAACCACAGCTTCAGGACATTTATGTTAGAGTCTCTAGTGTTGGCTTGGTTCCCCTGCCTCTCTAACTTCTTCAAATTACGTAAAAGAAAATGAATCATTTTTACAGCATCCTCCTCCCTCCCCAAGACTTTCACCCTGGACCACTTCCCTAACATCAATCCAGAGAATTCCTTACAGACCCACTCCAGTAAAAATCGTGTTTTTTGTGTTTTTAACAAACTCTTGTGGCATTTTTCTCATGATGGAGGACATACTGAATATAGGGAAAATTAAGATGAAAAATGAGTTTCTGAGTATTTCTTCATTTTAATCGTGGTGAATCAGGAGCAGGAAAAAAACCTCACTGTTCTACTCCATACCAATACACTTACAGACTAATAGATCTATGAACGTCTTTGTTTTCCTCGTCTGAGCTGGAATCTGGATCTAAACTGTCCAGCTGGGTAGCTCTAATATTGGTCACCATTTTTGTTGCATTGGTAATATTAGGTTGGGGTTGTGAGGGGCTGTTAGCTAGAGGGAGAGAGTGGGGGTGGGCTTACTCTGTGCCAACAGTCCTGCCCACAACTCAAACTAATTTCTATTGAACTGCTGCTCTGCAAAAACGATTTCCTAGAAAACTACACAGATTTTTAAAAAAATCTTGGCTAAAAGCTCCATAATTATAACTGTAATGTTTTCACAACAGTTTAAAAGATGATCGGATTGGGACTTTAATTCTGCTGCTCTAATGTCTGCTCAACCTGGAGAACCTATCCAAATTTGTACTCATTTGAAGTCTTCAGTAAACTGTTGCTGAAAGATTTCCAAAGTTGCAGCATTGTGGGGCAAAGCAGCTTTATGCCCTTCAGCATGTCTTTCATTTCGAAGGGAACTATCAATTCAGCTGTATGACAGGCTGTCAGAGCCTGGAGGCTGGTGATGAGTCAGTCAGTCAGTCATGGTTCCATGAAACTGCCTAAAGAAGCATCATTTCAGGCTCGGTTAAATTGACACAGGTGGGGTTTTCATGCAGACGTTTACTGGTGGAGTCTGTGGGAGCAATGGTGCAGTGGTCACTGGAAAGTCAGAGATGGAAGTCTTACTGTCTGACTGAAGTCTTTCTGCATACCCATCCAGCATCGTGTGATGCTCAAGCATTTTTCGTGATCTCCAGGACTCAAAATAAGTCAGAGGTTCAAAAGCCTGACCCTTCAATGGTCAAGAGCTGATTTTCCTGCATGTATTGTTTTGTCTGTCTCTTTGTTGGACTCTAATACTCACTGTAAATGGTCGGCCTTACTGAGAAGTTCTACTAGAGTTTTCTTCCTGATCTGTCAGTTTGTAGTAGTTTTCTTCTTCACTATCATCTTCTGGTTGCTCTGTTGGGAATCACACATAAAACTCTTCCATGTAATCTGTTGAAGTCATGTAGATTGTACATTTAAGAAGTTCTGGCGTCATTGGAATATCTAGACTGAATAGGAAAATAATCATTTTAATTGATATAGCCTGATACTGATATATTTTTCTTTTTCTCTGGTCCTTTGGTACAACCTTGATTGTGAACTGATGCTTTTTAAATACACAGTTCCCTTGTTTATCGAGGGGGATACGCACCATAAATAACCCACGATAGATAAAAATCAGTCCATTACAGATGTTTTGAGGCAGGAAAACCCATCACTACACACTTTATATACTTTTCTCAGACAGACGTGAACATTTTCACGCCTTTTTTCTCTTCTTTAAACTCTCAAAGTTCAAACCTTGATAGAAAAATAAATCCTGAAAAATAGAATGAAAAAAAAGACTTGCTCGCACTGAAGATTTATGTAACTCTGGCAAGCTGCATGTGCAGCACCTCTATACAGGAGACAGAGGACAGAAGATATTGATTGACAAAATCAACTGCCAATCAGGACACAGTGCCCTGAAAAAAAAGTATGCAAAGTTGTGCTAAAAAAAAATCTGCAAAACAGCGAGACTGCAAAATGTGAACCGAGATTGAGCGAGGGAACAATGTAAACTGTATTAAATAGTTTATAAGACGCTGAGTTTGTGATCCTTTTAAAAGTTTTGATAATGCCAATTTTTAATAAATAATATATGTAGTTGTAACATCCTCTATAAACAAACCTCCCAAAAGCTGGTGTAAACCATGAAAAACCAGGAGATGTCTCAGACTTACAGCCTTAGTTGCCCCCCTCAAGAGCTGCAAAGATGGAGAAGGGTAAGATGGACGTTCTCCACTGAACCATCAGTAGTGTACTCTTAACGGCAGTATAAAAACATAAGCAGACCCTTCAAGGTCATAGACTAATAATTCTAGAGAAACATGTAGGAGAATAAACATAACAGCAATACTCACTCACGTAAAATCACAACACAAGGACTTCCTAGAACAAATTCCTGTAACCATCTCAGTGGCACACATCCAAGAAAGAATCTGAGGTATAAAGAACTGGACATGATCCACACTGCAGGCTGCAGAAACTGAATGCACTAAATGAGCATCTGAACACAACTGAGCCAACTGGTAGTGAATAGTACCCACCCTGATAACATAACCGAAGGTCCGAAATCCTGAGGAAAACCCAGAATTCCTGATTAGATGCCTCTGCCAGTCATGAGTGTGGCCCAGAAAGGAACTGGAAGGAACACCAGGGGAACAAAGCATTGGCTACCGGTGGACAAAGCCGTCCGTTGAGACTGCAAGACCAAACAAAAACCAACCTGTGCCTACAACTCAATGCCATGGATCCTGGAGAGCTTGAAACTGTGCAACAACAACAGGACATTGAGTGCTTCAAACACAAACTCAATGGACGTGTGGAAAACAACCTTAGAGACCAACTCCAAACCAAGGCAATATCAGGAGTGACATCCTTCACAGAGACATCGTGTCCATGTATTTGAGGGGATTTTAATACTAGATGGCAACAAAACAGATTTCAGGATGGCAACAAGTACCTACAGAAGTAAATAAAAACAATGAAGAGGTCAACAGGATAGCAACAACTGCCAATTACCTAAAAAGAGTAAAACAAGTTTTGAAAAGTCCACTGAATGAGAAGAACAAAGTCTGCCCTGCCGGTCAGTAGACTGTCCTATTTCAACGAGCATAATGATAAACTGACTAAAGAGGGAGAAATAGGCTGCTGACACCAAGTCAAGGAAGCTTCTAGAGGAGAGAGAACTAAATTTAACAAATGACTTGCAAATATAAACTTAAAACTCCTTCCATCGATCCATCCATCCATCTTCCTCATCGTCCGGGACCAGGTCATGGGGGCAGCAGTCTAAGCAAAGATGCCTAGACGTTCCTCTCCCCAGCCCTTTCCTCCAGTTCCTCTTTGGGGACTCCGAGGCGTTCCTAGGCCAGACTATGTCGAGAGATGTAGTCTCTTCAGCGTGTCCTGGGTCTTCCCTGGGACCTACGCCCAAGTACGACATGCCTGGAACACCTACCCTAGGAGACGTCCAAGAGGCATCTGGACCAGGTGCACAAGCCACCTCAACTAGCTCTTCTCAATGTGTCAGAGTTTTCACAGAAGCAACAGAGTTTAGGATGTCAGACTGTTATTACAGACAGTTATTAGTTCTTCAGGAGACACTGAGAAGTCCAGAGCTGGGAGACCATTGATGGATGGGGAAAGGACATCCCAGTTGATGTTCAGATGTAGAATGAGATGAGACGAGATGACTTGGTTATAATGAGTCCAAATTAGGGCTGGGAATCACTGGGTACCTTACAATACGATGCGATTTGCGATACTTTGTTCATGATAACGATACTATCATGAAATGGCGATATTGCGATAATCAATATATATCAGGGGTGTCAAACTCCTTTTGGTTCAGGGGCCACATTTAACCAGTCAAGGGGAGCCGGACCAGTAACATAAAAGCAAAAAACAGCTTTTTTGTTGTTGTTTTTTACTCAGAAAAAGTGCCTCAACCAACATGGTAGCCTAATCACTTATTATTACACATTCATTCACAGAGGCCAATGGATGTAAAATAAAATGCCTTTCACTTAAAAAAAATAAAATTGGTGTATTCAATTTTATACAGACTGAATATTTTACATCTGACACTGAAGCAATCCCAATAATAAACTCAAGAGGGGCTACAGAAAAAAAATGAAACACCTGCCTAAAATGTAAATGTGCTAATCAATGAAAAAATTAACTAAATTAAACTTGCAAACATTTGTGACCATTAGAATTTGGAGTTGACCTCCATTCTCTCCTGAAACATCACCCATCCATTAATATCAGGATTCAGATAATGTGCAGAAACACATTTACTGTCATTCAAGAGGGTAAAAACACAATGAAATGTCCAAGAATCTTTTACTGGTTGCTGCCGGAATTTTTGGCAACACCTGTCTTCTTCCTGACCCTTGATGGGACGTCATCAAGGACCAGACTGACATCACATGACCAGACTGACATCAGTGACCAGACTGACATCACATGACCAGACTGACATCAGTGACCAGACTGACATCACATGACCAGTTCACTCAAAAATCATCCAGCACTGTAACTAGACAGCTGACTATGTCATCAGCTGTTGTTGTGTCCATCAACTCCAGAATCTCCACCGTGACGGTCTATTCATCACCTCTAATAAATATGCACTGCAGTGCAACATCTGTGATGTCTGTGCTTTCATCAACAGCGACTGAAAATGCAATAAACGACTGGATTCCTTAACCCAAGTCTCCTTAGAGATGTTGAATCTGTAATAGTAATCCTTGACAGACTCATGTTGGCAAAGGTCGACTGCTTTTTGGGACATGAGACTTCTGCAGCCTTCAGCAGTTTTTCATAAGTTCACCATCTGAAAATGGTTTGGATGTTTG
Organism: Oryzias sinensis; assembly: GCA_037389245.1. Taxonomy (NCBI): domain Eukaryota; kingdom Metazoa; phylum Chordata; class Actinopteri; order Beloniformes; family Adrianichthyidae; genus Oryzias; species Oryzias sinensis. Next base: position 3,178,314 of record CM074496.1, read on the forward strand.
CTCCAACTTGTTTGCAATAAGGTGTCTATCACTGCTTCATCACTGACGTCACGGCTGCAGTAAATGCAGACGGTTATTTTATCAGTCCAGTTAATAGTTGGTAAATCTACTCTTTTCTTAACTGCCCCTGCAAATGGTGAAACGTTTCTTTATGGTGAGTCTCATAGTGGTGATGAATGTTATATTCTTTCAGCACTGCAACCTGTTGAGGACATACCAAACATGCAGATTTTTCATTCAGCTCCATGAACAAATAAAACAGTGTATTCTTCTTCATCCTTCCGCGACAGCTTATTTTGGAACGAGCGCCCCCTATCTACCTCAGAAGAAGCGTCTTACCAAAGGATGAGTAATATAACGTTTTACAGGGTCTTCTAAATATAGTGAAATATCACCATATCGATATTTTGGCACACCCCTACTCCAAATGTAGCACTGAATGAATATAATGTTCTTTTGTGTGAACTGGTGGAATACAAGACGTTTCAGTGCGTGAGAAAAAGTCTCTGGAGAGGGTAAGGTTTGTGCTATCCATGTGCATATTAATGTCCTTCAGCAGTATAGCCAACATTAGATGAGAGAGATGCAGTAAACAGCAACTCCAGACAGAAAGTCTTTGTGTGACTTTGGGGGCAAATTGTCAGGTTTTGAATAAGCTGGACCCAAATGCAGACTGGAAACAGATTTATTGAAAAGAGGATTGAATCTTCAAGAGAGGAAACTGGCAGATGATCCGGAAGGCAAGGCTTGACAGCTTAGTTTTGGAGTCAGACTTGGCTTGGAAAGACTGAGAAAGGTCTTGATTTGCTTGGCTGGAAGTGGTTAGGCTTGGCTTGGGTTGGGTTTGAGCTGCTTGGCTTGGTTTGGCTTGGCTTGGCTAGGCTTGGTGTGGTGCTGCTTAGCTTGACTGGGCTTTGCTTGGTTTGGAGCTGCTTGGCTGGGCTTGGCTAGGTCTTGAGCTGCTTGGCTTGGCTTGGCTTGGCTTGGCTTTAACCAGCAGGGATCAGTGGTCTTTTCAATAGAGGAGAACAGACGAACCGACAATGGCCGGAGGGAGTGAAGGACTTATAAAGGCAGACTAATTAGATGTAGAACAGGTGTGGGAACCAACGGCAGGTGTGCGAGGGCGGCCTCGACACCTGACACAAATTACTATGGTGAGGATCATTGGTCCAAGTTGTTTACATACTAGAGCTTCAAGAGCTGATAGAAGGAACTTAAGCTGGAAGAGAGTTTGACATTTCGACCTCCTCCATGACCAAAACCACACAGTTGACAAGTATAAACAAGACCTGGAGTGATAGCATTCTTCAGTTATAAAAAAAATCATCAGGCTGTGGCCAGGTTTAAGTTATGCTACGTTTACACTTGGCTCGGAAACAAATGCCCCACTTTCCATGACAACTTGGTGTAAACGTGCATATACGTTTTGGCCGTCCACATTCAAGACCTGTGTTCATGCTTCGCTATGCACGTTTTTAAGTCCATTTTAGGCACTATGTACAAAACATGCAGCGCTAAGAGCTAAACCAGTTGAATTAAACTGGAACTCAGGAACTCTGATTTGGTGGTGACATATGGGGAGTGTCCTTTGTAAAACACAGAAGTGCCAACCGTTTGAAAATTGATCATGGAGGAGAAATTTATGATTGCCTTTTCTGACAGTAGGTACAAGCGCAGGTATTGGGGGATCGACAGTCCATTGTGAACACCACATTCTAAAAGTGTTTTCAAAAGCCAACGTTCAGCATATTCTTGAATGCACCACACATGCCCAGTGTGTGTGTTGCATGAAACATAAAAAATCAAAGTTTCACATTGGAGATCATGGATAAGATGGTTTATACTTGTCATGAGGTGGTGCGTTTGACTGGAATATTAACTGACCTAGAAAGGGCTGACTAATACACTGTGGTTAGGAACCTGGCCAGTACGTTGAGACAGGCAACAATGGTGGCTTTGGAGGCAGTGAGATCAACGTTCCAACAGGACCCACAGTGGATATAGCTTTGCCGGAAGGGTGGAGATCCCCAGGCGATGGTGTAGTGATGTCAGCAGAGGCACAAACAGGTGAGACCTGAGAACAAACTACAGAATATTGCCATGAATAGACTAAAGTTTAGACTAATTGTGCGTGAAGATTGATGGATAATCAGTGTAAAAGCAGCTGAAGCAGGTTAGACTCAGACTGTTGGATTAAACTGTGTGAATTCTGCATCCAAGAAACAAAACAAAGAAAAACATGAATTAAAGATCAAATGATATCAAGAGCAGACATAAGCAAAGGTAGATTTAATTAAATATTTACAACTGTGGCTCTGTCTGTCTAAAGTGAAACTTCCTGAAAGTGTTTTTTATAAATCTTTCTGAAGTGGATTTGAGTCTGCTCTCTGAAGGTATGGCTTTGAGAACAGCAAATACAGGATCTTAATTTAGTCTGATTAAAGATTCAGTGCTAACGTCGGAGATCCTCCCAGGAAAAAGTTCAGACCTCCTTTTAAAACGTGAGTGTGAGCTTTGTGTAGCTCTGATGAAGATGATGTGCTGTTCTTGAGCTTCCCCAAAGAGAAGAAGAGGAGCAGGTGTCTGGAAAAAGATCTAATTTTGACTCCAACAGTGGTTTGCTGACCCTGCCTCATTTTCTTTTTGTTCCATAAAGAGACAAGGACACACTCATTGCCCCGGCAGTGATTCAAAACTGATATGAAACCTTTTTTTCTCCCCTTTAACTTGTTCTGTCAAACAACTGAGCCAACAGATGAGAGCTGAAGGCCTTTTGTGCTGGAAAGGTTTTACTATAACAAAAAGAGGTTATGTATTTTCAGGTAACCAGGGTGTAAATTTGTATAAAGCCCTTTTTGTTATTTGTCACAGCCCCAGATGAGCACCCCACCACCACCCAGGAGTTCCGGGCATCCCCCCGCCCCAACCCCAGGTACAGGCCAGGACCCCCCAAGGGAGACCCGCTCCGCACCCCAGGCAGCCACCCACCTGGCCCACGGTTGGTCCAGGGAGGAGCAAGGCAGGGGCCCGCCGCCCCCGCCCAGGAGGGGGGAACCCCGGGGAAAAAAGGGGGCCCACAAGGGGTGTTGTAAATATGGCCCGACCAGGCTCGGCCACAGTTGGAAAAACACCAACTCCTGATTGACAGAACAGTCACTCAAGACTCCAGGTCACGACTCACCAACCCGTGCACAGCCTGGATTGATTACATACTACGGCCGTGGTGCAGCAATAGGGCGGTTGACCCATGATCGTAAGATTGCAGGTTCAATTCCCGCCCATGTGTCAAAGTATCCTTGGGCAAGACACTGAACCCCACCTTGCCTCTGGTGGAAGGTTGGCGCCAGTGTTCAGCAGCGGAGGCACCACCAGTGTGTAAATGTGTGTGTGCATGGGTGAATGGGTCTGTGACTGTTAAGCGCTTTGGGCCTTCAAAAGAAGGTAGAAAAGCGCTATATAAGAATACGCCATTTACCATTTACAAGAGAGCCTATGACTCAATGCTACACGTACATAATCTGGCAGAGCAGCCCTTTCTTTTTCCTCTCCCGCGCATCTCCTCTCCTGCCTCATCCAGGAGCGCCCAAGGCAACGCCTCCTTCCGTCACTGGGTTGCCTCCATGACAACTGCAGTCAGACAAAAAAAACAGAACAAAAAGGGGAAGATTTCGTCATGCTAAACGTTTGCCATTTGGACCAACAGGCGTCTTCTAAATGTGCTTTTATTACTGTTATGATTATTATTAAGGGCCTGCTCGCTCATAGTTTTTTAAATCCGTGCGGTCAGTGCTCAGGACTGCGGAAGGCGGAAATGCTGCTATGTACTCCTCAGAACGTCTACGTTTGATAGTTTCAGCATTGTATAGTGTAAATGCAAAAATCGGATACGGGTCACTTTTGAAAGATGATGTAAGTAGGTCATCAAAAAAATCGGATATAGTCAGAAAATCGGATTTGGGCATCAAGACCTGCAGTGTAAATGCAGCCTTTGAGCCTTCGTAGGAAATTTCGATGAAGCTGTGGATAACCACCCTTGAGCCAATGGGAAGCCACTTGCACAAGTGTCCATCAAATGTGGGATATACCAAGGTGATGCTCTGTCCCCAGTGCTGTTCTGCAAAGATCTGAACCCCCTCAGCCAAATAACCAACAACACTGGCTATGGTTACCGACTCAGAAATGGGGCCAACATCAGTCACCTCCTCTACATGGATGACATCAAGCTATATGCTAAGAGCGAGCGTGACATTGACTCCCTGATCCACACCACCAGGATCTACAGTACTGACATCGGGATGTCATTCGGGCTCGAGAAATGCAGCCGGATGGTGATAAAGAGAGGCAAGGTAGTCCACACAGAAGGGGTCTCACTCCCAGAAGGAACAATAGCAGACATCGAGGACAGTTACAAGTACCTTGGAATTCCGCAGGCAAATGGCAACCTGGAGCAGGCAACAAGGAAAGCTGCAATAGCTAAATACCTCCAACGAGTAAGGCAAGTCCTGAGAAGCCAGCTCAATGGCAAAAATAAGACCCGGGAAATAAACAGCTACGGACTGCCAGTTATCAGATACCCTGCAGTAATAATCAGATGGCCAAAGGAAGAGATACAGACCACGGATGTTAAGACATGAAAGCTCCTCACCATGCATGGAGGGTTCCATCCCAAATCCAGCACCCTGAGACTGTATGCTAGCCGCAAGGAAGGAGGCCGAGGACTAGTGAGTGTAGAAGCCACTATCCAGGATGAAACATCCAAGATGATTGAATGTCAGTGTCCTAAGTGAATGTGTCAGGCAATGGAGAGCAGAGGATACAGTGCTGGAGGACAGATCCTCATGGGAGGACAAACCCTTACATAGGATGTACCACCTACCAATGGCTAAAAACGGCTGGCCTACAGGACAGCACTGAAGCACTCATCCTGGCAGCTCAGGAACAAGCCCTGAGCACCAGAGCCAGAGGCTCAGATCTACCACACCAGACAAGACCCAAGGTGTAGGCTGAGCAGAAGAGGCGCCTGAAACAATCCAACACATAACTGCAGGATGTAAGATGCTGGCAGGGAAAGCATATATGGCTTCTCCACTCAGCAAAAGGGTGGGTGAGCCCCAGCGGGTCCCGGCGAGGTAGCCCCCAGGCATGTCCCCACTCATGCACTCTCACACACACACGCATACTTCTGGTTGCCCCCCGCCCCCGATATGAATCCTTCTGAATGAAGTGTTTCCTTCGTCTTCCCTTTGTGTTTCCCCTATTTTATCGTTATGTTTCCATTGTTTCCTTAGTCCTTCCTCAGTACCTTTGCACTTCTTTTTTAGGCCTTTTTCATCTTTCCTGCTTTTTCTTCATCCCATACCTGTGTTGTTGAGTTTCATACACGAGTCACCTCGTTCCTTTATTAACTCTTTGTAGGACAAAACAACAACAGTAAAACTGACACTGACACCTAATGGTGAAATTACAGTATTACAACATGTGTTTCCTTTATTTTTCATTTGTTAACTTTTTATTTTATTTTTCCAGTGTTTCATTTTTTTCCCTTTGCTTCTCATTTTCTTTGTGTCTCTTTCTTTGTGTGTTTTCTTGATCTTTTCTTAGTTTTCTTACCTCCATTTGTGTTTCCTTCATTTTTTTATTTGCTGTTTTTCAGACCAGAACCAAACCTGGACCAATGGCCAGGGAGAATCTACCTCAAATTTCAGTGTAACAAAATTCCTTGTTTTTCAACCTTTCACCAACCATGATTCTAAGTGTGAGTGATATGAGAAAGACAAGATGAACATTTATAATTTCTAAATTTCTAAGTTTAGAATTTTTAGCAACTGTAAGTTCTAAGTTTTCCTTTCAATTACAGTCTGAACCTTTGTGCTTCTGCAGGTGAAGGCAGAGAGCTCATTGCGTTCTCCTGAAGAGTACTAGTCAGTATAGTCGTCCCCATCCTCAACTGTGACTACGTCCCTCTCTGTACTTGTTTTCCTGCACAAACAGGCCCAATCCCCCTAGAGTGCCCGCAGATGCACGTGCACGTGTTACCGTTAAAGAGCTCACTATTGATCAAGTAACACGTGGATGCAACCACAGAGCCGCGCAGCGCGTGCACGGCTGATGTTCTTTGCCCTTTCCATCTCAAAATCTCTGAAGTCCAGCAAAAAAGGAAGAAACAAACGTAACTCTGGCCGTGCGCGTCATAAAGCTTCACCTGAGGACTGATGCACGTGACACGCGGAGAGGCTTCAATCAATCAACCAATCAGTCTACAAATTTTGTAGAGCACTTATAAAAGCAGAGGCAACCAAAGTGTTCAACCTAAAATCAAACGTAAATAAAATTCTTTAACAATATGATACAATAAACAAACAATAACAATAAAATAAATTAAACAATAAAAACAATAGAATAAAAAAATAGCAAAATTAACAACCTGGCCCACTAGATCAGCTGACTGGAGCTTCAGCATTGACAAAAACAACTACGCACGGGAACGCACAGAGCCGCACGTGCGACTACCGCAAACTAGACGCAGCTGGGTGTTCTTTACTCCGCAGCTTGGCGCGTGTTTCACGGACGCGCATCAGTTTGTAACCACATGCACTTCTTCGGTCAGCCTGGTGGAGGCGCTCTGACATCACAAACACACACGTCTGCGCGCGCACGTGTTTTTGCTTTGGTTTAAAGCAACCAAATCAGCCCTAGAGATTCGCCTGCCACGCACAGGGGCGTGCACGCAGTCACGCCTCTCACTGAAATCGACCTGACCATCAGCTGTCACTCAATATCTGAGAGGAGTTCCGCTGCTCATGCTCACCCACAGACACCTGCGCACACGCGAGCCAGTGCGCTCCCGCGCGCGCGCCCAGAGGTGAATATGAAGCAGAAAGACACTGCTGAACACTGACATGACTTGTCTAAGACTCATTTTGAGTTGCTTCACTCTTTTGTCATGAAAATTAAAATCCAAGAGGATGAAGTCATCAGTAAGACCTTTGACAGTTTCTGCTGTTGCATATAGTGCATATAGATCATTTTAGTGAGTTTCTCTTCATAAAGTGTGTGGTGATTGAGCCCGGGTGTGTTTGATAAAGACTGATCACAGCAGACAGACAGGCGAAAGAACCTGGTTTGATGGAACATTTACAGATTTCATTAGTGAAGTTTGTGAGCCACTGACCTTCATCTGTGTGCAAAATTTGAAATTCGAACAATAAAATAATTTAAAAAGGCACAAGCTGCAGAGAAGGGTGGGGTTGGGGGCCCCAAATTACTTACAACGGTGGCTGTGAACAGATAGTTTACAGGATGTGAAGCTTTTCTGAGACCTGAACCTCCACAGCAGACAGAGAGGTTCTCAGGTTTGTGTCCTTTCACAAATGAATGCGTGTGTGTGTCTGGGAGCAGACTCAAATCTGGACTGACGTGCGTTCATTGATTTGTGCTCAGAGGGATGAAAGCTGCTGTTTCTGGCATAAACAAATAAAAAGCTACTGTCAACCAGAAGAGGATGAAGCTGGAAGAGCAGCACTTTACCCAGCCGACACCTGCACTGAAATCAATACGTGCACACACTCGTGCGCACACACACGTGCACACTTACATGCACCCAAACACACACATACACCCTATGCGCACAACGCCGCGCTCCACCTGTCAGGAGTGATCCTGGTGGATGTTGGAGATGCAACAGTGTGACAGACTCCTCAGGGACCAGCTCGGCTGCAGCTTCAGATCCACTCTAACAGAAGCAGCCGTCCTCACAGGACACCCCCCCCCCCTCACCCCCAACACAATTTCTTTGTTTCTGATGTGTTTGCTGAAATCTACTCACCCCAGACTCCTCTGCTCTACGACACACAGAGAAAGAAGCTGGAGGGTGACAGTCACCCTCCTTACTGCTTCCTGTCAGGAAATCATTGCTGTTTGTTTTTTGAGGCGTAACAGATTGAGGCTCCAGTAAAAAAGACAGAGTTTGCTCACATTTCTGTTAAAAGTGCATGTAACGAGTAGTTAAGTTGTGTCTGTTGTGTACCCAGAGGATCCTTTTGCACAGTTCATCTCTCTCTTTCTTTAATGAAGTTTAATTTTCATGTTGCTCCCTTCTTTTCTCTCAGCTTCCTGTGATGGCCATCTGCTTACAGTCTACAGCCAAAGATGAAAACTTTAGATAACAACAATGCCTTTGGGGTGCTCTTTTTAGGGGTGTCTACAGTATCTGCTTCCCTGCATTTATCTCTTACACATCTATTATGCTCTATCTGTTCCTCTGAAGTATTCATTCCTGATTCTATCCATCCTGGTCTCTCCCAAAAAGAACCTCAACTTCTTCATCTCTGCTACCTCCAGCTCTGCCTCCTGTCTCTGCATCAGGGGCGTCCAAATCCAGGCTTTGAGGGCCGGTGTCCTACATGTTTTCCAACCATCCTGTCATTGAAGCTCCTTATTGGCTAAACACACCTGATCCAGGTAATCGACAGCAGTTAAAGAAGGGTTTCTGGAAAGCTAGCAGGAGGCCGGCCCTCGAGGCCTGGATTTGGGCCCACCTGCTCTAAACCAACTCCATGGCAGCTCTCACCACAGTCTTCGTCACCTATCATTTCATTCTTGCTGACACTCTTTTGTCACACATCACACCTGACACCTTCCGCCACCGTTCCTGCTCTCGCACGCCTCTTCACCTCTTTCTCATGCGTTGCTGTCTTTCCATCTGGTCTTTTGGACACACAGGATGCCCACCTTTCACCTTTTCCTTCATGTCGACAGACCTTCCTCCTGTTCTTTGTCCACCAACAGTAGTCAAATTTCCATTTGGCCCTTTTGAGTCAGCTGCAGGGGGGTGGACTTGTTTAACGCTGGCCATGATCTGGATTGGGAACAAAAGTTCTGTTTGTGTTTCGCATGACTGATTTGACTTTGGTTTTGTGTCTCCATTTACACAGACTTCAGTGAAAGCTGGCACACGCGAGTATTTATTGTGTACCCCCTGTGTTTGCATTCGTACCACCAGCATTTTGGCATCTTAAAAACAAAAAAAAAATCAAAAGCTTTTCATTCTAAACCAGACCTAGAAAAGGTAATTCAGCAGGTCAGACTGTCTGCTCGATCTGCTCTCTGCAGCTGCAGTACATCCGGATGCTGCTGCTCAGGTCCAGACTCAAACCAGGAAGTACAACCACATCAGTGCAGTATATGAGTCAATGCACAGGGTTCTTGTCATGAGGAAAACAGACTACAGAACAGCCTTGCTTGAGTTCAAGTCTTTCCAGAGTTTCCCCCCCAAAAAACATCTCTGTCATGTTGGTCCGTTTTAAACCAGCTGTGGCTGAGAAGTTCAGGGACAGACCTTCTGCTGGTGTCCCAAGTCAGGAATAAACATGGTAAAGTTTCAGTTTCATGCTGCAAAGATCTGGAACGCACTCCCTGATAATGTTAGATAAACGTACAGATAAACTGACAATGTTCAAGTCCAGGACAAAAACGTTCCTTTCAGGTCAGTGTGACAACTGAAGACACTTTTGTTATTTGAATAACTGTATGAATTGTGTTTTACAGTAAAGATGCCCTGTCCTTGCCTGTTAGAGTGCCCCCTAAGCAAACAGATACATCATAAAAATATGATCACTAACAAGAGGATGAAATAAAAACTGAGTTTTTCCAGAGTCTTGCTCATCCACATGTCGTGTCTCAGCCCCTCCTAGCACTTTGAGAGCATCTCCTGGTTGTCCTCTGGGCCTCCCCATCATCCTCTCACCTCCATCTCTTCAGGATGCCTCAGCACAGTTTGTCTATTTGTCTGTGACAGTGTTTCTAGCATCAGTTTTCTTCCACCCGTCGTCGTGTTTTTGGTTGACTGTAGGTTGACCTTCACCATTTTTGAAAGACCACTGAACATTATAGCTGAAGTTACAGTTGCCAGACAGGAGGAAGACCAAAGAGGAGGTTCAGATGTGGTGAGGGAGAACACGAGGGCGGTTGGTGTAAACGAGGAGGATGCAGAGGAGAGGTTTAGATGGAGGCAAATGATTTGCTGTGGAGATTGTTGCTATTGTTACTAAAATCATTTTTTTTCTTCAAGTTTAAAATAGATAAATATGTGGCTTCAGGGGACAGTAGGAAGAAAACTCTTCATGAAGACAGAGCTCCTAATTCTTTGAGCCAATGAGGACGTTCCCTGGTGTGTCTGGATTACAGACCATTCTCTTCATTTGTCCTCATAAACCTCTCTGTCTGTGGTGCAGCGTCGCCCTCACATGGCCTCAGTGCCAAAGCGTGCACGTGCATGTGTGTCAGTGATGACTCATGCTGAAGGTAAGCCAGGGGTCAACTGAGAATGATGAGGCTATGATCTTCACCGTTTTCCCTCCCTTCTCGTCTGATCACAGCTCAGTATTCTCTCTGCAGGAATCTAGATTGGCTCATCCATCGCGGCGGTATCAGAGAGTGCAGCTTTCCGCAGAACGCTTAAGCGCCTGAGCAAGTGGGCTGTAAATTTTGAATCGCAGCCTTTCCTCCAGACCTGGAGGAACAGTATTTCTGTGACATTGAACAGTTAGAAGACAAGACAGATCTGCAGAAAAAGTCTACAAACTGCAACGTTTCCGAGGATGATTAGACCAGCTTTAGCTGTTTCCTACAACAAAGGACATTGTTAACATTGTTGCTGCTGAACCGTTTGTACTGATTGTAAAAATCGTTATACCTAAAGTCCCACTCCGATGATCTGTAAGTCTTTCGTAAAACCTTTTAATCAGTGATGTGCGGTCAGGTGAGGCAAGTGAGGCACAGCCTCACCTGTCATAATCGTGATAAAATAGAAAAAGGTAAATTAAGTAAATATTATTTTCCACTGATATCTGTTAAATATACATTCTCAGTCAACTCAACACATTTTCCACAGTTTCTGAGGTTAAAATCGTAGAAAAGAGTGTTGCGCGATCACAGATGGAGCAGAAACTCGGGGTGAGGCTCTATATCGCTGTGACTCGTGTCTGGCGGCAGGGCTCAATGTTAACAGAGACGTGCGGTGGAAGCCCTGCTATAGACCCGCAGAAAAGGCTGTAGGTGTGGCATGCCTTACCAGCAGGGGGCAGACGTGAGCTGATAGCTGCTCTGTAGCTACACTGGTTCCGTAGAAGCAGACTAAATACATCTATCTCCATTGAGAGGGAGAAACTCATATAAACTTCTTATATGTGTGTTTGATATTAACAATTGTTTCTTTATTGTGCAACTGAATGTGAATTTCTGTGAATTGAAAAATGTGCAATAAAGTTTTTTGAAAACAAAAAAAACTCGTAAAAACTAAAGGAAAATCAGAAAGACTTTTCCAACAGATCACAGAGCTTTTTGTGGGGAAGGGTGGGCGCACGGACTCAAACAGTAAGGCCAAACATGGTTTTCAATGTTTGTTTTGTAAAAATAACATGGGAGTAAGTGGAAAAAAATGTAAGTAAAATCATTTATTTTATTTTTATGATAATTTTCACAGACAATATTTGATAACACTGATAAAAGCAGCAGAATTTGAAGTAAAAAAAATACCAGAACTAGTTACTGAGGGTGAAATTTGTGCTGAAAACATCTGTATACTTTAATTTGTTTACAGTATATGAATAATTTATACACAACCTGTCTATAAAAATATTCTCTGTAGGACAAATATTTGATTTGTGTATGTTATATGCTGTTAAATGCTGTTGGATGAATGGTGAAATATTCAGTTCTTTCATTGTAAATCGGACTCTCGAGGAGTCAGTGCCTCACCAGCCATCAACCTCACCGCACGTCACTGCTTTTAAAGATTATGCTGCTATTTAGCGAAATCCCAAAACAGGTTTTGTTTTTTAATGCATAGTTTCTGCAGACATTCAGTAGCTCATTAGATCAGTTTCACCCTTGATTTTTGGGTAAGCCAGCTCTCATTTAACACCAACCCTTTATCGACACTCTTTCCTGCTAACAGCCCCTCATACCCCCCAACCTAACATTACTGGTGTAACAAAAATAGTGAGCAATATCAGAGAAATCCGGTCATAGTTTAGATCCAGATTCCAGCTCAGACAAGGAAAACAAAGACGTACACGGATCTATTTGTCTGCAAGTGGATGCTTCAGAATGGAGCAGAGCAGGGAGCTTCTGGCCTGCTGATGGTAGTTTGTATGTAACAACTATAAGCTTTTCAAATGTCACTATTTTCGTCTGCCCCTGAGTCACCACGATTTGAATAAGGACATACTCAGAAACACAGTTTTATACTTAATTTGAAAAACAGCAAAAACTCCTTTTTCATTGGAGTGGGCCTTTCAGTTTGCACTCTGAAATTTCACCAGCCGCACATGAAAAATGTACATGAACATTTCCGCTCTACGGTTTCACTAAGCGGTCTGCTATCGTTATATTTTCTGCTGGCCACCGGTGTGCCACATGTCCACTTTTCTGCCCCAGATGACCCATATCCAATGTAAGGGCAGACTAAAGCCTGAGAGAGTGGACCAGATTGGTCCTGTGCTTCTGCATCAAACCCTCTTTAGTCTGCTCAGTGCTTAATTGCTTTTAATTTCAAATTACTTTCGATCTCCTCTTTATAAATCCTTTGATTTTGTTTATTTTACTTCCTGTGCTTCACTCTGGTTTGTTTTCTTGCTGAGATGTTTCTCACACCTCACGGGCACACGTCTTTATTAGCTAACAGCTTTTTGTTTTTGCAAAACATACGCCATGCAGAACTCCACCCCCAAACATCTACATAATGAGAACAGGAGTTTAAAGCAGTAGTTTTTTTTAAAAGCATAAAAAAACAGGAATCATAGGACCAGGATCCACATCAGGCCTTCACTGCAGCCTTTAAAGCTGCTGCTGAAGCTCCTGCAAGAGAAGAGTTAATCCCTCCTCCCCATCACCATCACACGCACACACATCAAAATCAGGGTTTACGGCTGATTTTGAGGATTTTTTTCCCCATTCATGCCCACAAATAACACTCCCTCCGCCTGCAAGCGTGCACTCAGCCCCCGTCACAGCTGCTGTTAAAGGCATGAAACAGCGCCGCGGCTCCAGAAAACACTCGGTGCCAGCAGCCAAGGCAATTACCGAAAGAAGTGGAAAAGAGTGAAAACGGAGGAAGAATGATAAGCGAGCTGCCTGCTGCGCCGCTTATGAGATGCATGGAAAATTAGATTTGCAGTTTCCTTCTTCAGACTTGGAGCTGTGGGCTTAATGAATGACCTTGGTGTTAATGCATGTGTGACTCCCTCACAGTATTGACTTTTTCTTCACTTTGTTTATTTGAATTTCTCATTATCCTGATATTTTTAGAGTGGCTCCTGGTTATTGAAATCCTTTGGTTCAGTGACTCATGCTAAGAAAACCACTTCGCTGTCAGACGTCCTTGAACTGCAGGACTGAGTTCAGAGACACTTTCTTTTATACTTTTGTTCCTCACCATAGGTGAAGGACCTGATAAAGGGCAGGTGAGTACAAAGGTACTAATCTGTGAACTCTGTGACGCTTTTTTCATGGTTTTGGAGCAGCTTTGCTCGTTTTCCAGCTGATATTGATCCTACACCCATCAATAACTGTGTTTGCACACACTCATTTCTTCCTAATGCTATTTGTTGTTCCTGAGTGTTTCTTCAAAGTCTGCACAAGGAGAGTAGAATCACATAAGCTGCGGTTACATGGACAAAAGTAACCTGAATAAACGCCTAATCAGAATTAAAATGTGTCATGTAAACACACCGTTGAGAAGACTGTGCTCCGATCAGACTCATTCGGATCAAAATATCTTTCTGATCAGATAGGTGGGTTATGCCGATTGTTGATCCGATCGTGGTGCATATGAATAATTTATTCGCCACACCCTCTACGCATGGCGCTCCAGAGGAGGCTTTGGAGTGCAAACAGGACCGACTGGCTGCTCCGCGTGAGGGAACCGTGTCTCTGAACAGAGCAGCTGGACTCTAGCTTTGTGTTTGCGGGCAGAGGAGGGTGCTTTGTTACAGTGTGCGCTCCGGAGGAGGCTTCGGACCGCAGTCCATCCGGCTGCTCTGCGTGAGTGGGTTGCTGGACTCGGGAGAACCCTGTCTCCTAGGAGAACCGTGTCTCCTGGGAGAACTGTGTCTCTGAGCAGAGGAGCGGCTTTGAAACGGCGCGTGAGCTAAAGGAGACGGCTTTTGAATGCGGAAATGCCGCTCTGCAAAGTCCTGAGAAATAGTGTAAACAATCATGTGAGGATTTATTCTGATCGAAAGTGTCGTATGTAAATGTTTGTTATAATCTGATAAAGTTGTTTCTAGCCCATGTAAGCAGTTCAGTTCTAATCCGATCTTTGATCCGATCAGAGACATTTTGCACAGGTCCCTGTAGCTATAGATGGATTCAGGGCTGTTTGTGGTGTTAGCCTGACTACAGTATGTCATGACTCTGTCTCTTCGACAGCATTTCTCAGGTGAAACAAATGCAAGAAGGGTTGAGAGCCTCAGAATCTGACTCTGCTGTTTGCAGAAGACGTGCTCCTTCTGGTTTCATCGTGACCTCCAGCTCTTTGTAAAGGTTTGCAGTGAATGGATCAGTAGCTGGGATCAGGGACAGCTCCTCCAAGTCTGAGGTCATGATTTCCCACTGGAATAAAATGGACCCCCCCCCCCATCCCCGCTTCTATACCTTCTCAGGTTAAGAATAAGAGCCTACCCCTTAAAGAGGAGTGCAGTGTCTTTCCTGTTCAGTGAGGGAAGTGCGGAGCCTGACTTTGACCAAGGAATCGCTGCATCTTCAGCATCGTGGACCGTTGTACTGGTTTGTTGCGGTGCAGAGCTCAGTCTGAAGCCAAGGCTCTCAGTTTTTGTCCTCTCGTCCCTTTGACCATTATTGTTAATCAGTGGATGAGATCACAGACACAAGCAGCAGCAATGACCTTCTTTGAGGGGGTCTCCTAGATGAGAGAAAGGAGAGGAAGCTCCAACATCTAGGAGGATTTAGGAGGAGAGACATTCATAAAAGAGTTGTGTTACGTACCGAGTCTTTCGGGGGTGGATGAGCTTTCTTGTTGCTTTGGATTATTAGTTATGTTAATTGAACGCGGTGGTATCTGGGAGGCGATCGGCCCATCTCCTTTCTTCTAGGTTGGACGTCATTGCCTCGTCGTCCTGGTTGGCCTGTCACTCCATCTACAGCGTCGGCCCCGCCCCTCTGCACTGGAGGCACGGACACTTAAGCTGACGTGGCCCAAGCACCAGGGCGGCTGACTCTTCAGCTTGCCATTTGTGTTCTGTGCACTTATTTGTGTTTCGTTTTGGTTCTTGGCACATTAGAATGATTTCTACTTATACTTGCATGTTTAAATGCTTCTTTTTACGGGCATATGTCCTTTGATTATTGTCAACACTGTCTACATTCCGTTGTGATCCCATGTGGTTGGATATCTGTGTGACAGAACCAGTTGCAGTTTATTGCTCCGAATAAATCAGTTAATACGGTTTTGTTGTATTGCTGATTCCCTTTTGGGAACAGTTGGGTGAGATCTGGAAGACGCCTCACTGTACATCCAGGACACACAATAAAATTAAATTTAAATTTGAGTAATTATGGCTGTTGTCATCTAACTCAGTCCATATCATTCTGATATAGCTAGATTGTCTGAACTATAAAATAACAGAGAACAATGGTGACCAACAGACTACATGAACGATAGCAAAGTGAGCCTGGAGAATCAACTTTCAGTGTGGACGAATGAGAAAGAAAACAGTGAAGTGAAACAGTGAAAGGGACAGTGAAGAGACAAACAAACACAAAAAAGACCTCTAACTGCATCTAAAGATTGGCTTAATATTGTAACTGGACATGACAGACATGCAAATTATATTTGGTGTGAACAAGCTTTATGGGGCTGCTCCCTCCTTGACCTCAACCCTGAGCAAGAGGAAGCTGACAGATGTTTCTAAATTCTACCAGTAAACCTCAATTTTTAAACAACTGCCCTGCATGGAGGAATTAAGATGAGCTCAAATGTTGAGAAATATAGGCCTACAATACACAGAACTACCTGTTACTGAGTCTATGGAAACCTCAAATGACAAGTTGATGGATGGATAGATGGACTTAAGACATAGAGAAATGAAACATTGGATCTTTAAAGAGTCAGTTGTTATCTTAATATATTCTCAATAAAATCATTAGTCCTGCATGAGAAAAAAATCCTTTACTTTGATGTTTCCCTGTGAGGACATTGACTCTGCACAGCCATGAGTTTTTTGTTTGTTTTGATTACAGGTATTTTTCATTGGATGACCATGAAGCTCACATAGGCTCTTCCTCTGGTATGAACTGTAAACTCACGACTCCTCTTCAGGTTGGTTTGCTGCTCCAAACTGAGACCATGTTGGAAACTTTTTTAGATGAAAACATCAAACTCCATATTTTCTTGTTTAACCTTCCTGCCATATGCTGGCTGCTGACTGAGATTTATTCTGACATTAGTGTTAAAGCCAACAGCTGTTGTGATGAAGCGGCATGTTTTCCTGTTGGTCCCGTTCTCCCCCCTGGATCAGAAGCAAAGAACCGAGCAAGCCGGCAGGACTGTAAATAAATAAAAGTAGCTGTTTCAATTAAAGTGGGATCATGGACGTCCTGCCAGCCTCCATGTGGATTAGGCCTCCTGTGTCTCTGAGGCCCTACCTCACTGTGAGGCTCACCACTTTGTTTCTTCGGACTTAGGTTCACAGCCTGATTCTACCCTTTTTTTTCACATCCATCTTTCATTGTAACCACGACTGGCCTCCAAATCCTCACATCCTCCTGATGAACTGCCTAAAAACTGATGT
Organism: Oryzias sinensis; assembly: GCA_037389245.1. Taxonomy (NCBI): domain Eukaryota; kingdom Metazoa; phylum Chordata; class Actinopteri; order Beloniformes; family Adrianichthyidae; genus Oryzias; species Oryzias sinensis. The sequence continues at coordinate 3,195,128 of CM074496.1, forward strand.
CTGCAACTCTTTAGGGGTGTCTGAATGTCTACTGAACTAAACAGACTGCACTAAATGTATTCCACAATGCAAACATGAGGAGTGATGTGTGAGTGACATACAGTGTTCCCTTCAGTCCTCGCTGTTTTGAAGATTTTCTTAAGTTGATATTTCTGTGTTTTTTTCTTTTTCCTTTTTGTTTTTAAACAAAGCATTGCGTTTTCCCCCTAATTTGTAAAGGAACCTGTCGACGTCCTCTGTGTTGTCTCTTCTGTACAGAATGTGTTCAGTTTTCTAATCTGCATAAATCAAATATAAAATATTTTCATTTCAGTCAGACAACTCTTGCAGAATAATATTTATTTACAACATCTTTAGGTTGACATTCACAATTTGATTCACAACTTCGTTTTGGCATAAGGCTCCGTTCAATTCCTTGACACACTTATTTTTTCCATACACTTTTGGGTAACAACCCCCCGTAACGGAGCCCACAGGTGGAAGCCGGGGAGGAGGGAGGGGCAAAGAATGAGCGCTGAAAGTAAGAGAATGAACAATCGTACACCTGACTTAAATAGGACGCTAAGCAGGTGGGTTAATTAACTGACCCGCCCTAGGGGAGTAACCTGCAATTCTGCCGAGTGTCTGCCCGAAATGCGATGAATCGCTATTTCAGTCAGACAACTCTTGCAGAATAATATTTATTTACAACATCTTTAGGTTGACATTCACATTTTGATTCACAACTTCGTTTTGGCATAAGGCTCCGTTCAATTCCTTGACACACTTATTTTTTCCATACACTTTTGGGTAACAACCCCCAACACCAAGATGATCCAGAAGAAGAAAATGTGAATGTGAATGTATAATCAGTGGGTAAATGAGATGAGGTGTGTTTTCGGCGGCATTCCATTTTTCACTTCATTTCATTTCATTTCATTTCACTTTCCAGTATGACTGCTATGTGTTTACCCGGTACCATTGACCGTTTGGCCGCTCCCTTCGAGAACCACTCTACGAAGGGAACATTCTATCTAGTGTATCTGCTATGTGTTTACCCGGCACCATTGACCGTTTGGCCGCTCCCTTCGAGAACCACTCTACGAAGGGAACATTCTATCTAGTGAATCTGCTATGTGTTTACCCGGCACCATTGACCGTTGGGCCGCTCCCCTTCACCAGGGGAACATACTACCTGAAGGAAGGGGAAGAATGAAGGGGAGCCAACAAGATTACACAACCTGATTCAATTTTTTTTTAACACCAATGCAGTTAATCCTTCTCATTCGCGGCTTCCACCTGACTTAACATATTCATCATTCAAACCAGACCTAATTTTTTCTTTAAACCGCTAATATTTCATCAGAATTTAACCTAACATATCTCTGAAAGGCGGAAGAGGACCACCTTCCCATTGCTTTCAGCGGAAATGATGGCACATGAAGAGCAGCAGCTGTAGCAGCGCCTATTCTCAGGGAGTGCAGGGTGTAAAGGTCTGACGGAAGACCGCAGAACAAGCAGACGTCTTTGCAGCACCAGATCAAGGACTGCGGGGTGACATCGTTCGCCGGAAACGAAGAGCAGACAGGGAAGTAGGGGTTCGTAGGCTCAGGATGCGATGCATAGATAAAGACAAAGCATAATTAGTCTGGGCAAAAGAATATAGAAATAACCCAGAAACCGCTTAGTTTTTTAAATTCTTGATATAAATGGAATAACAGTGCTTTTAAAGAACAGTCCTGAGAAGTGAAATTTAGTTAGTTATTAAGTAAAAGTCCCTTTATGGATTCATTGCATCATAAAACCGCCAGAATCACAAATTCCAGTAAAGAATTGATAGAGAAATATAGAACCTGCAAGAAATCTCAACACCAATTTAATGTACACTAATGTAAGAGATGTAACCTTTAACAATTCCAGAGGGACGCACCTTCAGAAGGTCATCGAGGAGCAGGTGATGGAAGGGTAACCAAAGACCAAAAATATTTGTAGATGAGGAAGATCATCATCCCAAGTAGCAATGGATCGCAGCTCGGCCGGTTATGACATCAGTGGTCCTCAAATAGGTGGACAACGAAGCACAGACTATTGAAGTTTTAATTAGCCAAGGGCATCTGGATACTGCAAAAAAAAACAAAAAAGAAGAACTTCCGATCCACGAGGGATCGTAGGTTTAAGTATTTTAGCTAGACTGAACATTAACATTTAGAGGCAGAGAATAACGAGCCTCTAAAGGAGAGGCCTCTAGCCGAGTGCCATCTGCTAAAACAGGGCAGAGAGAAGACTAATGGACACAAGATTTAACTCTTGAACTAAGTTTGAGAGAGTGTAAGTGATAATTTCTCCGGTCAGGGTTAAAATTGCCCATGGTGTTATTAAACACTACCCAGTCAACCGATGACACATAAGATTATCATTTCACATAGAAACAGCCTCAATATAATTTCCATGGCTGAATTATCTCATAAATTGTACTATGCAAAATATAATAAATAAAATCTCATCTAACTACACGATCCCTTACACACCATTAGAGCTGTGAATTCAGGCAGCCGGACAAACACAAACCACTCTTCCTAAATCTTTCCCCCCAAAACCAGAAGGTGCAGCCTCAGAAGAACAAGTGGGGGGGCCTGGAGACACGACAGTCATTACCATAACAAAACCACTCCAAGCATAGAGAGGGAAAGATCGAACGCAAAACACAAAATCCAGAACTGGAACATGTAGCCCATGATCGAGCTACCCAGAACAAGAACACAAGATGAACAGATTAGCGTGGGAACAAAGCCACAGCAAATTTCAGGTGGCCCAATCATTGACAAATCATATTCAACCAAGAATGAATAAACAATACACTGCACAAAGCTAGAGATGACATAATGGGGAGCGGCAAGCATCAATAAACCATCCAGAACCATAGAAGAAAAATAAAACCGGATGGGTGGAGGACCATACAGTATAGACAACGTGGAAATACATTTTTTCCACCGAGATTCAAAAGATTAGGGATACAGAGGAAATTTGGCCACCCAGAAATCATCAATAACTCGCAAAATGAAGGGGACCCGTCGCCTATAAATATCCATTGCAGGGCTTCTGATAATAAAGTTGATATTATCAAGACTGCCACGACAGCTGAAAGGTAAACCGACAAACACGTCGAGCGCCAACTGAATGCCAAGGGACACCACTGAGAGGCATAGAGGCAGAACAGTGATAACATCGGCGATAACAGTCATCCTCAGCCTTATATCCCGGTCGGAGGAAAATCGTGGAGACACCATAGGCAGACGAAGAAACTTTTATACTAATCCTGAAGGCGCATGGGAAACCAGGCCACTGATGCCCAAAAATGAACTGCGAGGCGTTAACATGATCCAGATCAAGAACGTCAACCTGAACACTTCCTAGGGGCCACCCTCAGTGGCGGCTTTGAAAACGATGCCCCGGAAGAATCCATCACATAGCCCCCACAAACCTCCAAACCAAACCAGAGAGAGAATAACAAATTAACTGTCCAGCCGAGAAAACAAGGCCGCGACGAGACTGACACACTCACTAATGCGGCCGACGCAAGTCCCTGAATCCAGGGCAAGACCCACTGGGGTACACAGAGCGTAAAAAACAAAACAAAACAGGCGTAGCAGAACCATTTGCAGAACGGGCGGGGGCAACGAACGAGGATCGCCGAGTGAATAAAATGAGCCATAGACACTGCATAAGAGAGACCAGTCATAGGAAAAATGTCCACAGAGCAGAGACTGGTCCAAGAGACACTGATTCACATTCTGACCAACCAGCAGCTATAACAACGAAGAAAATAAACAGAAGAACCGCCATAATAATAAAGCCAGCATCGAATTAAAGATAAATAAGATTTTACACTCAGCTCCCAAACAAAACAGCCACAAAAAAAAAAAAATGCTAAAATCCACAACAAATTCAGCCAGCATGAGAAACCTGTCCAAACGAGGACCGCCAGCCTTCACAACCACAGAAAAGACCCCACGACCCCTGAAACGACAACCGGAGACGCAGAACTAGGTCGCAGAAAAGGAATCAGAAGTGCATCATGATGGACCATGAGACAAAACTACAATTCCCAAGATCCTTAGGGGCGTGACGTCACCGAAGTAAACAGGAAGTAACACGCAGCCTTAGAAAACTACACGGGAAAAGGACTCCACGAAGCTCACCGTAGATTATAGGGGTGACCACGGCAGACAAGAAGACCCGGACCGCTCCTGATCGGGGAGCACGGACATCCCGAACATTGCGGAAAGCACACCCCCTGCAGATGCACGCGACCGCGGCGAAACGAACGCGCCGCGCGCCGTCAGCCGCCCGCTGATCGCCGCAAGGAGAGCAGACGTGACGAAACGAAAACCCCACATCAGAAAAATGGGGATCATCCATCCGAAGGACGGGGGGAACACAGCAAGACGCCGAAAGACAAGGAGACCCGCGGGCTCGGAGACCGGCAAGAATGAGCGCTGAAAGTAAGAGAATGAACAATCGTACACCTGACTTAAATAGGACGCTAAGCAGGTGGGTTAATTAACTGACCCGCCCTAGGGGAGTAACCTGCAATTCTGCCGAGTGTCTGCCCGAAATGCGATGAATCGCTATTTTATAATTCTGGACTTATTTTTCTATGAAGGTTTGAACTGTGAGTGTTTAAAAAAGAGAAATGTATAAAAATGTTCATGTCTGTCTGAGAAAAGTCTATAAATTGTGTAGTGAGGAGTTTTACTGCCTTGTAACGTCTATAAACTTACTTCACAGATTTCTCCTACATTTGGTACGTTACCCCCACGATAAATGAAGGAACAGCGTATATTACATTGGCCAAACAGGATTGTATCCAGGGAAACGCAGCAGACAGCAAATGTGAGACTTTAGGAACCTATCTTTACAGATGTGAATACATAAACAAACAAAATAAGAATAGTGCACGCGTTAATAAAATCTCCAGGAGAAATGACGTTTTTGATCATGTCTGAGAACGGGGAACAATAATTGTCGACGTGGCAACTGCTTCTTAGCAGAAGTAACACCTCATTCATTTTGAGTCTCTCCAAATTAATTCACAAACAAACAAACTTTAATTATCATGTTTCTGGTCATTCTGCTTTTTGTAAAAAAAATAAACAAAACATTGAAACATTAGCATATCAACGTTGGGGGTGTGATCCTATTCTGTTGGACATGAAGGCCCCCCTGTGATCCTGACAGAGACTGCAGATCCAATCAGGCAGGAAAGTCTGCTGTCGTGAGACGAGAACTGTTTTTTATTTAATGTAAATGATTTAGTCGTCCAACCTGTGAGAAGTGGGACATCAAATGTTTCTTTATGAAGATTGTTCTTGCAGCTCTAGGAGGTCAAAAAAGTTTTGAACCCTTGTTCAAACCCTTCCATTGACGTGTTCTCCCTACCACGACAAAGGTGGATAAAAGTGGAAAGATTTCATGAAATCATGGACACCAGTGAAGATCACAAATCATTGAAGAAAAAAGGTTCAGAGCACTGTCTAGTGGGTCTAGATGACCCAACTCCCAATGTTAAAGTGCCTAGGATTGAACAAGGGTTACAGCAGTTCAGGCTCTCTTTATTCATTTTACATTTTGCTGAATATTTTTCAAAAACAATAATTTATGATGGTAACGAAAGTACAAGCATAAATCTCTTCAACAAGCAGAGATTAAATGATGATTCAAAGCAATTTTGATTGAAGCAGAGTGATCCAAGGGGCTGTGAGAAGAGGAAATGGCAAAGAGAAAGCAAAACATTTGTTTCCAAACTTCCAAGAGTACTGAAAGACAAATAAAATAAGAAAAACATAAACAGAATAAAAAATATCTTAAAGAAGGTAAAAAAAAACCCAAAAGAATGAAAGTTGAAGAAAAGGGGAAGAAAGGCAAAAGGAGAGGAAGAAAATGGTAAGTGTGAACATGTTTCTTAATTTTTTATGCCACACAATTTTTTGTTCCTTCATTCAAGGATTTTTGGTTTTTTGACCTTCTGTAGTCAAATTTGAAAAATTAAAGAAAAGACAAAATATCGTTTCTTCTAGTAATAGAAAAACACTTTAACATTTATTGTGATTTCAGTTTTTAAATTCTGATCAAAATATTTGGATTCTTGACATTGATGTCTAAAACTGGACTAGTAAGGAAGTGATTTGCTGTTTTACACTATAGGTAAGGAATAAAACATAATTATACAACCCACTAACAATTCTCAACAGCACTTTCCCCTCCATAGACTCACACAGGTTGGGTCCACCATCTCACCGGACCTTAAGTGGACCTCTCACATTGACTTACTCTAAGAAAAAGGCTCAGCAGAGGTTGTACTTCTGCAGCAACTCAAGAAGTTCAACCGGCCTCAGGAGCTGCTGAGGCAACACAACAATAATCCAATCTGTCCAGACCACATCCACCACGGTCTGGTTTGGATCAGCAACACACGACAGGAACAGACTGCAGAGAACCATCAGATCTACTGAGAGGGTTATTGGTTCCAGCCCTCACTCCATTCAGGACCTGTACCGGTCCAGGGTCAGGGAGCGGGCAGGCCGAATAGCAAAAGACCCCTCTCATCCTGGACACCACCTTTTCAGCTTCCTCCGTTTTAGGACAATGTGCACCAAAACCACTCGCCAAAATGACAGCGTCTTTCCCAAAGCAACTTTCCCAGAACACGAAACAAAACCACAGAAACTGTTACACCGGAACTACTGCTGATTTAGATATTGCTTTTAGTTACGGTATGGTGATTTATTTTTATATCTACCTTATATTACTTTTTACACTTTTTTATTATTAGTTATCCTTTACACCTTTGTCTTTACCCCTTTAAACCTTTTTATACCTTGCTGGTTTGCATGAGAACACAAGACACCAAAGCCAAATTCCTTGTTCATGCACTGTACTTGGCCAATAAAGCTGATTCTGCTGCATAGGACCCCATGTTTTTGTGTGCCTGGGGCCTCCAAGTCTGCCACTGAGTCCATCCACCTATTAATCAAAAAGACACACTGCCAATAAAACATGAATTTGAGCTTTAATTTTAGGCCTATTAAAATTGCTGCTGTGAACTTTCCCGCACACACAGTTTCATGAATAAAGAATGAAACAAAATAGAATGTATAGATTTTGTTTCGACTATATTTAGGACTATCTTTGTGTATAAGAAGCCTTTTTAACATGGGAGTCAGTGGGAATTTGCTCCTTTCTGCATCCAGACCCTGGTGGTCTTTAGAGGAATTACAACACTTGTTTGTGTAAACTTTGGGAACAAAATGCATGGAGTTTGGTTTATCATTGCATTGGCACAGATTTGAGTTTTTAAACTGATAGGCTCAGTGTGATTCCCAGACCGTGTTTCACGTTTGTCTTTCACATCTGCATGTGTGGACACACAAAGCCTATGTGTGCTCAACCTGCAGCTCAGTGGGAACGACATGTTTTCACAGCTGCAGCTTTGCTTCACATTCCTCCCAAATACGTGCTATTCCAACTATATAAAGCACACAAGTACTGTAATCTTTGCAGGTGTCTTTTTGACCCTCTCCGGCTCCCTTAGGACTGGGCAGTGAGAACCATTTGCTCACCATGCTCCAATATGAAGACAAATAGCCAGAGCACTGAAAGAATCCTATCACACATTTAAATAATTACACTCTAAAATACACCAAAAAGCATTACTCTTTAGTGTCAGACTTGATGAAGTCAGGAGTAAAGGATTGTGTCACATGAGGGGCTATAAAAATTTAGAATGAGCTTCAATTACAGTCTTTGGATGTGGTTCTGAAAGCAACGCTGATGCGGACAAGGGTTTGAACACCTGAGGTCTGTCACCGGGCAGATTTCCTTCAGCTTCCTAATCAAATCCTAAAACCTGGGTCAACTTGTGTTCAGAAAAATGATTTGTCTGACATAGCATAACGCTCCTGGTGCCCACTTGCTGTCTGACGGTATGGGAATCTTGGGGAAAATGCTCGTGTCCCACTTTAAATGTTGATAGGAGGTTGTTGGGTTTTGGACATTCTCAGGGTTCCTGTTTGGGGGGACAGTCTGCAGACCCTGGCTGCCTGAGCTGTTTCATCGTCTGCTGCATCATCTCATCTTTTAAAAATGAAAACAATATGACAAAAACTAATTCAACTACTTTCAAACGTGCTGCAAATCAAAACTGAGCTAAATCTTTTAAAAAACTGGGATCCGTTAGATTATCACAATTTCTTGATTATTGCATTAGATTTAGCTCTTCATATACCTAAATAGAAAACTTGACTAGTATTCTATCTAAAAAAAAACACAGTCAGCTAAAGGTTGTATCTACAAGTTGAATCTGGATGCTTAATTCATTCAAACTGTCTCTTTTTCATGGCAGGTTCATCAACCAACATTTCTGTCTTGATAAACTTAGAAGAAAGACCAACTCCAATGAAAATTGTGTTTTTGGTGTTTTAACATTGTTTTAGCATTTTTCTTATGATGATGGACATTTATAGACTATTTTAAGATCAAAACTGCATTTCTGAGTATTTCTTTGTTCACATTGTAATTGATCAGCAGCAGAACAAAACTCTTGTTGGAAAAAGCTCTCAGTGTGACGTAGCAATTGGAATAGGTGGTGTAAGGTCGCCCTGCTCCGCTCCATTTAGATGTATGCACTTGCAGATAAATAGATGCATTAGTGTCTGGATTTTTCTTGTCTGAGCTGACATATGGCTCAAAACTATATGGCTGCATAGCTCCAATATTGGTTGCTGTTCTTGTTACGCTGCTAATGTTGGGTTGTGGTTGTGACGAGCTCTAAGCTAGTGGGAGAGAGAGGAAGCAAAGGGATGATGGGATATCAGTAGAGGGTCACTTCTGTGCCAAAAGCCCTCCTTACTATTTGGGGCAAATGTTTTAATAAACTCCTGCCACTGCCTGGAAAACCCACACATGGAGGAGGAGATCATCCAAGCTCCACCCAGAAAGGCTCCAGCTAGGATTTGAACCAGGACCTTTCTGATGTGAGGCATGGGTGCTGACCTCTAACCACGAACAACTTTATAAACTTGCTAATGTGTTTTCTTCAAAGGTTTTTAGTATTTTGTGTGTATTGCTGCCATCTATTGGAATAGAAGGTTTAGTAGATTGTCATAAGTGTAACTATAGACCTCAAGAAACTGAAAGAAAAGTCTCCGGAGGAGTCTGGCTGATATTAAAAATGAAATATAAAAATAAAGCACCTTGACCAATACAGTCTCCGCCCCCAAACTAACAGGGCCCTAGTCAAGATAAATGATAAATGATAAATGTAGCGTGCGGCATTTTGTGTTTGTAGGTATTTATGTGCACGTTTGCTAACTGTTAACTAAGCTCGCTCGTTTTTGCATCTTTGATCTGTAAACTAATGTTTTTTAGGGTCAAACTCAGATTAAACTAAATAAAGGACTGAGAATGAGTAGAAGTGAGGTTCATATGAAGTAGACTCAGTTCAGGCTCACATAGGACATTACCATGGCAACTGATCCCTGCCTTCTGTTATTCAGAAAAAAAAAAACTTTCGGTTTACCCCCTTTCTGCCTGAGTGATGAAATGGACCTGTTTCCTTACCCCCCTCTGCTCTGCCCTGAGGGATGTGTGATTTACGTCTGATTCCGGTTCAGGCATGAGGATTAAGACATGTGACCGGGAGGGGGGGGCAAGTTTTGTTCTATACATCAGTCATTTTTATTCATTTATAAACCTGTGGGTCCAGTTTTACCCTGCATTTACTTAATCCAGTTTTGGGAGAGTTTCTTTATCCTTCACAGTGCAGAATGTAGGCAGAGATCCAACTCTTCTCCATATATTGTGTTCTGATGCAAGGATGGGGGTGGGCAGGAGTACATGCACGGGTTGAGGATGTAAAGAGCGGAACGGACTGACATTATGGGAAAGAACCAACATCCTTGGTTTATTCTGTCCGCTGGCTCAGCCTGCGAAGGTTGGGAAGCTTAAGGCACTGGTTTAAATCTGAACCTTTCCCCTCCTTTGTTGCTGGTTTGAACACTTGTCCTCTGAAAGACATACAATGGGAATCTGAAAGGAGCTTTTCAGCCCACACAGACAGCACAAAGAAGTAGAAACGCTTTCTCCTCCTCTGTTTTTATCCCTGTGCTTTTTTCTTTTTCACACACAAGTAAAGTACTTATTTGTTAGTCCAGCATCTTTCCTTCAGATATTTGTTCATTCTTTTAATAGTTCTCCAGGTTGAAATCTCCTGTTCAGGGCAAAGAAGTCTTTCTCTTCAGTCCCGAACTGAGTCTAGAGTCTCCATCACCTTCTGTGAAACAGACCTGCCCTTTCCACTGTCGATTTGCACCCCATCTGAACTAGCAGCACCATCAGATCATTACTGGTCAAGGATTCCAATATACTGATCTATCAGTTTGACCAGTGGATGGTTTTGAGGGGAAGTGAAGGAGGCGGAGCTTGTTATACTCCCGTAATGAACGTCAACATTTGTCTACATATTTATACTTCCTTTGTTTTGCTTTTATTTTTGTGTTTTATTTGTATGATTCTTAAAGCACTTTTTGACATGATCCACACCTTAAAATTTGTTGTGCTTTTTGAATATAAACAATGAAGCATTCTGTTCTATTCTATTCTATTCTATTCTATTCTATTCTATTCTATTCTATTCTATTCTATTCTATTCTATTCTATTCTATTCTATTCTATTCTATTCTATTTTACTCTATTCTATTCTATTCTATTCTATTCTATTCTACAAAGCCTTTCAAAATCTGAAGAGCTATAGGGATGTTCAAGTATTTGATAAATCACTGCTCAAAAGTTTCTTGGGAGGATATTGAATGTATTTGTTGTCACTACTGTTTTCCCACAATGCTTAGAGGCATTTTTTTGTCATAGGAAGCAGTACAGGGGGTTTTACCCCATCCTGCAGGAAGTGTCTAAGTCTTGATGATGAAACCTCAACCTTGTTAGTTGTGTGTGAACATACAAACAGATCATGTACAGTGATCCCTTGATTATCGCGGGGGTTACGTTCCAAATAGAACCCGTGATAAGCAAAACCCGTGAAGTAGAAACCTTTATTTTTTTTACAATTATTATACAATGAAATTCACTATTATACATTGAAAAGAAAGACCAAACCATTTAACAGGCTAAATCAATTGTTTTTTAACAAATAAAAGTACTTTAGAAACGTTTTTTTCAACAAATAACTTCTGTAGTGTGCTGTCAAATGATAATTTCAATCATCGATAAGAACAGAAGGCTTTAAATTGCGGAGATTAGCCCCGCCCACCGCGACCCGAGTGGATTAAACGGAAGAAAATTTAAAATGATAATGAAAAAAATAAAAAAGTACAGTGGGACAGATAGTGGCTCCGGTCTTCTTTTTCACTGCTCTTCATACTGAGCCGCTGCATCCTCTGCAGCGTTTTTTCCTTCTGAAGCCCGCGGTGCAGCTGCAGGTGTGTTTGTCCGGGAGAGGAACATAGTGAGCAGTTGTTGTCGCTCTTTTTTCTTCTTTGCTAAAGATCCTTATACACCAACATGCCACCATCGATTATGTTGGAGAACTGTAATGAACGGCTCATCAAAGGGTCCCATTCTTGAGCTACTCGCTGAGTGACTTTTTAGCCAATCAGAATGCAGAACAATGCACAATCCAAATCCGTGAAGTAGCGAAACCGTGAAAAGTAAACCGTGATATAGCAAGGGATCACTGTATTACAGAATATAAACCAGCCTAGAGTTTGGAAAATCTGAGTCTGCACATCTGCCATCGTTGATACAGGATGGCAAAAATAAATTCAGGTTCTGGCACAAACAGCAGTATTTAAATGAGAATTTAGTGCTTGCTGTAAACAAAAGAAAATAAGCTGATTGATAAGAGCTGCTAGCACCAAACCCTGAAGATGACCCTTAGGTGTACAGGAAGAGCACTCTCGTTTAATTGTGGTTAGATGGGATACAGATGTGGACAAAGACAGTTCTGATGAGCATTATCAAAGAGTTGGGAAGAGGGTGCAGAGTGGTGAGGGCTCTCAGTACAAGTGACCTAAACTGCATGATAGATGCACCTGAAGAAAGGGGTGGAGTCTAGGTAAACTGCACCATATTAACATATATGTCAAAATAGTCTCTTAATTTCTTGGCCCCTTTGTACCAGTTGGACATGGTTCTAACACCACAGCCTTCCTGAGTATTGCTAATGACCATATCCATTCCATTCTGACCACAGTGTACCATCTTCTGATGGCTACTTCCAGCAGGATAAGGCTCCATGTCATAAAGCTGGAATCATCTCAGACTGGTTTCTTCAACATGACAATGAGTTGACTGGACTCCAAATGACATCCACAGTCACCAGATCTCAACCCAATAGAGAACCTTTGGAATGTGGTGGAACGGGAGATTAGCATCATGGATCTTCAGCCGATAAATCTGCACCCACTGTGTGATGCTGTCATGTCGATATGGACCAAACTCTGAGGAATGTTTCCAGATCCTTGTTGAATCGATGCCACCAAGGATTAAGGCAGTTCTGAAGGCAAAAGGGGGTCCAACCCAAACTAGCAAGGTGTTTAAAGAACAATAAACAGAAAGAAAACACTGATGCTAATAAAATAATGTGTCCTAAAACATCCCAGTCTTCTGTTTATTTGAAAACATGTATTGCTATCTTAGATGACCCCACCCTTACATTGACGTGTTCTCCCTACCATGACAAAGGTCGATAAAGGTGGAAAGATGTCATGTAATCCATGGACACCAGTGAAGATCACAAGTCATTGAAGAAAAAAGGTTCAGAGCTCTGTCTAGTGGGTCTAGATGACCCAACTCCCAATGTTAAAATGCTTAGGATAGCACAAGGGTTACGAAAGATAAAGTTCAAAATAAAAGTAATTTAATAACAAAACTGGAAGTTTAGGGTGACTCAGTGTGTCTCAGAGTGTCCTTCTGCACACCAGCATGGCTCTGGCCTTGAATTTGTTTCAGTGTTTTTTCTTTCTCTGTGAAGCTTTCTCACCTGATCCACCGGCTGCTGTTGTTCGTGCTCACATCTGATGTCTCTGGGAGGGCAGTAATGGGTCAGAGGGGTATGTTTATCTCCCAGCTGCAATTCTATTGCAGGATAAAAACTGAGGCCTCATTGAGATTCTGTAACTACAGGAACACACATGGAACACACACATCCCGTCTCTTTAATGTAAGAATCCAATATATGTTGAGAAGATTTACTGTTTCTGGGAGTCACAAATCTCCTGAATCTCCTAGAAAGACCTTGGTAAAGATGAAGGGGTGGAGATGAAATTTAATTTCATTCCAGTTTTGAATAAAACTTTCCAGAGAAGGCCGAATGCAGTTGACCTCTATGAACTGCTTTGAATACACAGAACAATGTTAAGCCGACTCCCAGAGTCCCATGAATGTAGCACTGGACCCGCCTCTTTGTGATCCAAACCTGGAAAAGGGTGGTAAGCATCATGTTAGGAGAATATAAAAAAAAGGCCAAAATAGCAGGAATCATATGTATAAGGTTGTACATGTAGTACACTACCGCTGGGTAGACGTGATGTGGTGAGGATACGCAGCTTGCTCAAAAATGACTGTCAGAGGGCTAGCGGAATTAGCCACTTTTCTGTTTTTCTAGTTGTCCTGTTCTGGTCAGAGCACGTTTGGACAATACTGCACCCAAATGAGCAGCGGTTGGACCTGCTCTTCCAGGTAGTTTGGTCCACATGAGTCTTAAGTTGGGGCTGCACGGTTTTAGTTTGCATGTTCTCCTTATGAATGCGTGGCTTTACTCTGGGAGCTCTGGCTTCTTCCCACGGTCCAAAAATACGCCTCAAAGATTCATTGGTTATTCAAAAGTGTCCCTAGGTGTGCATGTGTGAGTAGGTGGTAGTAGTGGTAGTGACTGTGTGCGCCGTGGCAGACTGCTGATCTGTCATGGGTGGACCTCGCCTTCAGCCAACCACAGCTGGGACTGGCTATGGCATCTTTGTGACCCAAAAGGAATGTAGCGGGTTAAGAAAAATGGATGGATGGCTTGAAAGTCTGAATGTGGAATTATGTCTAAATCAGACTGGTGTGTTGAAATGTCATTACCAGGTTTTTTTTTTACTGGAACCTGCAAACTGTGATAGACAAGGACTTTAACCAGACACCAAAACCTAGACACATGATTGATTCTGGGCTAGTGGAACAAACATTGTGGAAAAGCCAGCTGATCATGTGCTTCTTACAGGGCTCAGACTACAACATTTTGTCCCGGGGGGGGGTTATGTTCATAAAACACCAAACTTCCACTTTTTCTTCTGCTCAGTGCAGCTCTTTGTCTACTGGTCAGTGTAAGCGTCAGAAGGGGGCTCCACTGATTTCCTGCAGCTCTCATACATATCTGTCTTCTCTCTGTACAGCGTAGACGTTAACTTCAAACTTCAATGTTTGCCTTTGACCCCTTCAAGTGTCTCCAGGGTTGCTGCTAAAAACAGACATTAACTGGTTTTTGTCATGGACTCTTTTGTCTCGCATAAAGCGCCTTATAGTTCGTGGCGCCTTAAAATCCGATGCACCCATAGCATGGAAAATACATTGTTAGGTATGAGTTAGCCGTACAGTTTTGAGCCTGATCCTAGCTTTGACGATGAGAACAAAGCTGAAACAGAAACATGCTTTGGCGTTTTATTCGTCTGCCCCTGAATAATACATAAAACACCTCAGAATTTAAGTTTTGAGATTAATTGTCTTTATAAATGTCTTTCATCATCCAAAAAAAAAAAGCTACATGAACATAGTAAAAATACCATTTTCATCTAAGTGGGTCTTTAAGTTTTTCACTAATATTGCTCTTATCCCATAAGTTTGATTTGGAGGTTAAGTTCAAGCTTAGACATTTAAGTTTGAGTGTAAGTTTTAGCATGTAAGTTTTATTTTGAGCTTGAGTGGTAATGTTTAGGCTGGAGTTTTGAGTTTGAGCTTAAATTAAAATTTTAACTTGATAAAAGAGCTGGTAGCCTAGGATGTTCTGCAGAAAAATAATGAGTTTGAAGAGAATTCTGGGTGCCATGGTATTGAAAATAAAGACGTCCAACACAAGAGGCCCTCAGCTCTCATCTGCCTGCCTAGCTGTTGGACAGGACAAGTTAAAAAAAAGAAAAAAAAAAAGAAAATAAAGACAACATGGTCATAGAGTTTCATCAGAGTTTTACGTGTGAATGTGGTTCATTCAAGTCTAGATCTTCCCTCTGAATGTGGTTATCTGGAAGGAGCAGATCAGTAGAATTAAATCTGAGGAGACTGTAAATGCCGTTTGGGGATGTTCTAGCATGTTAGTGCTTGTATGTTTGGGTTTACGATCACACCCTCAGGTCTTTGACTCACCCTGACCCTGCTCCTGTGTAATACTGACACATTCCCTACGAAATGTTCCCATGAAAAGTTACACAAACAGAGCAGAACGGAGCTTTAAAGTGGAGACAGGGAGGAGCAAAGAACAGGAGGGGATGTTCTAGTGACACTGATGTGGTTGTGTCATAGTTCATTACACCAAAGCAGCACAGCTCGTCAACACGCTACACCAAAGACAGTTTGAGGGAAGAGGCAGGACACAAAGACGGTCTGCGAAGAGGACATAAAGATAGGAGGAGATTCCAGAAAGTGTAAGAGACGGGACAGAGGAACAAAAAGTAAGGCAACCCTGTGGCTCTGAGGTGACAGATTTGTTGGGAAGAGAGAATCAATGACCACAAACAACAGACATGCTCAGGAGTTCTTCCCTTCCTGGACCTTTCTTTTTCTTTGAGTTTTATAACTCTGCTTGCGCTGTTACACAAGCTGAGGAGGTCCTGACTGCATTAGGAGGCTGATCCGAAGTCAAACCCCGCTCCAGGGACAGTCAAGGTCTAAGGGGGGCTGACGATGAGCAGCAGGTCTGCTTCCACTCACCAGGATGGAAAAACCCTCCAGAGTGATCTCAAAGTTTCTCAAAAGAGGACAGATCTCAATGTTAAACTGCCGGCTCAGGAGAAGAAGGTGGAGTTGGGGAAGAAGGTGACGTTGCTTCGAGGAATCTCCATCATCATCGGAACCATCATCGGAGCCGGGATCTTCATCTCACCCAAAGGAATCTTGCGCAACACTGGAAGTGTGGGCATGTCTCTGGTTGTGTGGATCGCCTGCGGTGTGCTGTCATTGTTTGGTGAGTTTGACTTTTAAATCAAAGCTCAAGTCACCACAAACATGGCTTAGCTTCATTAAACACACATTTCTGTTAAGGGTAGGTCAGATAAAAAGGATTTTTTCACAAATATTTAGGATGGAAGGGGTTTGCTTTTACTTTTGCATAAGTTTTCTTCATGTTACCCGTGTGTCCCCCTGCCCCCTGCAGAAGACATTTGCATGATTGGATCACTTACACTCATGTGGGTTCTGGGTCACTGTGTTTGTGTGTCAGGGACTTTCTCTTAAAAGGGGCATTAATACTTAAATAAAAAAGATAAATCAAATGTAAACAGTTGCAGCAGAGGAGTTAGTCTGCGTCTGCATGGTCTTTAATCAGCTGATAGAGCAGGAGCCGCTGTGGCTTCAACGCTGATAAAGTCAGATAAGGTCTTAAAGAGCGCTCTGGTTGACTTTTAATGAATGGACGCTCATTAAAAATAACAACATGCTTACCTGCATTATTTATGAAGCATCATTTATAACACGGAATGAGGAACATGCTGAGAACAGTCAGCAGATCAGTTGGAGATCAATCAGAAGTATTTAGTGACGGAAGAATGAACCTCAACACACACACACACACACACACACACACACACACACACACACACACACACACACACACACACACACATCACACAATGACACAATCCCACAGTCCTTTGAGCCACAACATTGAGCCAATTCTGTTCAAAAAGAGCAGAAACGTATCAGCATTTTAACATGAGGAAATAAAAACTCCTCGAGATAAAATATAAAAAAAAAAGATCAATGTGACGTCTAAGTAGCTGCAATAACAATTTATATAATCTTCTGATGACATGGCCCCATAACAAAGTCCTTCATTATATGAGGTCATTTTCAGGATAAACTGGAGGAGGAAAACAGATATTTAAAGGTTTTATGATACGTTTTTAAAATGTTACCTAATGATTATTAAAAAAATGCTGACGTTACAGTTTAAGGATTTGTATGACTCCAGGCTTTCTTATGTTATGTGTGTTATGCAATGTTTTATTTCTGCTTTCTGTATTTCATTTTCTTTCTCTTTCTCAAAAGTTCTTACCATTTGCCCGGCCACACAGTTGAAAATACGATTATTGTTCTCAATCTGTCTTGAGTTGATTGATTTTCAAAAAAATGGATTGGTTTGTTTTCAAGCCTGGATAAATAAAGGTTAAATAAAATGAAAATAAAGATTTAGGAATATTTCACAAAGATAATGATCCTTAATGTCATAAGAGCACTTCTTAGTTTCTCATAATTGTATAATTGACCATCAACTGAAAGTACTCACCGTATGGTTTTGGATGTGAATATTGGGTTAAACCCTCTCACTGTTGCATTTCTTCAATAACTGTGAACCAAATAAACTGGGACAATCTGAGATTACTTCTTAATTCTTTAAATAAATCTTGCTTTTTATCTTTGAATGAGTTTATGAGTTGATAAATTATCGTTGAACGTGTGTTTTTCATGTGTAGAAGTAGCAGTCAGTTCACTGCAGCTGAATCCTTTAGTCCTTCATGTTTTGGTGCAATGAAACATAACTGAGGACTCTTCGTTCTTCTGACTTGAACCCTCACATTTGAGTGATCTCCGTTCCTGCAGGAGCTTTGTCCTACGCTGAGCTGGGGACGTGCATCAGGAAGTCTGGGGGACATTACACCTACATCATGGAGGCGTTTGGACCACAGATGGCCTTCATCAGGCTCTGGGCCGAATTAATCGCAATAAGGTAATCTCCCCCTCCAGGAGGAAAGTCATCTCACCCCATTCCTGAAAAGACCCCCCACCCCAAATCTTTTTAACTAAATAAGTACCGTAAATTCCGGACTATAGAGTGCACATGATTATAAGCCGCACCCATTACATTTTTAAAGGATAAAACATTTTGTACATAAGCCACACCTGTCTATAAACCGCATGTGCCCACATAGAATCATGTGTTGTAGAATGAGGATGTGTATGTGCTGAGACCGCGCGCATGTGTAAGAAAGAGGAGAGAGCGCGTGCAGCGCAAGAGGGAGCAAGAGTGCACAGCAGAAATGTGTGTTGGGAGTGCACGTTCATGTTTGATATACAGAGTGACGCAGAACAGTAATAAAAGAAGGTTTCCCCCAGAAGAAGATGAATGATTCTTTATTAACCCGCTCTGGAGCCTCTGAGGGTCTGAACGGGGAAGTGAACAACCAAAGGAAGATCCGAGAGGAAAGACAGAAAAAAGTAATCCCAGGAAAGGTTCAACAGTTGATATATTTACAAAGAAAGACGGTACACAGAAAGAGTTTTCAAAGTTTTAATAATATACCTGAGCTTCTCTTTCCAAACAGTGCCTGTGACACGGCAGTAACACGGCAGCAATATGGTAGTAACTTAGCTGGTTAAAAAAACATACCGGTAAAAGTCACTGAGAAAGAGAGAGAGAAAAAAACGTGAGTTTTCTTCTACAACAGTTATACACTGTAACACAGCACTAACAGGGCTGGTTTAAGAAACATAAACGCAAAAGTCACGGAGAGCTTTTTACATCTTCCTCCTGTGCACTGAAACCATCAAACTCTTCCTCCTCAGTGTCGGATTGGAATAGCATGAGACCACACTCTCTTAGTCTCTCCTTTGTTGTCATCAGTGTCACTTCTCTCCTGAGCATGCGCTGTTCTCTCCGTCAGCAGACCGGCTTTTCCAAACCCGTTGGTGATGGTGGATATTTTCACACTGCTTTTAACGATTGCTTTTAACTTGAAAGCGGCGTCATATTCATTTCTTCTTGCGTTTTCCATGATGAGGGTTTGTTTGTGCTATTCATTCACAAAGCAGGAATTTACATTAATGTGGGAAATAGACATTTTTTATTTATAAGTTGGACAAGATAATGTGGAAGCTAAGCTCCCCACAACAGTTTTGTTTTGTTAATTGTGCAAAACACCTTGCATGTTGTGCATCTTTAAGACGCCACTAGGTGGCGCTTGCAAAATTCTGAGAAGAGAGAGAGTTTCTGAGAAAGACCAGCACGTTAACAGGGTCCGTGGCTTGTGAGCTAAAACGAGAAAGGAAGTGCAGTTGCCTTTTCATGTCGGTGGACTAATAAACAACTGAATTCTATTAAGCGGCCTCCTCATCTCTTTCAAGAGTGCAACATTAAACTTGTTCTCCTCTAAACACATACCGTATTTCCCCCTGTCTCACTCTTACCCTTTCTGCTCGAAAAGAAAAAATACATAAATGAGCTGCATCATTGAATAAGCCGCAGGGTTGAAAGCGTTTGACAAAAGTAGCGGCTTATAATCCGGAAATTACGGTAAATTTATTTTCTGACTCCATTAAAGACACACAGCTATGGATTCAGTTCCCAGCATCCCCCGACTAAAAAAACAAATTTACTATACTATTTTTATAACTTTATTAGAATCCAACTCATTTAGCTTTCAGGACAGATATGTTAGCATGACGCTAAAAGTGGTCTGCACAAGGGTGTGGTGGTCCGCACTCACAGCAATTTCTGTGTTGTTTGAATGTTGTCTTGTGCATGGGTTTTCTCAGGCTTCATACTACTGTCCCAAAGCATGCTTTATAAGTCAATTAGCGACTCCAAATTTTTCTAAATAAGTAAGAATGTGAGGGTGTGTTTCTGCAACGGACTGATGACCTGTTCAGGGTGAACTCTACCGTCACATAAAACTAATTGGAATAGGCTCAAGCAACCCCATGAAAGTTTTCCTGATTTTCCTGAAATACTTTAAGCAGCTGTTTTATTAAAATGTAAAGTCTTACGTCCTGACCATCTACAGAGTGTCTGGAAAACCATTTAAGGACTAGTAGTGTCGAAAACCTGTCGATCTGGAAATTTAATGATTTATGACATTATTCGAACAGCATCTACTGTGATAAGAGTATGAAAATCACAAGTACTGTTTAGCAAACTAAAACATTGAGATAAAATAAAAATGAGGCTGTGAAGCTGCTCAGATTCCTGATACAAGAAAAATGAATCTTATTCAGAAGGTTTTTTGATTTTTCTCTCTCCAAAAAGACAAATTTAGACTAAATATTTACAGCTGATCAGATGGTCACATTTGGCCTTAAACATTCTCAACGTCCCTTTGAAGCTCCTGTCCTCAATGGAAAGTTTCAAAAACCTGACCAACATCTCATAAAGAAATAGGAAGCAAACAGGAGCTCATAAGTCTGGTCTGCAGAGCCCTTTTTCAGGCCATTAATGTCAGAGAGTTGCAGTGGTGGGACAGCGAGCAGCAGTGTGTACTCAGTGCAGCCACGGCAGAGCAAACAGTCTGCTGGTAATCCGGAGCGGCCCGATTTCACGCCGGCCCTTTGAAAGGAACATCCTGGGAATGAAGAGAGAGTGAAAACAAGGACAGGGAGAGATTTTCAGAGCTGCAGAGCTGCTGTGGGAACCAAGATGCAGAGGCGTGAGAGGAGCCCTTTGCTCAGCCATCCCATAATAACTGAAGTTTCAGGGCAGGCATTGCCTGTCTGAAAACCTTTGCTGGCTCAGACAAGGGTCAGTGTTTAATTTGTTAAAAATGGAACAATAGTTCAGCAAATTACGGTTATAGCCTGAACATTTGAATGTTTTACCTCTTTAGGAGGTGAATAAAACCCCCAGAGCAGATAAACTTTGACTCTCTTCCTCCTGTTTGATGCTGAACATCATTTTCTCGACGTCCTAATTCTCGCAGAAGAATCCCAGGCATAATTTGAATCCACTGTACCATGATCAGAGCAAAACCCACCTTCAACGTCTCTGAAGAATCTCCTATGAGGTCTCAGGTGGTTGTTAGTGGTGCAATCTGTTTTAGAGGAAAACAGCTGACAGTGTTTTTTGTTTGACTCTTATCTTACTGTGAGTTTGTTCCTCTGAGTCCTCCTGCAGGCCTGCAGCAATGGCAGTCATCTCCTTGGCTTTTGGGCAGTACATCCTGGAGCCGCTCTTCATGCCGTGTGCCATCCCTCCCATGGCCGTGAAACTTGCTACAACCATTGGCATCAGTATGTATAAGGCCTCCCCTATCACTGGGGGGAGTCACAGAGACTCATCATCTGTCTCAAACCCATTTACACACACTCTAAAAGTCCCATTACTGTCAGATTACTCATATAATCAAGTGGGATTACAATAATCAGATTATTTCCTGCTCATGAATTTGTTTTTCTGCCTTGAGCTGCTCTTTCTTACCTGAGTGTCACCAAAATCAATCAGAAAACTTCTTGAAAATGAATACTTTTAGGAAGAACAAATCACAATGATGATAATTTTTTTTATTTTTATGAAGTATAAATGAAAGACCCAAGCATATTTTATAGGAAACCCTGAAGACCCAAGTCATTCAAAAACACGAGGGGCAGATTTAACAATTACAAAAGGTTTGACTTTCTGTTACCTTGATGGACTTTTCCTGAAGTGCATGTAAGCAAATCAGATCAGATTATTGCAGTAATCTGATTACTGCAAATTATCAGCTGTGGAAGAGGAGGAAGCTGTGCAGGTATTCATGAGAGCAGCAGTAAGAATTTGTTTCCTGCTGCTCCAAGGTTCACCTGCAGACAGATGACCCAGTTATTTCCTTCATAACTGCTCAAAAGCAGAAGCAGGATTACTCATGTCTTTGGTGCAGCAGATTCCTGTCTGACATGCTGAGCTGGCAGTTTGTGATGTTCTGCTGAGGATGGTCTGACTGATCCATGTCTCTGCAGCCTCTGTCATGTACCTGAACTGCATGAGCGTCACCTGGACCGCCAGGATCCAGATCCTGCTCACCTTCAGCAAGCTGCTGGCCATCATCATCATCATTGTGCCGGGGGTCTACTTGCTCTTCAAAGGTGAGGCCCCGTACCAGAAGGTCCAAACTGAGATAAACCACAGCATGTCTTCTTTGAATTTGACCCTCTGCAACCAGAGCGTGAGCTGAAATGCTGCAGCTGTGAGCAGCTGCAGCATTTCCCAATGTTGTCCCAGCAGGAGCGGGTAAGTGTCCTCTTCTAAAGTTTTATTGAAATTACACTGCAAATTATTTGATATTTGCAAATTATGAAATAGGGTTTCAAACTAGATGGAAGACGTTTTTTTATAGTTCAATTAATGCTTACAAGTCAGACTAGCATTCATTGGCATTATGTTTGAAACAAAAATGTATATTTATCTATCCAAGAATAAATGCTAGTTTTAAATTTCATGAGGATTTATTAAGAAAGGCCAACTTGACCTAAAATCATATTGTCATTTTCACATTTTGTTTCAAAATGAGTCATTTCCACGTTTTACACTAGTTTGTCAGTGTATTTAAAATGAACTAAAATGAAAACCGCGAGCGGCGCTACCCGCCCCCCCACCTCCACCTGTTCTCACCCTTTCTGCCCGCCTCTACGCACCACCGCCGCCCCTGCTGCCCTACCCTAGGCACCGCCGCCACTTTCACCACCCACCTTTGAGCAAACCCCACTTGCAGAGAAGCCACTACGCGCATCTAACTCCCTCCTCTCTTTCTATGTGGCTAACTGAGCTGTAATTTCATTCAATTCAATTCTATTTTATTTATATAGCCCAAATTGACAACAACAGTCGTCTCATAGCTGTATGTGGCTAAAATTGCTAGCATTGCGGTAAGCATGGTCAACTCACTCAGAAAGACAAATTGCTTAAGATGATCATACTGGTAAGAGCTACATGTGATAAGTTGAAAGAAAAACCACTTTTTTCAAAATGGCGACTTTTCTTTTAATTTAATCTCCATAGCAAACATATGATGCTTTGGTTGCCTGGGGATAATGAACAGATGGACATCAGTTTCAGACTCCGAAAAAGTAAACTTTTGGACGTCCTTAGAAACGGAGGTATTTTGCTAACCATCCCTTATACGTCTGTATCCAGTGTATTTCAACATGTTCAGTTCCAGCTATGGATGCATCAATTCAATTTTCACAGTATTCCATTGAATGATGACTTTTCGTTTGTATCTGGTACTAAAAGTGCTTTTAAAAAAAATTAAGTTTGCGGCCTCTTCCCGAGGTCAAAGGTCGACCTAAGTAGACTTAAGCTAGCGGCACTTGCATGAAATTATGTGAAAATCGCTCGAAAAAGAGTTAATTTTCCCATGGTTAGCACCCATGCCTCACAGCAAGGAGGGCCCCAGTTCAAGTCCCAGCTGAACCAGAACACTAATGTGGAGTTTGCATGTTCTCCCTGTGCATGCATGGGTTCTCTCTCCAGCTTCCTCCCTCCCCCCAAAAACATGCTTCATAGGATAATTGGTTAGTCTAAGTTTTTCATAGGTGTGAATGTCAGAGTGCGTGGGTGGGTGGGTGATTGTGGACAGACTGCCAACCTGTCCAGGGTACCCTCTGTGACCCCAAAAGGGAATAAATAGAAGAAGATGAATTGTTTTGTTCCGCGCAGGCCACTGAATTGCATATTATTTTTTTACGACAATCTGATAAAAAATGCTAAGATCTTAACAGTTGTAAAATCGCCACGCCGTTAAAAATCTACAACTTTTAATTCCAACATTTTATCCTCAGTAGCTTGCTATCCATGCCTGATAAGCTATGAGACGATCGATAAAAATACATAGGACGGGTTTTTGTTTGTATCTGGAAGTAAAGGTGCTTCTTTTTGAAAGTTCAATATGGCCGCCTCTTCCAAAGGTCAACAAAACCTTTGTGGTGTTTGTAGACTCGAGCTGGCGGCATGTGTGTTCATCTTTGTGAAAATCGTATGAACAAAATGTTGTTTTTCCACATTGTCAAAAAAAAGCTGCATAGAATCTTTTCTAAAACAAAACAAAAGAGTTTCATTGCTAGAAAACTGCTGCGATGTATGATAATGCCTGTTATTTAAACACATTAGTTTGAGCTGCTGGATTGTTTAGATCAGTGTTTTTCAACCTTTTTTGAGCCACGGCACACTTTAACCTCGACAAAAATCCTGGGGCACACCAGCATCAAAAAATTTAAAAGGGAGAAACTCATAGTCTGTATTGATCTACAGTCCTTCCACGATCTCACATGCATTTTTGTGATAATTGTGGCAGAAAAAGCTGGAAGTTGCAGCTGTTTTTTTCTAAAAGATGCAATAAAAGTTAAGTTAGAAGATTTAAAAAACTGTTTGATGTGTGTTTGTTGTGATTTCAAGACGTTTAACAAGAAAGACTCATTGTGTGCTGAGACGCTGTCACTTTAACCCAATGCATCATGGGAGATGTAGTGCAAAAGCTGCTGAACGCAGACAGACTCGCGTCTCTGAGCTTCATTGTTTTCTTCACTTGTTCCACGGTCTGATACCGGATTCTGTGGAAAGCTACACCGCTAAAGACGAGCTTTAGCTGGTATTTTTGTTGGACCTGAGAGACTTTATGAGCAGAATCAGAACAAGGAAGTGAAGACTTTAACCACTTCTGATTGGTCAGACTGATGACGTGTGATTAAGCCCCCAAGAATGATTGGTGGAGACAGTTAAAGGGGCGGGACTTTTCAGAAAATGTTTTAAGCTAAGGCTAAACACAAAGACAAAAGTATTTTATGATCTTTTATATTCCTAACTACTCAGTGTTTTATCAGGGCCTGTTTGGATGAACAAAGAGCTGATATCCTGGAGATAGAAAATGTTTTTAGATCAGTGAATGAGGGCAATTTCCCACGGCACACCTGACCATCTCCCACGGCTCACTAGTTGAAAAACACTGGTTTAAATCCATGAGACAATGATGGGTAAGGAAAGTAATTAAGTTTTAAGGTTCCACTGAGATTTGAACTCGATTCAGAGTCCAGAGTGCTAACCACTACACCATAGAACCAGTCATACAACTACATTTTACAGGTTCTTATTAAAAAGACTAAAATAAACTGGAAAATATGCTGACCATAATAAAGATTTAAGATTAAAATTAATATTATAAATAAAAATAATATGGCATATTTTGTAGACTAACGCTGACGTGCAAAGAATTTCTCATTTTACAATCTTACATTTGTACAGTTTTCAATAAAAAAAATTCTAACAAAATGGAACATCTGCTGACCAACACAAAATATTCATGAATAAAATAAATTTGATGTGACAAATTAATGTGGCGGATTTTGTACGCTAACTTAAATGAATAGAAAAAATGAAAAGCTGGAGGCCAGAAAACTGAAATTATGTACGACCATGATAGATCCATGTAACACTGATGGGTAAGGAGAGTTTCAAGGGTTTTTTTAGATTTGAACTCATATTCAGAGTCCAGAACTATGATACCATAGAACCTTTGTACACTTACATTTCACAGGCTAAAATCCCAACGAAGAGTTTTCGTTTGTATCTGGAAGTAAAAGTGCTTTTTTTTTTAAATTCAAGATGGCGGCCTCTTCCAGAGGTCAAGGGTCAAAGACAACTACAGAGGTGGTTGTATTCTTAGGCTAGTGGCATGTGCGTGTAAATTAGCTTGAAAAAAAGTTAATTTTCCCATTTTGTGTAAAATTGCAAAAATTTCGTTTTCCCATATTGTCAAAAAAATGAAAATCGCCAATTCTCCATCAACGTTTGCAGGTTAAAACATTCTGTGTGACTCCTGAGCTCCAGTGATGCTTTCATGAACATTTTCTAGCATCAGCATCCTGATTAAAAGAGCGAAAAGAAAAACACCAATAAAAAAAAAAAACAAAGTTTGCCCAGAAGTCACTTAGGTCTACAAATGATTGAAATATTGATCTTCAATGCCCAGGCTGATGGAAGAAGATTTTTTACTCAAAATCTCACAATATGTTTCCCTGTTCATTCTTTCCTTAACAAGGATCAGTTTCCCTGGTGCTTTTGGAAAAAAAAAAATTAAAAAGCAGCCCCAGGAGATCTCTGGGCATCTGATTTCTGAACTCATATTTGTGGAGTACATAAACACAATAGGATTTTGTCTGTTGAATTCTTCTTATACTGTTTTTTCATAACATTTTTCTTTTCATTTTCTAATGCAGTATCAATCATCTTTGAGCTGCCATTACCCATACTTACATACAGAAAATACTATGTTATTGTTGTTAAGAACAGAGCCTTAATGAAGCTTCAGGTTGAAGACAAATAGGTCCTTTAGAAGTTACAGTCTGTGTGTGTTTGCAGGAGAGACCAAAAACTTTGAGGATGCTTTCGACCTGACCAACATAAACCTGTCTGGAATGCCTCTGGCCTTCTACTCTGGGATGTACGCATATGCAGGATGGTAGGTTGGCCAGCCAACAACATTTCTTTTCTTGTAGCTCCAAAGATGGAGTTCCTTTCTCTCCTTCCTTGACCTGTGATGTTTGGTCAAGGATCTAAGAATGAAACGCCTGTTTTTGAAAGTAATAAATAGAGTATTTATTAGCTGCAATCAGTTTATACAGTCTACACTGTACAGAGCCCTTAGTTGACAGAATATTATGAAACTTTATGAATAGACCTTACGTTTGACCAGTCAACAGGGACACACACGTGTGCAGATACATAAGTGTCCAAAAAGAGTCATCATATGGGGATAAAGATTATTTTTCAGTCTCTGATTCTGTCAGTTAACCCACTTAAAAAGATGAGTTTGATTCATCATAGACTTCAGCTGTTTGAGACAGAATGTAAAAAAACTATCCAGGAAATCGCCATGTTTGACTTTGTTTTAACTAATTTATTTGCATGATGGTGCAGAATATAAGTATTTGGTGGATAACAAAAGTTTACCTCAATATTGAGTAATTGATACCTGGTTGTAGTCGACAGAGATCAAAGGTTTCCTGTAGGTCTTCAGTAGGTTTTCACACAATGTAGCTGTTGTTTTGGTCCATTCTTCCATGCAGATCTTCTCAAGAGCTGTGATGTTTTGGGGTTGTTGTTGGGCAACACAGACTTGCAACTTCCTTCACACATTCTCTGTTGAATTGGAACAATTTACAGACTCAATGACTGTTTACTTTTTGCCCCCTGTGCATGTGCATGCACACACAGATCCACGCTGATATCTGCAAACACAGGCATGCACACAGTTGACTTCTACAATTTGTATGATTCAGCTTTTTTCTTGTTAACCCTTGTGAGGAACCATTCTTTAATTTGTAATAAATGTTTCATTACATACATGAGCATGTTTATGCATTGATCTGATGGTGTCCCTCTTTTGTAAAAATCACATCAATCTTTTCTTTGCAGGTTTTATCTGAACTTTGTGACAGAGGAAGTGGAGAACCCAGAAAAGTGAGTTTACCCTCACATCTACAGAAATAAATAATGTTCCGAAGATGAATTTTTCGGTCCATCCGACACCAGGCTGGTTCCAGCACTGGTGCTTTACAGGAAGAGTATCTTTGTGTAAAACGGACACGCAGAGATGTAGATCTGCAGGTGAAGCATGCTGAAAACCTTATGTCATTGCCATCAGATAAGTCCCTTTGTGGATTTTTGTTTCTTAATATTGACTCTTGAATTTTCTTATGGCTCATGTCATTTTCCATGTCAGCTTCAGTCTGTATTAATTCTGCCTTGTCTGTCATTTGGTTTCACCTAATCTGTCTGTGTTTGCCTTTCCACACTTGACTTGATCACATATTTAACAAGTCTCTCCTTCCGTCTGTCAGCATTTGGTAATGGATCTTCCTTGTTTGATTTAACATCCGTTTTGCTCCGTTTGGAAACCTAAGATCTACAGGAAATTTGCTTGCTGACTTTAAATAAGCATTCAGCTTTCCATCTCTGCAGCCACGGTGCAGCAGTAGGGCGGTCGACCAATGATCATAAGATTGCAGGTTTGATTCCTGCCTTGGACGCCCATGAGTCGTAGTGACACTTAACCCCACCTTGCCTCTGGTGGGAGGTTGGCACCAGTGTTTGGCAGCGGAGCCGCCACCAGTGTGTGAATGGGTCTGTGACTGTAAAGTGCTTTGGGCCTTGTAGGTAGAAAAGCGCTATATAAGTAAACGCCATTTACCATCTCAGAATGCAGCCTTGTAAGCTTTAAAAATCCTTAAAGATGCATTTGATTTCTGTGCCATTGTCAGATCTGATAAACATCTGTTTCCGTGCTTCATCCATTGTGTGTCATTGTGTGTTTTTCATAGAATGACTGCTCCATGTCTACTCTGGCCATCTCCATTAACTTGACTTATTGTGCTTTTGACTCTCATTACTGTCTTCTTTATTCTACAAACGTTTTTTTCTGCATTTAAACGCATGGTAATGCGTGGTCCTGTTTATAACACAGGCCGCTTTTAATCAGCCTTTATGTGTTTTATGTGTAATTCAAATCATTTGAAACTTTACACAGACCTTTTAAAACCATAGCAACCAGAAGATTCTCCCTTAGGTCACTATTTTTTTGTGCGGTTAAGAGGATTTCTGCTCTGGTCACAGTGTCCGTTGTTTTCTCAACATTCTTTTTCCTCAGATATGTGGGTATTGTGTGCATCATCATCAGAGTTGATGACATGGGGCCTTTCTTTGCAGTGTAGTTGCTCATTATTCTCAGTTCTTTGCTCAAATGTTCAGAGGCTTTCATTGTCAAATAAATATTGACCTTAAGATTTGCAGTTTTACCAGAAAAGAATGCAAGGGGAAAAAGTGATGGAGGAAAACATCTTTAGCCTCTTGGCATCTTTTTTATGAAAAAAAGAAAACTTTTTCAGACAAATGGTCCACCATTTTTAGTTAATTGTTAGCATGGTAACACAACGCATGTCCCTGACCACCAAATCTGTGCTTCAAAGAAGTGTTTAAGAGCATACCATCACAGTTAGCAGTGACACACAAATCACATCTTCAACTCAAATCCATAATTTAAAATGCAGATTAAAATGGAATGATTCCCACAGGTGAAAGCACAAAGGGGTTTACGGTAAATGCTAAGAGCTCTCAGAAGGTCTCAGGGTCTTCATATTTCTCAGCTTCAAACAATAATTCACGATATTGCCGTTATTAATCAAGCATGAAGAGCCAGAAGCTGAGGTGGAAGTTTTTGTCTGGACATGCAAGGGTTAAGAGACATTAGGACTCAGGTAACTTCTCTGTGGAGCAGAGAAAAACCTTCACGTGTTTGTTTTTGTTTGGTAAAAGCTGGGGAATCAACAAGTGTTTAGATTACAGAGGTGTTCTGATTTTCAGAGTTGCAACAAGAAGAGCTCCGTTTACAGTAGTAGGAACTTCTGGTTTTCTTCAGTGGAGGAGGGATCATAGAAACTCAGTTTGCCTTGCTTCTAATGCGTCTGTCTTTCATCAGGACTCTGCCATTGGCCATCTGCATCTCCATGGCAATTGTGACGTCCTGCTACGTGCTGACCAACATAGCATATTACACTGTGATCTCAGCAGAGGAGCTCCTGGCCTCGGATGCCGTCGCTGTGGTGAGATGATGGTTCTCTGTTCCAGATCTGTCAAAGTTTTTCACGCAGCGTGTTCTCACATTTCTATGACAACAACACCAATTTATTCAAGCTGCACATTCACCCTTATCAGAACCATTCTGAAAGTTCTTGTTCTGCAGGTTCTGGTGTTTTAAACACTTCTGACTGTTGTTCAACTCCTCGTGGAGGAATGGCAGCAAATGCTGCAAGCCCTCTCCTCTGGTTCAGCTCTGTGGAGACTGTCTTGATTCTTTCTTGGGGTTTAAAGTTCCACTCCAATCATTTTTAATCAATTGTAAAAGTGTTTCTAGTAGCCTTTTAATTATGATTAAGCTGTTTTTAGCCAAAAGCAAAAAATCTGCGTTGTTTTCTTGGACATAGTTTCTGCAGATCGGCAGGGATTCATCCCTGAGTTGTGGATGGGACTGTTGGCATAGATAACCCTGTCCTCATTTACCATCATCCCTTTGTTTACACTATCTCCCGCTAGCTTACAACCCCTTATCCCCCAACCGAACATCAGCGGTGTAAA
The DNA here is from genome assembly GCA_037389245.1 of Oryzias sinensis. Classification (NCBI taxonomy): domain Eukaryota; kingdom Metazoa; phylum Chordata; class Actinopteri; order Beloniformes; family Adrianichthyidae; genus Oryzias; species Oryzias sinensis. The sequence goes on from CM074496.1 coordinate 3,225,237, forward strand.
AAAATGGCGAGCGGAGCTATCAGCTGTATAGTTTTGAGCCACATGGCATCTCGGACAAGGACGTTCTTGGATCTTGTCTTCTACAAGCTGAATGGAATGGAGCAGAGCAAAAAGCTTGTGAACGGCCAATTGTAGAACCTACATGCACTGCAAGCTTTTTCCTCACTGCGTTTTTTCTTCCGTTTCACCCGCGACTTGGAAAAAGAAAAAACTCAGGAATTCTATCATGAAAAACATATTAAAACATATTAGAAAAACAATTTTTCATTGGGTGAGGTCTTTAACAGGTCAAAGCTTGTCCCAGGACCTGCAGTAATGTAATGCTCTCCTGTAACCCACTGTGCTTTATACCGGCGCTAACATTGAGTTAGGTCATCTAGACCAGTGTTTTCAGCCTTTTTTGAGCCCGGCACACTAGCAACAAAAAAAAACCATGGCACCAGCATCAAAAAGAAGAAAGCAAGAAACTCAGTCTGTAGTGATCGGCCAGCACCCCCAATCTGCGTGCATTTTAAATTGATAATTGTAGCAGAAAAAGATGGAAGTTGCAGCTGTTTTTTCTAAGATAAAATAAAAGTTAAGTTAGAAAATTAAAAATCTGTTTGATGCATGTTCTTTGTGGTTTCGAGACGTAAAACAAGGACGACTCATTGTACGCGGAGACCAGTCCCGCTAGCCAATGCATCATGAGGAGATGTGAGTGTGAAATCTGGCCTAAAGGCCTAATCTCTGAGCCGTTGTTTTGTTAAGCTTTTTCTGTGGTCTGATGCAGTTCTGTGAAGCTACACCGCTAAAGGCGAGCTTTGCTTCGAGGTATTTTTTGTTGGAACTAGTGATTTATGAGATAAGTGGAACAAGGAAGTTGGAGACTTTAACCACTTCTGATTGGTCAGACTGATGACGTAATGATTAAGCCTTCAGAATGATTGGGAGACAGTTAAAAGGCGGGACTTTTTCCGCCATGACTTTAGATGCAGCTAAATCACAGGTACCATTCAACAAAATGTCTTTAATAGAAACAAATAAACACAAAAAACAATTATTTTATGATGTTTTAACTACTCAGTGTTTTATCAGGGTTCGTTTGGATGAACACAGAGCTGATATCTTGGAGATGGGAAATGTTTTTAGGTCAGTTAATGAGGGCAATTTCCCACGGCACACTAGTGGTTGAAAAACACTGATCTAGACCCACTAGACAGTGCTCTGAACCTTTTTTCGTCAATGATTTGTGATCTTCACTGGTGTACATAGGATTACAAATCTTTCCACCTTTATCCACCTTTGTCATGGTAGGGAGAACACGTCAATGTAAGGGGGGGGGTCATCTAAGACAGAATTAAAGGGTTAGAGGCTGCGGTCTGCAAGAACAGAGGTGAAGACCTAAGTTTATTCCAGAAAGAAATTAAATCAGTTTTTGCTTTCATTTCTGGTTAGATCCCAAAAAGCCCTGCAGTAGTTAGAGCCAGATTGGCTTCACCTGGGATCATGCCAGAGTGGTACAGTATCTTCTCTGACTTTTAGGCTCAAGTCACAGTCAAGTCATACCCCTTGGCTTGACTTTCCTTTTTGACAACCTCCAGAAGGACTCCCAAATCTTTGATTCTTGAGCATTCTCTTAAAGGCCAGATGAACAAATATCACACACCACTACAACAAATTGGACTTTACCTCCAGCAGCCCCATGAGACCAGATTGTATGGGAATGTCCTCAGAGCAGCAAGAAGGGAGAGCTGTTGTGATGCTAACACCTCCATCATCAGCTGCTTGGACCTGAAAGAAGATCCTTGTGCTTACAAGGAAGTAGCTACAGCAGAACCACATCCTTCTGGTTTGTGGCTCCTTCACATAAACAAACAGAGAAGCAAATCCATCAGTAGAAGACAAGTTGACAGGGCCAGGAGTCTTCAGGGATCCCAGCTGCTGCTGGAGCAGCAAAGCATGCGGTCATTGTACTGGAGTTTTAATGAGAACAAATGAAGCAGAGGCAATCTGGACGACCTCTTCCCTGCATGGCTGTGATCTCACTTTGACACGGACACTTCCTGCTCTTCCCAGGTCTTCATCTGTGAAGCCTGCTCCCTGCGGATGTTAATGTAATTGTTGCAGACAGACGTGTTAATGCTAATCACATCACAGCCTCCTGTAAAAGCCACCGCTCCTGATCAGCCTGCTGTTAGTGCAGACGCACCACTCCTGCTCCCCTCTAATGCAATTAGTCTTATTGCCAAGCGCACCGTAAGTGTTCGCAGCGCCTTAAGAAAGGTGCTAAGAGCATTTATGTGTTCTTAGGATGTGATAACAGGATTACAGTCGGTACCTCCTTCCTCACACAAGTTTACACCCAAAACTTAATTTAAACTTTGCTCCGTTCTCCAACTGGAATCAGAGGCTTTCATCAAGCTGCAATTAGGAGCTGAAGTGCTTAAATCATCTTAGTGCATGTGCAGAGCGTGGGGCACAGAGAGCCGGATACACTGGGGAGAGTTTGTGAGTCTGCGGGAATCATGAGCAGCATGGAAGCTGAGGAGGGAGGTTTACTGTACCAGAACCTCTATGATCACGCATGTCTACTTTCTGCTTTAATTAACATGTTATAGTCAACATAAGACTAACATTTCTCCCAGATTGAATGAAAGACTCAGATTTTTCTACTTTTGCATTTTCTTATTCCTATTTTTCTTATTCATATTTAAAAAAAAAAGTGTGATTCTTTCTGCTGGTCATCAGATGTGACTTACGGTAATTTGGCTAGAATTCTGGCTTTTTTTCTGTGTAACTTTTAGATATTTGTTGTTTGATTCTGGACCACCACCCCCCCTACACACACACACACGCCCACATACAGACACACACAGACCACCACCTACTTGCAAAGAAAAGGTACAAAAGTTGAAAGTTTGTAAAATTGAATCTCTGTGTTTCTGAAACTTAATGAAACTGACAACAGAGACCTGCTTTCTCAAAGCCAATCCCTAACGTGGATGTATGGATGTGTTGTGTGCTATGAAGGTTCTGAAAGACCAGTGTTTGGTCTTTAAATAAGGTTCTGAACCTTATTTATCACCCTGTTTCCCGATTCAGACTTTTGCAGAGCGCCTGCTGGGGAACTTCTCCATTGCCATCCCCGTCTTTGTGGCCTTGTCCTGCTTTGGCTCCATGAATGGCGGCCTCTTTGCCTTATCCAGGTACACCTGCTCCCAAGTGTGAGACGTTTAGGACCAAATCGCAGAAGAAGTTTCTTTTAAACTGTCAATGCTCCTCGTTTCTCCAGAATGGTTTACGTTGCCTCTCGTGAGGGACAGCTGCCGGAGGTCCTGTCCATGATCCACGTGCGCAGACACACGCCGCTGGCTGCTGTGCTCATACTGGTGAGTTCACAGCCCAAGCAGCAGAGGGTGCTTTGGATCATTTTATGACCAATAAAAGCTGCAAATATATTTGTGTAGGTGGTGGGAGGGGCTCAGACATCAGAACTAACAGCAGGTCTTCTGTGTGTGAGTGCAGTATCCCATGACCGTGATCCAGGTGTTTGTTGGGGACATCTACAGTCTGCTGAACTTCATGAGCTTCCTGCGCTGGCTCTTCATCGGTGTGGTGGTCCTGGGTTTGATCTATCTCCGTTACACCAAACCTGATCTGCCCCGCCCCTTTAAGGTGAGGGCTGCTGCACCGCCACAACACAGAGACAGTCCTGCCTGGATCCACAGTCAGAGATAACAGCGTATGCATCTGCTGCTATCATTGAACACTTGCAAGAGCAGCTGACACTATTGACCATGAGAGGCGCTCAAACCAAGCTACAGTGTGGAGGCTTCTGGAAGCCAGAGGAACTATAGACTGCAAACAGGCAGGAACTGGGAACTAGACGGGACTTAACTCTGAACAATCAAATGTAGCAAATGATAACTTCAGACACAATTAAGGCTTTACATATATACATGTTGTTGATAGATACATTATGCTTGGCAATTGCAAAGAGAAAATGTTATTATTACTTTGTAATGCATTAAGCAAGGTTAAATATTTAACACTAGGTTAATTTTGACTACTGCATTAAATAATACACTTAGTGATGCAAAATATTTAATAAATATGGCTGGTAGCACTTTACTTAATAGTTCAATGATGCATTAACTAACATTAATAAAGGGACCCTTATTAAGGAGTGTTACCAAAGTACCTGACATGGTAGAAATGACTCTGACTTTGCTCTGGCTGCAGGTCCCGCTTTTCATCCCAGTGGTGTTCTGTCTCACCTGCTTCTTCATGGTCTTCCTCTCTCTGTACTCGGACCCGGTCAACACAGGGATTGGGTTTGCCATCTCTATCACCGGCATTCCTGCATATTATGTCTTCATCCACTTCAACAACAGACCCAAGTGGCTTCAGAGGGCTATAGGTAACCAGCTCCATCCAAACCATTGCTCTTTTTCCCTTCATGAATCCAGAAGCTGCACTGATGCAGTCAGGTGCATTTATTTTGATCAAACTTTGGGTTTCACCTTTTTGCTGTGACAAATGGACCTCCAGTGGTCTCCAACCCTGTTCCCCGTTAGCTACAGCCCTATTGTTTTGCAGCAAACCCTGCTTAAGTTATCACCACTCACCTACATCAGGTGTGTTCAGTCAGTCAGAAACTGGGATCAGTCAATCCAGCAAATCGGGAATTACTGAAGCAGGGTTAGCTGTAAAACAAGCAGGGCAGCAGGGTTGGAGAAGCCAGAAAGCTAATGTTTCCCTCCTCTGTGTTACTCACTGACACAATGGCTCCAGTAGATGTATGAAAGTGGAACAGAGTATCAGGGTGTGACATTTCTGTGACATTTAAAACACTTAAGGCACAAAAGACATCTGCCTGTTGTTTACACACACAGACTCATGTCCACAGGTTGATTTTCTGCCTGGTTACCACAAGCATGAAATGTGCAGACGCCTTTCTGCAGGACTCAAATTAGCCTTTGGATTTACCTGGAAAAATGTATTTTGTCATGTAATTAAGTTAAAATCATTTAAGGGTTCTGGAGAGGGATGGGGGCAAAATGAGAAGACATTTGACAAGTAAAGGCCGTTTAAAGGAGAATAAGGTATTTGTTGATCAATGTGTGTGGGAGGGGTGTTCATTGCTTCTTTCAGTGACTAAACAAAAGTCGGATTTTCGCATTTACATCGAATTTTCATGGAAAGTGGACACTTGAACATGCTTTTCCGTGCTCGGTGTGAACATAGTTTAAGATCTGCTGCAGATTGGAGAAGAAGTTTAATAATAATAATAATAAACTTTATTGATATAGCACTTTTCGAAACCAAGAGTACAAAGTGCTGTACAATTAACATTAAAAGATCAGGGTTAAAAACAGTATACAGTACGACAACATAAAACACAGCACACACACAAAAGTTTTAGTTTGCTCCAATCTGCTTCAGTTTCATGGTGAGATAAAACTTGTTCTCCTGCTGACGATCCTTAACTTTTTGAACTTGTGATGCTTAGTTTAGATCAGATAAAGTGATTGTTTCCGGTGAGGCCTCACACAGACATTTGTGCCCACAGATTCCATCAACCGAACCCTGCAGATCATCCTGGAAGTGGTTCCTGCTGACCAGTGACAGAAGAGCAGCTCTATCTTGCTGTCAGCGCTTCAACCACTAACCTTTCAGAAAAGAAGTCTAACTTTATTCAGGTTAAGGTAAATTAAATGTGCCCAAATATGTCTTTACACTTGGAGTCAAAGTGAAAGAGTCTGGATTTACTGAACCTTTCATATTTTTTAGGATGTATTCTGTTTACAATGTTGTAAAGTTATTAATAAATATGTAACTACAAAACTGTTTTAACAAGTAAAAAAAGAACCCTATGTCTTTTCCCTCTAAGTTTATTCATTTCCTTTTTCAAGATCTGTCTTCTTTGGATCTCTAAGTGCCGCATGTCTGTGGGGTCATAATTTCCACTAGAGGAAGAGAGCTGAACTCTCAACAGACCATCATGCTCACAGTCTGACTGCAAAGAAAATAACACACCGCCATTGCTATCAGAGTTCAGATGAAAAGCGCTAAGTGAAGTTGATCTGTGGAAATGGACCTTCATTCTTGCTTGTCGTTTCACAGAAGAGAGTCGATTAAAGGACGCATGAGTTATGATGTCATTCGAGACTTTTGTGGGTTTGGAGATTGAAGAGTTTGAGAAAGAAAGAACACTACAGCTCCCCTCCCCAACAGTGCATTATTCTGCTGAAAGTTTGGGTGTTCAACTCTTCACCATCAATACTTATAATTGAGGATACCAGACCAGAAAGTCTTTTTGTTATCTGTTGGTCAATAACACATAATATGAATTATTTGAAATAAACTGAAACATTGCAATCATTAAAACTTTAGAGTTTGTAATGATTGCTTTTTGTCTACCAGACTGAACTGATGAAATGTTTAAGTGGATGAGACAAATGTGAAGTCTAACTTTGTGCATTGCAGCAGCTGTAATGTCAAACTTTTGAACTTTTTAAATGTTTCTCTTCTTTAATACACAGTCTTTCAATGAACTGTAGCCATCTGTAAACCTCGCAGGGATGACGGCAACAAAAATCTTCCATGTAAACAGATTTGTAACAGGAAGTGTTACAATAAAAATGTGTACATAATAAACTTTAATAAAGGAAAATAAAATGATCTTGGTTGAAATACTTGTAATTTTAAGTTGAACAGATGCTAGAGGCCCTTGAAGAAAAGAAAATGACTACATTTTTCTGTAGTTGAATTTTGTCTTGGGCTGCCTGGTGGTGTAGTGGTTAGTTAGATCTATCACTGAACAGCAATCAAGGTTCATGCTGTGTCCGTTCTGTGGGGAGTTTGCATGTTGATTGACAACTCGAAATGCCATGCCGGTAAGCAGTGACGTGCGGTGAGATGAATGGGTGGTGAGGCACTGACATCATCAGTCAGATTTACAAACATATGAACCATACTGAGTAACTTATTCACCATTTGATTAACAACAATTAACGTGTTTTGTTTAAAATATAATTTCAACGTGTTTTTTTCATATACAAACTGCAGCATAGAAAAAAAGCACAAACCTTATTATCGTCTTACCTTTACTTGTAAATAAAGTCCATACGCCGCTCCTTCTGAAGAAAATGACTTGCCGCTTGCTATCACTTATTCTATTATTTCTTTTAGCGTCATAATCTCAGGGCTCACTGGCGCCCCCTAACATGAGGCACGAGAAATACTGGCCTCACCCAGCAGCTTTTTTGCCGGCGTTTAGCGCTCAGCACAAGAAACACGTCCCTCACATACAGTTATTTATAAAAACAAACACTGTACATCATATACATCTGCTAAATTATGTAAACTCAGCTCATATAGTACGAGTGATTGAACCGATATACAGAGAGACAGCAGTACCGTCTGACTGCATAGGTATTGCGCAATCCAAGGTGAGGCTCAGCGGGCTGGTGCCTCATCGCACGCCACTTCTTAGTATCTGAACGGCAAATGCAGAAATTCAGCGATTTTGAAAAGAAAAAACACCCAAAAACGGTACATTTAAATGGGAAATGACTGCAAAGCACAAATTACTGATTAGATATAATAATTGAATTGATTTTTTTCTCTTTTCTTCCCATAATGACAGGTGAGGCACAGCCTCACCTGCCTCTCCTGACTGCACGTCACTGCCGGTAAGAGTTTATCTGTCTGTGATGGATTTGTGAACTATCCAGGATGTAACACCACCTTTATCCTGTAGGATCTGAGATTTGCTTCAGAAAAAAAAATATTAGAATGGAACGGTTTTACTTTCTGTTGTTCAAAAACTCTGAACACTGGCACGTCCAGAATGGTTTCCAGTTGGGAAACATGGGAACGTCAGTCTATGTCTCAAAGTTCTGTCTGTGATTCACTAAAGCAGAACAAGTCCACTCAGATTTGAGATTGATCATACCTGCTGGTGATAAATGAACACGTCCCCAGGTGATCTTCAGCTGAGCTTCCTGCCTCCTTAAGTCCTCCAAAGAGTCTCATTTTGGATGAAACATGCTCCAGTTATGGTCACCAGAAAGTTTTATGAATCTAAATGGTGTTTATCTGTATTTACATGAACATGTAACTACTGTGCATCCTACAGGTGCTTTGCCTGCTCTTGCATTGGGAATAATTAAGACTTCCCATCTGAACACTGACCGTATGCGTTCTTTTCCCACATTAGTCTGATCGCATCAACACTTCCCTCCGCCTTAATCAGAGATGAAGTGGCTCAGGCTGGTGCTTGTGTACGACAGTGAATTCAACTTTGTGTCCTGTACATATGTGGAAGAGGAGGCACAGGAAATAGAGACTTTCATTTCAGTCCTAAAGAAGAAAACTCAGATTCTGCATACAGGGATTTGTGTCAGTGCTGATGCAAGTCCTGATGGAAGCCATCATCTGACAGGCTTTGATGACAACGTCATTGGATCTTCTGCTGTCAGTAGGGATCCTGCAGCAAGACTTTAATACAAATGCATTTTTACAGGGCAGTCTAATGATGTATCGACCTGCAGCGAGAACGATTTTCAACAAATGACAAAAACCCTCAATGAATGTCAATCTACTAGGAGTGGGGTTCTGGTAGGATTAGAGCGAACAGCTGCAGACTATTTCAGAGGTTCTTCTCAGATTCTACAAGCTTCAGTCAGCTGCCCTAAAGTTCATACACATTTAGAAAAGAAAAGAACAATCTGTTTGGAGTAGAAGGAAGAGCATGGAACCTGAAAGGAAATCCACCATACAAGCATCAAGATGTTTACATCAGGTGTGGGGTAAAAGAAGAAACTGTTTATTCTCCAAGGTTGATACAGATAGCATCATGAAAATCTCCATCACTAAAATGACAAATTGGAGAAATTTAAAAAAAAAATTCTGTACAGATTATCACAGAAGAAATCTGAGGAGAGAGGCTGCAATATAAAGAGGTGGTTCACACTCTCTTCCCCCTCATAATTGATCTGTGATCAAAGATCAGTAGAAGAAACTGACAACTCAATGAAAGGAGGGAACCAAAGAATAGAATAAAATAGAGCTGGTCAGAGAGTGTGAGGAAAGAGGTCGGGTTCCGGCTATCGTCTTTTGGTGTAGAGGATAGAAAAGAGGAGCTATTGTATGTCAGGATCCACCAGAAATATGCATCTGAATGTTTACTTTAGGTATTGCCTGCTTCAACTTTATCTAAAAGAATCTATTTAAATTTAAAGACAGAATAAGTTAGATGGGAGGGCCTTTGGTTTAAAAGCTGGTTAGTTTCTCAAAACATTGTTGAACTGAGGTTACTAACTTTACTGTGAGGATTTAACCCATTTATGTTTCTGCTTTGCACCAAATTCCAGCAACTGACCCTTACTGACACATTCCTACAAAGATGCCAGAGTGTTAAAAAGACATGAATAATTCCCTCTTTCCATCCACCAATGTTTTCTTGTCGGGGTTTAAATTGGATCACAGCAGTTTCAGGAAGGAAGGTGTAACCTCTTCAGACTCAGATGTCTCTTCATCACAGCAGACCACGTGGTGATGGTGGTGGGATCGTTCCGAAGCGTTATGTCAGGGCATTGCACTGTTTTTGGCCTAGGGTTTGCAAGTGCTGATCGTCATGTCAGCTGTTTTACACTCATCATCCAGCAGGACGGATTAGCTGGTGGAGCTCTGGGTCAGAACCAAAGAGACTGAAGCTGCTTTTAGCTAATGCAGATGGTAGAGCTCAGACATGTCCAAACACTGTCCACCCTCAGCTTCTGACTGAAATGTCTCTGCAGCAGCACACATTTCAGTATTCAGGTCTTTCTTGTATTCCCTAGCTTTCCACAGCTGTCAAATTCCCTCCGAGGATCAGTCCTGCATGGTGCAGTTCTACCTGGAGACACATGGGGGTGCTGCAGTGCTTCACATCACCTTACTTCCTCAGAAGAGTTTGCATCTCAGGTTACCTATTAAACGTGACAGGCAACAGATAAATGAGCACTCTGGAGAGAAAGAAATGAAGGATGGGAAGAGCGAACATACCGGGATGGAGAATGGAGGATGTGGATGATAAAGCATGAGAGAAGAAATGCAGCAGCGACGCCGTGCTGCAAAGAATGGAGTCTCTCGGAAACAGTTTGTAGCTCAACTCAGGCTACAAACCATGGATCATGCCTTCTTCGTCATTGAACTTGTTAATTTGTTACTGAGCTGAAACTTCTTTGCCACTATGTGGGAAATTTTAGGTCTTTTACATCAAATCACAAAATTATCTCAGTCTGTATGGATTTATAATAATTATGATAATAATGGATTGGATTTATCTGCGCTTTTCCAGACATTCAAAATTCTTCCTTTGTGTGTTATTTATTCATACTTGGTGATGGTAGCTACTGATGTGGCCACAGCTGCCCTGGGGCAGACTGACAGAGGCGTGGCTGCCAGTTCGCTCCTACGGTCCCGCTGACCATCAACGGGACATTCATACACATTCACACCAGTGGAGCCAGACTTAATGGTTTTCTGCCTTTAGTGGCTTCCCTGATCCGAGTGCCTGAATGCAATAGGACACTGTTCTTTAAAGAGTGGTTTACACTAGGAAGGCATTCATTCTTGCAGATCTGAACTGGACTGACAGGTAAGCTCCATATGGATGCAGTTAGACAACAGTGATCAGAACAGTTAGACTTAATTTCCTCTCTGAGGGCGAAGCCCGAGTCACTCATCACTCACAGGTCAAAGGGATCGATGTGGTATCCTTAACCTCCTCTAAATTAATCTGATAGATCAGTCCATGAGAACCTCAGAGCTCCATGGAGGTCAGAGGGTCTGAAGAAAAGCTGATCAGAATGAGTCACACAGAAAGCTCGGCTGTAGCTCCTCCCCTTTCTGCAGGAACACCACACTATCAGTCTGGAAATGGAGAAATTGAGCGTTATTTACTCAAACAGAAAATGTCAAAAAAAGGCTGCTCAGACAGAAAATCACAAAGCGTGATGGGGGAAGAAGTAAAGACCAGAAACAGTGGAACGACTTCTAAACTAAAACTATAGTTGAAAACGTTGATGGGAAGTGAGTTTGGTGAATTGACAAAGATTTGAGTTTAATAGAACAGGATGTTCCACCCAAAACAAAGAAAAACAGAACACTGTGGCCTAATTTGAATATTAAATATTCTTGATTAGACATTAAAATGACAGGAGATGATATTTTAAAACAAATTAGTTTTCACATCGGCTAACTTTTATGGATATGTAATTTTGAATTTGGAATATTTCTGCCTTTTTTCTCTCTTTCAGCAGATGCATCACACATCAGTAGATTCATTAGATTTTTTTTAATTTACTTTGCTAAACAATTTAAAATAAATGTCAGGTTTTCAATGATTCCTTTGTAGTAAATTTCTTATTATAGTACTCTTCATTTATGAGATCACACAAAGAAACTGTAAAAACTAAGGAATTCCAAAGAAACAGACATCAGAAAAACATCAAGGTTTGGTTTGATCCCTGAACTGATCATGGCAGTGGTCAAAAACCTCCTCTGAATGGAAGAAAAGCTTCAGCAGAACAGGATTCTGCCGTGCCAGGTTGTGTCTTTTTATGTGTGTGTGTGTTCCTACATCTGTGTCTGTGTGTTGGTTTTAGTGAAGACAGAGGTGATGTGTTTTTTGGTGGTTTCTGTCGTAAACTGTGACTAATAGTGGCTGTAAACATTCTGCAGGATGCTGGACCTTAAAGTTGCAGGGCCGTCCCCATAAACCGTCTACACACTTACCCCCAGGTAAGAGGGGTCAGCCCAGAGGGTTAGCATGCCCCAAATGGAAGTGACAGGACCGAGGGAGTGAGTCGTGTTCCTTCGTGAAGCAGCGATGGAGGTGCTATGCCTGTTTCTACATGTAAATGTGCTGCAGAGGAACCGAGGGAGGGGGGCTTGGCCTGAGGCTGCAGGATGGCTGACTGATGAGCGTGCGCACACACATGCACGACAAGGAGGTAGTGTGCGACTATGGTCTGGTGAGCAAAGCTCTGCTCAGGACGATGACGGCCGATGAAGCCTCTAATTCAAAGTGACCTGAGGCCTCCAGAGCCCCCCCAGCATTCCAGCCCCCCAAACATGGAGAAGCAGCTGAAGCCCCTCGCTGAAAGCACAGGTACAAAGCAAAGGGTCACATCTTTGTTAAAATGAAATTTAAAACTGTAAAACGTTCTTCTAAATATAAAAAGACTCTTTTCTTGTTTGAAAAAACATGTAGTTTTGGCTCTGAAAGAGCTGGTTTGTTGACCTTTAACCTTGAAGGCCTTTGAGGGGTAGCTGCTGTCTTCACTACTGACACATCTATTGAGACCCGGCTGCAGTCGGGAGCTTTCTGCTCCAAATGACTTGACTTATCGGATTTGAGTCAACTTTTTAGTAATTTTACACGGGCCCACCCTGTGTCCTTAACTCTGGTACCTATCCCACAACTGCATGTTACTTAAAAATGCGTGTTCCTAACAAGTGGAGCTCACTTTATAATGGATATACCTTACAAATGCAGCTCAATTTAATAGAGAAAAATACAAATTTTGGCCAAGAAGCAAGAAAAAAAGACATACCAAACACTAATGTCCTTAGTTAATTCAGTTAAAACATGAGAAACTCTACAGAACAGTGAGGAAAATGTGATTTCCTTTTCAGTTCAGTTATTTTTTTCTTTGATTATAAGGTCAAAATGTAAAATATTAAAGCATGACTTCATGTGTCAGACACTGAAATATCAAGAAACAGTCGTATGTATCTTTGGAATCCTTTGCTTAAAAACATCTCTCCTGTTTGTGAAAAAAAAAAAAAACCATCTCAGAAATGTGTTTTCATGAATGAGGAAATGAAGTAGGTGGCTTTCTAACATCATTCAGAGGTCTCGGACAGCTGCCAGCTGCTGAACTTAAACTTTCATGAAGGAATTTGTCCAAACACCGTCTTCCTTCAGGGTGCAGAGCTGCTCTGCGTTTGGAGGACTTACTATATTCAGATGTTTAATCGACACAGACGCTTGTTGCCTGGCAAAAATGACGTTTTTTTCTTCAAAGACCCTCTGACCAGCCTCTCCATTGGCTGCACATCCCACAATGGGACTTACTGTTGCCATAGTGTTTTTTCTCTCCAATACAGACAGGAGGGATGCAAGTGAAAGAGGAGAGGAGGAGAGATGGAGGAGTCACAAAGACAACAGCTATGAGGTAACTGGTTTATCATCATCTAACCTGTAGTGAGATCCAACATCCTGAAGGAAAAGTCCATGCTGCGTCAATTATGAATTTTCTACATTTAATGTTTTCAGGGCTGGAAAAAGATGCTTTCATTTTTTAGTGTAAACACAGAATAAGCTTTGATTTGTGAGTTTTAAGTTTCAGATATACAGCCTGGCTCTGATTTAAGCAGTGAGGAACTGAATTTTCTGCTGAAGATGAACAGCTCTCAGGCTTTTTCCGAGTGTTTCTTTAATAATAATGATTTTTAAAAAAATAACGTCTCTACTCCAGTTTCTCATATACAGAAGTCCCGGTCTAACCTTCCAAGGTTTTGTACCTGCAGCTGAGACAGGCTCTACTCTTTTCACATGACTTCAGTTCAGTTGGTTTCAGCATTCATTTTGGTTGCTCAGGGGTTCAGGCCTGAGACTCCTTTGGAGACTGATCATTAGAAGAGTGATCTTAACTCCAGAAAATCCCACCAAAAGCCCGTAGGACAACACAATCCCAACAGTAAAGTGACTGAGATTCACCATGAGCTACTGCCTTGTTGTTGATAGTGAATTCATAAAAGTTAGGTTGTTTATTCTTACAAAAATCCACAGCAAATTTTCTTGTCATTTTAATAAGAACAAACAATTCATGATAGCACCACATAGGTTAGTATCTGTATTCTGGTTCTCTGTGATATCTCACTTAAATAATGGGTCTTAGCATGACGGTGATGCAAGTAAGTTTAACAATAAAATTTGGAGAGAAAGATGCAGAGTAGTCATGTGTTTAGAGCATTAACAGGTGGGCAACCCAACCCTGTTCCTGAAGATCTACTACCATGACTGTTTTCCAATTGTTTCAGCACTTCTTTGCTGTTGATTACCTTGATCAGGTATGTTTAGTCAATCAGAATGAAGAAACACCAGAGCTTATCAGTAACAAGGATGGCAGAGAGAGCTAAAAAATAGATGGGTGATAGATCTCCAGGACCTAGGTTGTGCTGCCCTGATACACAAAAACAGGGGGCTGTAGTTGTTAGCATTCTTGGACTCTAGCATCACAGTGAGAAGGCTCTGGTCCGAATTCCGGCTTGATTGTTTCTCTTTGGAGCTTGCATGTTTTCCCATCCAAACATAGGTTTTCTCCAGGCACTCCGAATTCCTGCCACTGTCCAACAACATGCTTGATAGATTAGTCTGAGATTCTAAAATGGCCCTTGGTGTGACTGTGAGTGTGTGGTGGACCCTCCATAGTGTTCTCCGCCTTCGCCATACAGTAGCTGTGATGAATGGATGGACCCTGACAGGCTCTAGTATGGACAGTAATGGTGGGAGAAGCTTCCTTGCCGACACTCATGCTCTGTGAGAGATAAGGTGAAAAGTAAACTCACAAAATTCAATAAAATGCACCTTTGCAAGGGTGTTTCCAAGTTTCCGATGTTCCAATTAAAGGTGAAGCACCATAATGGCACCTTCTGCTGACCTGTTTTGTCTGCATAATGGGATAGGTCCAGTCCTGGTGGTATTGCATGGCGTACACTCATGTAGCACTTTTCTACTCTGAACAAACCCAAAGCCCTTTACAGTCATACTCCTGTTCACACACCCACACAGGTTCACACACTGATGGTGGCTTAGCTGTCTTATTACAACAGCAATGTGGGGTTTAGTTTCTTGCCCGAAGACACTTTGGCAAATGGACAGGCAAGGTGGGAACCAAACCTTTAACCCTCCAATCAGATGTCAACAACCAATGAGTTATATCGCTAGAGGAGACACACCCACTTGGGAAGCCTGGCCAACGGTGGCGGAGCGTGGCGTCATCTTGGTGAGGTCGTCGGTGCCCACAATGCTTTCTATAGCTTTTGTTGGCATTTAAGTAGCTTTTATATAATTTGATTGTATATAGATAGATAGATAGATAGATAGATAGATAGATAGATAGATATAGACATCATTTGTTGCTGTTAAATAAGAGAAACA
The DNA here is from genome assembly GCA_037389245.1 of Oryzias sinensis. Lineage (NCBI taxonomy): Eukaryota > Metazoa > Chordata > Actinopteri > Beloniformes > Adrianichthyidae > Oryzias > Oryzias sinensis. The sequence goes on from CM074496.1 coordinate 3,240,439, forward strand.
GTCAGCCTTAAAAGCTCAGACTATAATGAAAAATGCATAGTTGCAGGGCATCTTACAAAATATTTTTTCCCCCAAATAATTTTAAAAAATAATTTTAAACCTCTATGACATGTAATTTAAATTATTTAGAAAAGCCCAACAATAAGTAAATAACAAGTTAATAATAATAATAAATAATAATAAAGGGCTGCATGGTGGCGCAGTGGTTACACTCTTGCCTCACAGCAAGAAGGCCCCAGTTCATAGAGGACCTGAAGCAGAACATCAATGGGGGACCTTTTTGTGTGGAGTTTGCATGTTCTCCCCGTGCATGCGTGGGTTTTCTCCGGGGACTCCGGCTTCCTCCCACTGTCCAAAAACATGCTTCATAGGTTAATTGGTCAACCTAAATTGTCCCTAGGTGTGAATGTGGGAGTGCGTGATTGCGGACACTTTACCCTGTGACAGACTGGCGACCTGTCCAGAGTGTCCCCTGCCTTCACCCACAAGTGGTTGGGATAGGCTCCAGCAGCCCTGTGACCCTGAAAGGGATTACACGGTAGAAGATGAATGAATGAATGATTAGGGTTAGCTCTTTTTATTGCTAAGGCCCACTTTTTATCTTAAGCCCAAATCCATTGGAAACCTGGAAGAAATGTTCCGTCTTTGAGTCAGAAATGTCTAAATCTATATAACTATAATAGCCTAGTCGTAGTATACTGCATACAGGTTTAACAAAATAAAGTTTACATTTACAATTATACGTACATCATGCAGCATGTTGCTAATAGCCCTGCAGCATCATGCATGTCAACATGTGTACTATTAATGAAGCACCTGCAGCATAAAAAGGAAAAGAATATGGTACTTACCTGTGAAATGTTGTGCCTTTCTCCTTCGTAGACTCATTTCCCCGTTTTGGCAGTTGAAAGCCTCACAATGAACTGGCATTTTGCAAATTATGTGTTCACATGCATGCACTGCAGCAGTGACTTGACCTCACCAAGATCGCGGTGCTCTCCTCCCATGAGGAATCACATGATGCCTCCTCTAGCGATATAACTCATTGTCCACAACTCTGCACACTTTGCAACTCTGCACAACTCGGCCACCCCACACTTTGAATATGTGATGTCGAGTAGATGATCGTCCTGTCCAAACATTCAGCTGAAAAAGACGTTTGTGTTACAGACCCATAATCGTTTAGCCATGCAGCAGTTGACTGTTTTAGAACCAAAAACAAGTTCTGTAGAGGAAGCTGGAACCAATGATGTCATGCTTAATATTATTGACTATAGGTTAACCCTTGTGCTATCCTATGCACTTTAACAGTGGGAGTTGGGTCATCTAGACCCACTACACAGTGCTCTGAACCTTTTTTCTTCAATGATTTGTGATCTTCACTGGTGTCCATGGATTACATGAAATCTTTCCACCTTTATCCACCTTTGTCATGGTAGGGAGAACACCTCAATGGAAGGGTGGGGCCATCTAAGATAGCACAAGGGTTAAGGGAAGCTTTGATGTATTTCAATTATGAAGATCTACCTTATTTCCAGGTATGATTGCGCTTACGTCTACACACCACACATCAGTGAAGCCTTCACACTGTAACATAGGCTAAACTGCAATTCTTCATTTCACCTAATCACAATAATCATTCGCATTTTATTTCACAGACATGTCAATTTGCATACCACCTGGATCCATGGCTTGTCATTGTTTGGCCCTGAACCACCATTAGCTTATAGGCTCTAAGGTTTTTTCATCTCTGGTCCATGCTTATCCGAGATGCCATTGGAGTCATACTGTGGACTCTTTTTCAGCAAATCTTTTTTTTAATCACAAATAAATAAATAAATAAATAAATTTAGAAAATTCCAAAGATCTCCATATATAGTTTCCAAACCCAGCCTATTCCTGTTCAGGGGTCATGGATGTGATGGAGTCCCCCTAGCTACTGAACGGCAGGGTACACCCTGGATAGTTTGCCAGGGCTCCTTAGATTTCTCCTTATTGAAATGGAAGTGAAGGTTTCTGATTGTTTAGCTGAAGTCTTTCAGCACCAGTACGAGATCTCCATCTGGACCAGAAGCCTTCTTTGGATTTATGTTGAAAAAAACAAGTGTTACCTCATGCACACTCAGCACAGGATAAGAGTCACTGGGATTTGAGGTAGAGGGGTATCTACAACTTGGTCCCCATAGACATAAAAGAGATACAATTTCTCAGCAAAACTGGAACTGTTCTTTGAGATAGAGGCTGTTCTCTTCTATTCTGAATTTTTCACCGCTTCAAAGTTGGCTTCAATTAGCTTTTTCTGCTCTAATTTGGCAGCTTTCTTGAAAGCAGTCATAGCTGTCCTGTGTGCACCAGTCTCTCTAATTCTGAGTGTTAAATCTTTGGTTTACTTAGTGATTATACCTTGTGTGTCACCTGAGGTTTTTGGATTTAAGAATCCTGGTTTGGGATTTGTTTCCAAGGTGATTTCTATAGAATTTAATATAGTCTAGCACTGTGTTATTCCAGTAAAAGGCATGTAAACATTCATTCCATTCATAATTTTACTGAGCCCAGCTTTAGGTGTATCATTCATGTAGCAGAAAATAAAGGTGGTGTGATTGACAAATATGGATTAGAAGGCTGAGCTCTGTAGGTGGTTGCTACATTGAAATTCACTTGATCCACTGTTTTTCCTTCCCTAGTTGCACATTTTATGTTGTGGTGTGTGACAGAGGTCATAGATAATGCTAAAGAATTTGGAAATTTTGATTTAATAGAAAGGAAAATAAAGGACTTATACATTCAAAAAGGGAAAGGCAAAAACAACATGCAGTTTTCCCAGCTCCAAAAAAGTCACATCATTCAAATGACATCATGATTGTACAAAAGATGAGAAGACAATCACTTTGGTTTAGATGTTGAAGTTGTAATTTAACAATTATTTATGCAAAAAACAAACTTCTATGTAAATTTTTCTCTAACTTATTTAAAAAATGTGAACATTTTTTTTAGTTTTTCTTTTAGTCAAAATTATCACAATCAAAATCATTAAATAGCGACATTTGTGAACTAGACATGCAATATCATTTCGTGTTATCTGTTGTGAATCAATATGATTAATGACGTGTTGAATTATTTTGTTTAAAAGTGAGTTTTGGAAACTGGTTGCTTGAAAATATTTTATTTTTAATTTTCATTTTATGTTTAATTAACAATTATTCTTCCGATAGCAGGAAAGTAATTACCGTATCCCACACAGTGTGGTTGAGAACAATGTATCTTGCACATTTATTTGTGTGTGTGCGTGTTATGTTAGAGGTCAATGTCTGAGATTCTGGGTCTCTCCTGCAACCTGTGATCACATACAAGGATTTCTAGAATACAATTGATAAAACTCTACTGAAATATGTTGATTGATTGATTAATTTTATTTCTTTCAAGAATACTAATCAAAGCAACAAAGCAGGAAGAAGCGATCTTATATAATTCTAGTCCTACTGAGTTGATTCATTTTATAATTTACATTATTTTTGTAATCTGGTTCTGATCAGATAGGTTATTTTCAAGTTACTTAATCCATTGTCTAGTAATGATTGATTATCTTCAGAAAACATTCAGGATTTCAGTAAACAGTAACGGTAACATATTTTGTAATAATCATTGATTATCATTGGAACACATCATCACATTAAACCAGTAATTATTACTACACATTGCAGATCAAGTAAATAAAGTAGTTATTTATTAATTGTAATTAAAACATTTCTGTAATCATTATTGCTGATTACTCATTGGTTGTAATTAAGAGTTTTGATTATTTCACCACAATCAAGTTCACACATGTATTTGGAATTATTCAAACACCTGTTGATCCTTTTATCTTTATATTGTGAAATCAGAGTTTTTTTTATACATTTTCTTGAATGTTTGAACATTGTTTGAGCTGTGACTCCCCATGTAGTCAGACTGTTCGCTTAGCGTTTTTTCTGGTAGAATACATCCAGTTCAGATAGACACAGCAGTAGATTCTCTGGGTAAACAAAATAAAAATCAGCAATTAAACAGCATGAATTCGATGTTTGGGCTACACTGTTCTTTCTCCAGCATCCCATCGGTGCTCCAGCAGTTGTTGATGTTAATACTCTTGTCCCTGTCATTTTCCCAGACTTCACATTACTATCAGTTTGGCAAACAGTGCAACCTGGTTGCCCTTTAGCAGTTTCTGGAATGTTGCCATCTTACCACGTATCTGTGAAGATTGCACTGCATCTGCTGTCTAATGTCTTTCAGGTCATCAGTCTCAAGTCAATTACATTTGTCTGATGTTGGATCAACTAGAGAGCAAGATGGTGGGAAATGGTGGTTTGAAAGGATTAGCCTTTGATCTTTCGTCTCACTTTTGTTTGCACTCACAGCGTCTCCTCCTCTTTTCCACTAGTGGGAAAACTCCCAGACACATCCCACCAATCTCCAGAGGCATGAAATTCTTGGCTGAGGATCTTTATAAGGCTTCTGGGTTGAATCTGAGGTGTGTGTGAGTTATTTATCAAAGGTAGTGTCACTTCACCAAAACTATAAAGATATATGTCTGAGAGCTAAAAATAGCATTAAAAGTTGGACTAAGTCACAGAAGCACAATGTCAGATCCTAAAGTGGGGGTTTAGGATCCAACATACAGGAGACCCAGCTTGTGGCAAAATTTCACAGGTTTAATAAATAGACTTGAAGATGGCAAAAACCATAAACTGAAGGTGGAACAAATCAGGAGTAGAGAATAAAAAAATAAATTAAAGTCGCAAGCGGCGTTGTATGGCCCGCAGACGCAACCCGCCTTCCACGCCCAACTCTACGTGCCCTCACCGCCCACAAATTAATAGCTAGTCAAGGCTGCATTTACTAATTATGCTAACTATGCTAATGTGGCTAAATGTGCTAGCTTTGTGATCAGCATCATCAACTCTCACAGTAAAACACATTGGTCAAAATGCTAATTATGCTAACTATGCTAGCTATGCTAATGTGGCTAAAAGTGCTAGCATTGCGATCAGCATCATCAACTAACTCAGAAAAACACATTATCTAAAATCCTAATCATGCTAACTATGCTAGCTATGCTAATGTGGCTAAAAGTGCTAGCAAAACGATCAGCATCCTCAACTGACTCAGAAAAACACATTACCTAAAATGCTAATTATGCTAACTATGCTAGTTATGCTAACTTAGCTAAAAGTGCTAGCATAGCGATCAGCATCATCAACTGACTCAGAAAAACACATTCCTCCATTGGTGAGAGCTATATGTCATAAGTTGATAAAAAAAAACTACTTTTTCCAAAATGGCGGCTTTTTTGTTGATTTTATCTCCATAGCAACCATTTTGTGTTTTGGTCCCCTCGGGAGGACGAACAGATTGTCGTCAGTTTCGGACAAATCGGTAAAAGTACAATTTTTGTTGTCCTTAGCAACAGGGGTTTTATGCTAACCACCCCCACATTCCTTATAAGTCCATATCCAGTGTTTTTCAATGTATTCAGTTTCAGGCATTTATGCATGCATTCAATTTTCACTGTATTGTATTGAAATGCATGGGAGTTATAACAGTGCGCCACTTTGCTAGCTTGCCACTCGCACGCCGTTCAAAATCTACAACTTGTAATTTCAACATTTTTTCCACAGTAGCTTGCCATTGATGCCCAAAAAGTTTCGAGACGATCGGTAAAAATTCCAACGACAAGTTTACGTTTGAATCCGGTTGTAAAGGTGTTTTTTATAGAAAATTCAAGATGGCCGCCTTTTCCCGAGGTCAAAGGTCGACGAAACTCCAGAGGTGATTGTAGACTTACGCGAGGGACATGCCAGTCAAAATGTCGTCAAAATCGCTCGAAAAAAAGTTCATTTTCCACATTGTGTAAAAACGCGAAAATCTCAAAATGGCTAAAATTCGCACAAAATGGCCGCCAAACCGTAGGTCGGGTCGCCATCACGTAATGATTTCAAAACTTTGTTTGGATATACCCGACAAAGTTATCTGGGTTTCGTTAGCCGATTCTTAGAAAAAAAATCCGAATTTTTTTTTTTTAGCTGAGTCAGCACATCTTTTTGCGATCGTTTTTTGTTTACCACGGCTGCATTCCTTTATCGATTTTGTTGTATGTGACATCGTTTTGTTCAGTGTGGGCCAGGGAATCGCATATTTCAGTTTCAGGCTATTCCGATAAAATATGTGCGAGCTAACTAAAATGGCGACGGTTGCGAATTCGCAACACGCACACGTTTCAAATTCTACAACTTCTAATTCCAACATTTTGTCCATAGTAGCTTGCCATTGATGCCCGAGAAGTTGCAGAAAGATCGATAAAAATCCCTAGGACGAGTTTTCATTTGTATACGTTACTAAAGGTGCTTTTCTTTGAAAGTTCAAGATGGCCGCCCCTTCCCAAGGTCAAATGTCAACAAAACTTCTTTGGCAGTTGTAGAATCGTGTTTGTGGCATGTGTATGCAATTTCGTGAAAATCGCTTAAACAAAAGTGTCTTTTCCCCATATTGTGGAAAAACACGAAAATCGCCAATTCTCAGAGTTCGCCACAAAATGGCCGCCAAGCCATAGGGCGTGTGGCCGTCCCGTAATGATTTCAAAACATCTTTGGGATATCCCCGACACGTGTGTCTTGGTTTCGCGGCTGTATTTTGAAGTACATTTTGTTCGGCCCCATACGGGATTTTCGGCCCATTCATTTTTTTGACGGGATCGCTGGCCGTGATGTCATCGTCTTCGGGGGGGTAACGTTGACTTTGTGGAAAATTCATTTGCAATTTATCCCAGGTGTTTGCACGTTTTGGTGACTTTTCGAGCATGCGGCGGGGGTCAAATTCTCGCTGAAAGGCGGCGAAGTCGTCGTTCCAACTGCGAAAACAATATGGTCCTTGCAGTCAGTGACTGCTGCTGCGGGCCATAATAATTTCAAATCGAATCGATCTAGGCTCAATACCCATCCCTACAGTGACGTATAGCAAGTATACTATGGACCATGAACGTGTAGTATAGGACGTATACTAAATGAATACTCGAGACTAAATTGGAAAATTTTAGGTTTGCATTACAGTGTTTCTTGGCCATAATGCCTTTGTACCACTGGTTCAAAGGTTTTTATTGTTGTGTGTGGAATTGGTTAGAATTTTATTTTTTACAGTGCACTAGCTCTGCATGTTCTGCATCCTGATTGCGACCTTGTTCATAAACGTCCTCCATGCCGTGTCTCCTGAACTTGCCAAATAAATCTCTGATTGAGATCAAATTTTTGGTTTCATTCTAAAACACTGGACTAAATTTTCTATGAAAGTCTGAGCTTTGAGAGTTTAAACTAGAGAGAAAAGTGTGAAAATGATCAAGTCTGTCTGAGAAAAGAGGGGAAAAAAAGAGTTTTGTGGGGAGTTTTACAGTCTTAAAGTATCTGTAGCTCTATTTTGCAGATTTTATTTATTGTGGGTTATTTTTATAGATAGATAGTTAGTATACTTCAATTATACTGCCTTGAACCTCATGTGACTATGACAGAGGGACGACAAATTATGGCTAAAACCATGAAATATGACTGAAAAACCAGCTACAATGCACAACCTTCACATACAGAGCTGCAGTGGCCCTGCATACTGATATTTTGAGTTACCCATCACTTCCTCATGTCTTCTGTTTTCCTTCATCCACATGTCAGTTGAAGCCCCTCTCTCCCTTATGGATACCTTAGATCATGTTATCTATTTTCCAAATTTCTTCTTCTCTTCTCGTTCACATCCTACCCAGTGGGCATAACCACTGACAACCTTCACCATACCACCGTCAACTTCCTGCTTCAGACTCATCCTATCTGATATTCACGTCACCTCCAGAACACTCAGCAAACGTCTCTTTCAGGATCTCTCCTCCTCCAGTCTATGATCTTCATAAAACAGTTAAAAAGACACATTTAGGACGAAGGACAGCCAGGATCTGCTGACTTGTTTGAATTAACTGTATTGCTGAATTGAAGATATGTTAAATATAATTTATAGCTTTTCCAATTACCAAACAGCTTTTTAAATGAATAACTTAACATTGTGAGCAAAACAAAATCAAACAGAGAGAAATCTCTTAGAATTGTATGAAAAGTTTTCCTCTAGACCAGTGGTCTGCAAACTTCAACACTTAAAAAGTCATTTGGGTCAATTTCAAACAGATTACCACCCAGAAGGAGCCACAAAGCTTTACTTCACCCTTTAGAATAAAAAGACAATGATTTGTATTTATGTTAATGGTGTGACAAACATAAATAATATGTCATCACAGAGATAATCTTTTTTTAAGACACCATGTATCATCTCAACATGTCCACATTTTGTAACTTGTGTTACTAAAAGTGTTTTACATAAAAACATAATCAAATGTTCTGTAGGCTGGAGCCTGGTGGAGTGATATGTGCTTCAATTGGTTAAAATAAGGTTTGTCTTATCTGTTACTTTTTAAGGTTAATTTTTTTTTTTTTATTATTTAACCAGGAAGCCACAAAGGAGAAAGAACATTGAAGACCATAGGCTTCTTCACATAAAAAATAAGCTTTATAAGAAATTATTTTTGGGACAAATTCAACATAGACTTAGCCAGAACGACAGAGAAGTCTAAATGCACAGAGGTAGGTAACGGACTTGCGATGAATGCTGGGCTGGATATCCTTAAGAAGGCGGTGAGGTAGATAAGCTGAGTGTCCATAGCTGGTTCCAATCTTCAGGTAAAGGGGAGGGAGAGGAGAACTGACAGGCACCGTGACACTTTAGCCTTTACCATGTTTGTCTATCATTTTTTTTTCTAATGTCTAATGTTCTAACTTCCTCATACTTTAAGATCATATCATTTAGTTTTCACTATTTCTGTTTTAGGTGGAGCTAAAGCATCAATGGCTGACTGTCCTGTAGTTTGTTGGTAAAATGTTCAACCATAAAATCACATGATTCAGGGAACATCTGAGTGGGAGTCTGATGTCAAATATTGGTAACATTTCCAGCCACAACAGAAGTTATGTATTGTTTCTTCACAGTTCTCACTGGAGCTTCCTGTCGAGTAAGAAGACACAAACCTGTGAACTTTAAAAGGAAAACCACTACTCTTTAGGCGCTGGAGCATCTGAGACAGAACCTTTGACTTTGGTTCCTGACCGTTTGATGTGAATGCTTGACAACACGGATGATTCCATCCCAACAGAATCCACCTCCACAGTTGGACAGGAGCCCATCCGGGCGTCTCCGACATTCTTAGAGCCTCCTTTTATTGTTCATGTATCCTCGTGTGACTGCTCTCCACTTGGGCACAGACTGTTAGATTGAATCTTAAATTATCAATAAAGATCCTAATAATTATTTGCCATCATACTATGGCAGAAAGAAAACACAAATATTGGGTTGAAAATGTTATTACTGATTGCCAGCATTGGAGTTGCTTATAAAATGTTTCTGGGATGTGTTGCAGCTGCTTCATCTTGTCCTGTTGAAACCCTGAAAAAAGATGCTTCAAGAGAAGAGCAGAACAGGCTGAAGACAGACGCACATGTTTCTGAAGACGACCAGAGCCAGAAAATGAGGGCGATGCAGGATAGTGACTGAAATGTCATAGCGTCCCCTGTGGCTCCTCGCCTTTTATTTGGTATGTAAATGAGAGCGCGTCGTAATCTTGGGAGGACAGCCGGCCTTCTCCTCTGCAGCCCGCAGGAAGCAGAGACTCATGAATGCGAGCTCTGTTCTGGTTCTGCCTCATCAGCTCTCAGAGGGCTTTGTGGGAACTGAAGCCCAAACAACAGTTGGCATCATGAGTGAATTATACTGAATGACTGACTGATGGCAGCTGGAGAAAAAGGCATGACACATGAAATGTGCTGGAAAACATTATTTGGAATAACAGATGGGAGTAATGTACAGTGAGAACATTAAGAAGGCCTCATTATTCACAAAAAACAGATAAATGCCACTTTGTCCTGGTAGACCAAAGGAAGTGTGGGTGGAGAAGCTTTCAGAGCCCGAAAGCCCAGATTCAGCCTGAGGAGCCTGAATGAATGAACAAAAGCAGAGAAGAAGATGCCAAAGAACCCGCCCTCGTGGCTTCCTCAAAAAATAGCTTCCTCTGGATTTTGTCTGAATTCTTAGCCAAAAAGTCTGAAACAATTTCAAGCCCAAGATCAGAGGCATTGTTCCCCCAGCTCCTTTATTCTTCGTGCCGTCTTTGATTGTTGAACCAATTAAACCGAGACACCCGCTCCGTTCTGAGGGGACGTCATCCAGCGAACACTGAAGTTTGATCAAACTTGTCTGCCGTTTGTCTCCAAGGGCCGAAGCTGAGAAATGAAACTGCTCTGTGGTAAAGCCCCCCCCCCGCACACCCACCAAACATCTGCACGTCCTTTATTGTTCAATTCCTGTGAAACGCTGACAGAGAAGCAGGCCTGGACCCCCACCAGCTCAGATGATTGCCCCTTGTCTTCAACGGCTGTTACCATGGTAACACACATTTCAGGCTGTTTCTCCTCTGGCTCACAGGTGTTTAGTGCAGTTTTCTTCACTGTTATTTGATAAATTTTTGTGAGAACTGCTCCCGGTAAACAGGGATAAAGAGTCACCGGGAGGCAGTGATGGTGGTGGTGGGCGTCTAAACATCTGCTGATATTTTTGAGTTAAATCAATATAAAATGCTCAAATAATCAGACTGCAAGAAAATTCTAGCTTTTGATGAACAACTAAGCTAAATATTATAAAAAGATCACATTTAATTAGCTAAGAATAAAAAAAATAGAAACAAAATTAAGGAAGGACAGCTTTCATCAGACTATCTGGTCCTGCTTTCAGATATTCAGTCAAAATACAAAATAAAAAAAAGTTTCCTTTTAGAACCATATATTCAGGTGGAGAAACAGTTTATGAGTTTGGAGAAGATTGTCATTCACTTCCAGACCATCAGAGCTGGATTGCTACCCAAGGCTGCATCTTCTCCTCCCCATCTTCTTCTGTCAGCTTCTGCTTCCTGCAAGGTGGAGCAGAACTTCAGCTTTCTCAGCAGAGGTTGTGCTTCCTGAGTCAGCAGAATCCTTTTCTTTATTGAAGCTACAGCAAATCTTTTTTTCTGACATGACTAAAAAGAGATGTATTCCGGCAACCTCTCAAGGTATTGAACTCACTGTCATGTATATTGTAGGGTAAAAGTAGAAAAACAAAGTGTGATATATTTAGTTTTCTTTGTAATTTTTCCGAGCAAGAAGCTCGTGGATCTGACAAATGAAACACGTTAAAAGAAGTGGGATGAGATTAAAAACAGAATCTTATGCCAAGCAGAGTCAGCAGGAAAAGTGAAGCCTACATAAATGTAGAGGGAGCAGGTAAATGATCATCCATGGCTGCAAAGTGTGATAGAGTGTCTAAAAGCTGCAGCGCACCGTCTGCCACCGAGTCGGTTAGTCACGGAGGAATTAATGACATCAAACAGCGAGCAGCTGCAGAAATGCATGAAAGCGGGGTGGGGGGGTTGAAGGCTGTGGAGGGCTCCGGGATGATGCACTTTATGTATGAACGTCTAATCCACGAGTCAGTGCCTCAGAAGCAACTTCAGAGGCTTAGCTTAGTAAATAACTGTACAAAATGATCACAAAGACAATAAGAAATAAAATCGGAAACTTTATATTGTTTTTTGATGTTTTGTTTTGTTTTTAAAATCATGCTGAAATAGAAGAACCCAACACAAGAGATCAAGACACTTTGAGATGACTTTGATAAAAATCCTGGTCTTCAGATGTTGAGAAATGTGTTGTAACTCTGAAAATCTGGATGACTGGGTCAAACGGAGAGCCTGGTTTTGTGTCAGCAACAGAACCTTCAAACCCGTCCTCCTTTAAAACAAATCCTCAGTGACAGACGTTGAAAACACCCGCAGAGTTGTGAGGGAATATTAAAGCTTCTATGATTTTGATTCCTGTTGTAAAAAGGAAAAGAGATGTGAATTTTCTGTTTATTCTTTCGAAATGTGTGTTTGATCAACTAAAATATGAAATCCCACAGACCTGTTTGTTATTTCAATGTTTATATGCTTCTAAGATGCAGAAGTTGATGGAGTTTTAGCAGGAAGTCTGCTTACACTTCCACCTCTCTGCCCTCTCCAAAACCATGTCCTTAACTCCCGCAAGTGTTATTGACAGTTCTGTATCTTCTGCAAAGAAGATACCCTCATTGTAGCAAATTGAAGAACAATGTACACTGACCAAAAATATAAACGCAACACTTTTGTTATTGCTCCCATTTTTTATGGTATGACATTTTCCACATACACAAAATAACCAGTTCTGTGAAATATTGTTCACAATTCTGTCTAAATCTGTGATAGTGAGCACTTCTCCTTTGCCAAGACAATCCATCCCACCTCACAGGTGTGCCATATCAAGATGCTGATTAGACAGCATGATTATTGCACAGGTGTGCCTTAGGCCACTCTGAAATCTTCAGTTTTGTTTTATTGAGGGGGTCAGGGGACTCAGACAACCAGTCAGTCTCTGGTGTGACCACCATTTGCCTCATGAATTGCGACACATCTCCTTTGCATAGAGTTGATCAGGTTGTCTATTGTGGCCTGTGGAATGTTGGTCCACTCTTCTTCAATGGCTGTGTGAAGTTGCTGGATATTGGCAGGAACTGGAACACGCTGTCGTATACGCCGATCCAGAGCATCCCAAACATGCTCAATGGGTGACATGTCCGGTGAGTATGCTGGCCATGCAAGAACTGGGATGTTTTCAGCTTCCAAGAATTGTGTACAGATCCTTGCAACATGGGGCCGTGCATTATGATGCTGCAACATGAGGTGATGTTGTTGGATGTACGGCACAACAATGGGCCCCAGGATCTCGTCACGGTATCTCTGTGCATTCAAAATGCCATCAATGAAATGCACCTGTGTTCTTCGCCCATGTATGTCTGCCCATACCATAACCCAACCACCATTGGCTACTAGATCCACAACATTGACATCAGAAAAGCGCTCACCCACACAACGGCACACACGCTGTCTGCCATCAGCCCTGAACAGTGTAAACCAGGATTCATCCGTGAAGAAAACACCTCTCCAACATGCTAGACGCCATCGCATGTGAGCATTTGCCCACTCAAGTCGGTTATGACGACGAACTGGAGTGAGGTCGAGACCTCAATGAGGACGAGGAGCATGCAGATGAGCTTCCCTGGGATGGTTTCTGACAGTTTGTGCAGAAATTCTGTGGTTATGCAAACCGATTGTTTCAGCAGCTGTCCGAGTGTCTGGTCTCAGACGATCTTGGAGGTGGACATGTTGGATGTGGAGGTCTTGGGCTGTTGTGGTTACACGTGGTCTGAGGTTGTGAGGCCGGTTGGATGTGCTGCCAAATTCTCAGAAACGCCTTTGGAGACGGCTTATGGTGGAGAAATGGACATTCAATTCCCTAGCAACAGCCCTGGTGGACATTCCTGCTATCAGCATTCCAAATGCACGCTCCGTCAAAACTTGCGACATCTGTGGCATTGTGCTGTGTGATACAACTGAAGATTTCAGAGTGGCCTTTTCTTGTGGCCAGTCTAAGGCACACCTGTGCAATAATCATGCTGTCTAATCAGCATCTTGATATGGCACACCTGTGAGGTGGGATGGATTGTCTTGGCAAAGGAGAAGTGGCTACTATCACAGATTTAGACAGATTTGTGAACAATATTTCAGAGAACTGGTTATTTTGTGTATGTGGAAAATGTTTCACATCTTTGAGTTCATACCATAAAAAATGGGAGCAATAACAAAAGTGTTGCGCTTATATTTTTGGTCAGTGTAATAAGTGTTATGCTGTATTAACAACAAATGCGATTCGCTGTCCACCATCTCTGTTTCGACACAGACTCCACAGACTCTTTGCTGACATAAAGAGTACATCCAGCGACCGCCTTCGCTCTCTGCCATGCTCTACAGCAGTTGTGTCAAACTCATTTTTACTGAGGGCCACATCAGCATAGTGTCTGTCCTCAAAGGGCCAGATATAACTTATTCATGTAACTACATGTAATGAAAAATAAATGTAACTACTACTTAATATTAAATTACTCATTTGTCTATTTATTATAACTTTTTAAGGTAACAATTACAGTGGCCTAGAAAATGTATGTTTGCTTGTTACTCTAGCATAAATCCTTTAACATTTTATTCTGTCAGGTTAGATTATATGAACAGTGTTTAAATCCTAATGTCTATTTCCCATATTTCAAGTCCGATTACTCCCAGATATGAATAAATACACACCAATTTTTACTATTACTTAAAAACTTTTATGCTATCGCGGGCCACATGAAAGGACATGGAGGGCCGCATTTGGCCCCCGGGCCTTTAGTTTGACACATGTGCTCTACAGAATAACTCAGGAAGTCCTTTGCACCGAGTGCAATTAGACTGTTTAATGCCGCTGGGAGGGGAGAGAGCATGAGGAGGAGTCACTAAACGGGCATCTACTTTTACCACTTTTATTACTTTTATTGCTCTTATACTTTTATTCTTTTTACTCTGTTTTTATTTGTATGTTTTTATGACTATTAATTACTTTAAAAACAAATGTAAAATTATTTTTATTATCCTAATATTGGATGTATTGTGGATTTTGTTGAGTAATGGATGGATATGCAAGTTCCCTCAGGATTAATAAAGTACTCTCTATCTCTATCACAGCTAGAATGCCCTGGATCACGGTTGGGAGCTTCGTGTGTGGAGTTTGCATGTTCTCCTTGTGCATCGTGAGTTTCTCTGTGTACTCTGACTTCCTCCCACAATCCAAAAACATGCTTCATGGACTAATTGGTTAATCTGAAGGGTGGATGTGTGTGTTGAAGTGATTGTGTGCCCTTGGGACAGACTGGCGACCTGTCCAGGGTGTACGCCGACTTTGCCCAGCAGTTGCGGGACAGGTTCTGGTGACCCCAAAAGGGATATGGCTAGTTAAGAAAATGGACTGATGGATGGATCTCAAGTTTTTTGTATTTTTTTAAGAACTCCACAAAAGCATTAGTTAGCATCTCTCCATATCTACAGAAGATGCATGAAATCCTCTAGACTCTCCCAGTATAGTGATCTTCACCGTCTCCTACAGAAGCTGCAGCTGAATGATGGCCGCTTTCAGTGGTACTTCTGTCTCTCCGTGACCCAGTTTGATGATTTTCTGTCCCGCATTAGTCTAAGGAGGGAAAAACTGAAATAAGGATAAAAACAGAGGAACTTTTTTATTAAATTCTTAGCGCAAATAAAAAAAGTCTCACTAAGTTCAGTAGGAGACCGATCAGATTGTCCACCACATTGGTTTTGGACTTTGGTTCCTGATTGGTCGATGCAAAATTCAGATATATCAACTCAGTGCGAAGAAATATGTGTGGCTCTTCAGAATTTTTGCCGGGGTGTTGCCAGAACGGTGCGCCTAATGCTCAAAAAGTGATACACAGGACCTCTGTCTGCGTCTGCACAATGCCTTAACATTGAAACTGGATGCCCCTGCCAATTACGTTGTATGTGAATGCAGCTTTAGTTTTAACCTGGACTGCCTCTTGGGTCTCCTGACACCCGTCTCATGGAAAAACAGCAGATGTTCTGCATCGTTTTCGGGTGAAAACCAGCGGCTTAAATGAAAAAATATGGAGTCCCCAGACGAGGTTCTTAGGATTTCACTCTGTTCCTTCTGCTTGTGTTTGTTAGCTGTCGTGAGTCTGTGTGTGTGTGTGTGAGTGTGTGTTTGTCATCAAGGACTCAGGAGACCCCAAAAATCTTTCAGGGGCTCAGACAGCAGCTGTTCAAAGGTCTCCACTGCCTCCCTCGTTCTCTGTCTCATTTTTTTCTGACGTGATATTTTTCCTCTGCCCCCTTCTTTTCTGTCTCTCCGGGGGTCTCTGTGGCCTTCACCCCCCCTTTCCAATCAGAACAGCTCCAGGACTAAAAAACAGCTGCCTGCTGTCCCACCAGCCTGAACTTCAAGCACATCACAGACTGATGATTACAGCATGATCCCTCTTCTGCTCCGTCTGCTCCACCTCATCTGGACCAAACCCTGAATGTTCAGGATTCAAATCACAGAGAAAAGCTTCAGCAGGTCCACTCGAATTTGACATGGCTTTATTAAAAGAAAGTGTTTAGCTCGTTTATCCTGTTTTTATTTAACACTAAATATACTGATACCAATGTCAGACAAATAAGGCAGTGATCTAAAATAAGATGGAATGAAAATATATATGCTGACTGGAAAATAGTTTTTCAGAATCAATACACAAAAATCCTCCTTTTATAAACAGTTAAGTTTAAAAAGATGGTTTTTGTTAAAAATGTGACTGACACAATTTCATACTAAGATCCTCATTCTTTAACTGTACTAAAAGAGTGTTCAACATGTTGCATTATACACTGAAATACAAGCTGGAACAGAAGAAATGAGGAGCTTCACATGTCCTGCAATCAGTGAATGCAACAGATCTCCATCTGTCCTCCCTCCACCTGTGTGTCAGCTGAAAGATGCCTGTCAGCACCTTCCAAAAACAGCAGTCTACAGATACAGCAGGAGTGACTCCTCATCTCCCCCCTTCTTAAGGGGCCTCCTGTTTTCCTGGAGGGGAGGCAAGTGATAGCTCTGGAGTCAGGAATGACCAACTTGGCCTGAACGCTCCAGCAGTCCCTTCAACACAAGAGGAAACGGCACCGCCAAATGCTGCAGTCAAGTTCAGATGTCCAACAGGACATGAGCAGATGAAGTCCAACAACACAGCTCAAAGTGATCTTGGAAGACATAACCTTAAGTTTACATCTCCTAGACACCATTTTTTAGGTTTCATATAGTTCAATTACCATATGACTGTTACTGTCAGCTCTATCAAACAACCATCTGACACTTGTCCAGAGTTTAAATGCTTGGATTTCCTTTTTTTCAGGAGAGCTCTGAGGTGTTTGCAGTCCAGCAGGCACAAAAGATGAAACTGAAAATGATTAAAAAACATCAAACTGAAAAGAAAAAGTCATTTTTGGTTCAAACAGGAGAAGGAAATTTTTAATTTAGATTCTAGAATGAGTTTACCAAAAACCTCTGATTTTAATATTTTGTCACAAATAGAAAAATGTTAAAACCATGAGAAGAGGAATAAAACGTTTTAAGGCTCTCTCTAAACAGTAAAAACACTGGAACTAAAGTTAGTTTTTAAGGTTGAAGATATTTTTCTGCAGTGTTTATGACCAAAATGTGGCACTTTAATCTGAAACAAAAGTGATGTTTTGATAAAAGATTCATGTCAGTCAGAGAAATGTCTCCCACTCATTTTCACTGAGTTAATCACAAACAGAGATCAGAGGCGTGATGAATATATTTGCAGAGATGTTTCTGTTTCATCTGCGACCCGCTGCTTTCAACTTTCTTGAACACAGACTGCTAGTCTGGCAAAACTTCAAAAAGAACAGAACTTCACTGAGCTCCACTTCCTTTATTTTTTCTGAACTCCCTTTTAATCACAACAGTTTCACACAAAGACAAGCAGAACTGCAGATCTGATTCTAGAGAGTCAGAACCCGTAACTTAAAGGAGGTTTACTTCAGGTCACTTTTTTTTTTCATCACTAATTAACCTTGGAAAAAATCATCACATTTTTTCCCTTTGTTCAGTGGAATTTCACTTGTTCAAACCTAACCAGTTCTTTGCAGAGTAGTTCTTGTGTTCACATCCTACAGCAGATGATTGTGAATCACAAGCTGAAGCAAACAAAAACCACCCAGTTTGAGGAAGAGTTTGCAGCCAATGAAAAGACACGAAAAATGCTGTTATATGATCTTATTGCAACTATTATCAGAACTCTGCCTTTCGACATCTGGGGTGAGCTGGAGGTTTTAGATACATTTTTGAACATCATGATCAGAAGGAATTACAGTTCTGAAACCTTTAGGATCAATTGCATGAACAAAGACAAGAGAAATATGTCTCTGATGGTTTATTTCTTTGTCATAATGATTTTTAATGGCAGTAAAAGATCTGCTTGCTGCCTTTTTGAATGGTGCAACATTTGAAGGAACAGTGAATGCTGTGGTTCCTGGCAATACAAATCCATCCAAAAGTTCCAGAACATGTTATTATTTATTCCATAGATTAACAAAAATATTACCTAGTTTGCAATGTGTAACAGAACTGAAATGTTTATATGGGTCTTCTTTGGACAAAAAACAATCTAAATGCCATACTTGATTTTAAGATACTTTAAATAGTTTTTAAATGCCTTAACAGTCTTGCATCTTTCATATTTATCAAATCTTTTAGTAAAAGATGAACCCTCGCGGAACCTGAGATCCTCTGGCACTGGTCTATAAACCATTAAACCTGTAAAAACCTATGGAGAGGCAGTTTTCCAACACTATGTCTGTTGAACAGTCAGCCTGAGGACACGAGAGCAGCAGAGAGCATTTTCATGCTTGTTTTTATGTTATTTATTTTGTTTTGTTTTAATATAAAGCACTTTGTGTTATGCTTTCATACTAAAAGTGCTTTATAAATAAAGTTTCATTTGATTTGATTAAAAACTGCCAGTATATGGGAGATATTGAACACAGACAAACTCAGCAACAAAAATAAATCAATAAATAAATAAATACAAAGCAAAAAGCTAGTTTGGAATGGAAATTACCATGTAGTTTATTCTAGAAATATCCTCGTTCCAATGTTCAAGGCCTAGACATTGAGTTAACATACTGTATATATTCATCAGTTTTTTGTCCACAAAGCAAAATTCCCAAATCCCACCGTGGTTCACAGTTCAGGGGACATTTAAAGCCATTGGCATGTAACGACTACAACAACTAAAGAAACAGAAACTATAACAGGAATGTTTAAGTCTTAACCGGGTTGCCTCCTGCCCCCAGGTTCTCTCAGTGACCTCCTTTCTCTAACAGTCTCATTAAACATGTGTAGATTCTCCTGCCATGTCCTTACAGCTCATAAGCAGAGTCTGCTGACTAGTCAGTGTCTGTAATCATCTACTGTGACCAAACAGATCTTCATTCTCAGGTCACCCAGGCAGAATTTCGGATCTCCTTTGTAACGTTTTTCCACCTGAGCTGATATACAGCATGCTTCTCCTGGGCCTTCAACCAAAGAGTCAAAGACAAGAAGCAGAGGAGAGAAGCTGCCTCTCCGTCTATTGTCCTCCAGGCGACTCTTTTAGTCCATCTAATGAGGTTTGTGAGCTGCCGGAAAGGTTGCGTGTCGCTGAAGGCCTGCACAGGAATCAGACGCTTTCCATCAGATAACAAAGCAACAACAGCGTGGAGGCAAACCTCTGCCCCCAGGTCACTCTGGAAACCTCAGCGCTCACCTCTGACTGGCAGCTGTGTTGGAAGTTCTCCTCCAAAAACTTTTCTTTAGTTCTTATTTATCCATGTGATTTAAGACAGGCTGGAGCACGGACATGCACCGGATCTTGGGATTTTCTAATGCCATGAGTGTTAGCTGGTAGCAGATGCGTTAGCGTGTGCTGTAAAGACAGCAGCAACTGCTGCAAACCAGAAGCTAAAGTAGTTTTTCATGTCTGGTGCAGTTGCTCTTTTCTAAGAGAGAGTGCCTAATGAATGTCTGTGAGGCTCAGGCCTCATCAGGAATCATTGATGCTCTGAGTCAATGCTCTGCTGTCCTGAGGAGCCTAAACTCCAGAGGGTCCTTCTGGGAGGAAAAATGATCGGGCTGTTTTCTTGGAAAACCATCTTCTTGGTGAGACATGATGATGAAAACAATCTTGACCGGTATTAAAACCTCACTGTGTTTTTCAAGTATGTTCAGGTGGATTGTTTTCTGAAAATTGAAGAAATACAGAACAGACCAAAACTTTGGACACACCTTCCCATTCATTTGAATGAGGAGGTTTGTCCAAACCTTTGGTCTGTACTGTATATTAAAATTGCATTTCAGCGTATTTATTTATTTGAAGGACTGTAAATCAGGAGCAGATGGAAACATGCACTTGGAAAAAGCGCGTAACATAGAACTTTAAACGGCAAGCCACCAGTTCCCTGCTCTGCTCCATTCTGATGTTACAGACAAATAGATCCACGAAGGTCTTTGTTTTCCTCATCTGAGCTGGAATTTGGATCTAAATCGTACGGCTGGATAGCTCAGATATTGATCACCATTTTTGCTGCACCGCAAATTTAAGGTAGGAGTTGTGAGCTAGAGGGAGACGTAAACAGATGAATGATGGGAAAAAGGGGAGGGCTTACTGTGCCAAGAGTCCTGGCCTGACTCTGACACATTTCGATTGAGCTACTGCTGCTCTGCAGAAACTCTTTCTTAGGTTTTTTAATCTTGCCTAACAACGGCATAATCATAATGAAAATACCACTGGGAATGCTTTTTACAATAGGTTGAAATGAGGATCGGACTGGGACTTGGACTAAATGATCATGAGAAGAAGGAGGTACATCAGGAAGCATCCTCTCTGACTCATTGTCAGTCATCCTCATTGTGTCAGAAGTTTGATGATATTTAGGACTATGTTAAAAACTCCATAACGTCTTTAGCAGCTGTGAGACATCCAAAAGCTGTGGAGGTTCATGATGGAGGGGTTCTTTAGGCGTCAGGAGGCATTTGAGCATGGAAAACCGGAACATGAATTTCTGCAGGTAATTTGAAACACGCCTGATCTTCTTCTGATAGAAAGTGCAGAGTCTGATTGTGCATTGTGTGGAATCTGCAGGGAAGCTCCAGCAGCTTTGAGGTGTTATGTTGGAGCAAATGGTCTAATAAAAACAGATCATGTATGTGTACTTTAATGGCCTCCAGAGTTCCCAGAGCAGAATGGAGGGAGGTGACCTTATGACCCCCAGCAGCCTATAGTCCTGCAGCAAAAGTTGTTTTTTATGTCTTGCTACTCTCCTCGGGTGAATTTGGCCAATCTGCAAATGCCTTTCATGGGGTGGTGGGACTCCTTCAAGGATCCAAATTTTGAAATTCGTAAACCAGCAAATGACGAGATTGGATGATGCTTCATTTGGGCTACAGTTTCATCTAAAACATTTTCAGGGGTCATCTAAAAATAAAAATTATTCAGGTTTATCATTTTTCTTAAAGTACCAGACTTCATTTGTCTGCCACTCCACTGACACTTCCTGTGCATTTATAGGTGAGTTTACATTTAAATCATGCCAAACACAAAATAAGAAGATGTGCTTGTTGTTTGTAGGTGTATGTAAGCACGCGAGTAATTCTCTTAGATTTTAGTAGTTCCACCAGTCAGAACCATGTTGGATCCAAAAATCTTTTATTTATTTTTTTTAGACCAACCAGACTTCATGTCTGGTTGGCTCTGAGACCCATGCTTCTGTATCACAGAAGTGTGGAGTTCTTCCAACATCAGGAGCCAGATTCTGTCAGACTCCAGTTTTATAATCCAGGACCATCTTTCCTGGGGGGTGGGGGTGTGACCATACTATTTTGGATAGAAAAATCTAGATGCAGATCTTGTTTTTTATACTCTGCATTTAATGTCAACCCTTGACAAAACTTCTGTGTCTTGTCTCCTGTTCTCTATCTTGTTTGGTGCACAATTTCTCATGCCTTTTATTATTGACTACAGGTCAAAAACTCTACCATCAAGTCCTGCGTCATGAATTTTGGGTCCTTCACATTTGGTTCCAGACAATTTCCAACTAGGTTTAAATTTAGCAGTTCAAAGTAAACTTGTGTGAAAATTTGCCTGGGGTTTAAATACATCAGGGGTTGATTGTACTATTTGTCACACGTTTCACATTGAAGAGGCATTTTAACCCATTACATTTGTTTGGATTAGAATTTTGTTTAAATCTAAATCTAAATATAGAAAAATTTCAGTTAGATTGTCTGTGAAAGGGTGTTTTTATGCTGTTGAAGAGAACCTAATTTCTGTGGATTATTACTGAGTTTACTTTAGGGAGTTCAACGATTCAAAGTGATTAAATGGTGTTATTTAAAGCTGATGAGAACGTTTTTGGTAATTATTCAGTAATTAGCTCAACTTTGCTTGAGGTGATACAAAAAAGTAACTACTGCTGAAGTACATTATTATTTATAATGTATTTGAAGTTATAAGTTTATTTATAGACATTGTTTGGAAATAAAATACTGAAGAATCTTGCCCTTCCAAAGTACATTTTCCTTCACATATATACGGTTACTGGTTGTTATGGGTTGGCGCCATTGACATTCACAGTCTCATTCATCCACACACACATTCATATCATTGTGTGAATGTGTGTGTGTGTTCGTGGGTGAATGAGACTGTGAAGCACTTCGCTACCTTCTAAGATTGTAGTAATGCGCTATGGAAGTATGAGCTGTTAATCATTTCCTATGTTCTTCTTCATTCAGACTTTGACAGAAATTTGCAAAGATTGCTCTAACTGTGTTCCTGCAGGCGATCCTCCCACCACCGCCACCGTACGCACTGACAGAAAACTGCAGCAACACATTTTCCTGCTGAGATGACGGCAGCAGAGATTAAAGAGGCTGACATGGACTGAGGCAGCAGCCCATCTGACAGCACCCGGACCTCCATCCTAACCTGGAGATGCTAAACACTCTCAGCAACCCTTTTGACCAGCGGCAGCTCATTTTCATCACGCCACCTGTACCAGGGCTCGACATAGCCATTTGTCTGCTGGCCCGGTCCTGTTATTCGAGCAGTGCGGACCACAAGACTTTACTTTTCACTTGTCCGCTCGGGCCACTAAAATATCTAACGGTTTATATATTCTTCACCTTTTTCAATAAAGTAAATTTTGCGAAAACGTGTAGATTTACCTCGTCTTCATAATTTAGTTTTTCTGCTAGTCCTGTGTTCAGACTTCAAGGGTTTCTATGGGAAACCTTTGATCACTTCTCCTTCTCTCCCGCCTGCGCGCGCACGGCTTTCACTGCCGAGCACCACGCGGCACGCGCTCACTACTTTTTTTTTTCAAACTTTATTGAATGTAACAATTCAATACAAAACAATGTTAAACAGCAACAACGAAGGCACAAGCCAGTGGTTTATTATTACATTTGATTATAAATCCGACACCGTCAATGAAGAGAGACTGAAGCATGTCAGAGATGTGGAAGACATGGCAGGAATAGATAGGAATATGTTGGATGGAGTAATGGGTATAATTAGTACTATGGACAGCAAGATATTTAATGAATGCATTGAAGATGAAACTGTATCCACTAAGCTTTAAGCTGAATGTCAAAGAATCAAAGGCAACTCCAAATACCTGAATCTCAGACTCAAATGCAGTAGAATGTTAAACTACTTAATTTTGTTTTTCTTTACAACACTGTAAGCAGTAAGTATTTCTAGTTAGCTGAATGATCTCAGTTAGACCTGCACAATATGAGGAAAACTCGCGATATGCCATATCAGAGATTAAAATTGCGATAACGATATAATTTGCGGTATATAAACAAACAGCAAAATAACCAAATAACCATTCCCAGTTTAAAAATTATACTCCAAATGACCCACGTTGACATAGGTTACAAACATCTAACATAACAGGGCTCCATCTGATTGGTCAAATGCATTAAGGGATTTATTTGATTCGTTAAATGGTTCAAGCTGCCATTAGATTGTTTTAAACCATTTAAGGTTTATGATTTATTGCGATATTTGCCGTTAGAAGCACCATGAAAACTTCTGAGCTAGTGTTACCTACTACACTGCAGTGCTCTCTTCAAAACATCTGAAACAGACTAGAGCAGATTTAAGTTTGATATGGTCTATTTTCAGTCATTGAAAAGTTTTGATTTGATTTTGATTTGAATTTGATTTGATTTGAAATGGTTTATTTCAAGCAATCAAATAGAAGTAATGCACAAAAGCAATATAATCATCAGTTATACATTCATACAGTAACTAATCAAACTTAGGATAATTAGACATAATTAATAAATATTGCTTGAAAGGGAGTGGAAGGAAGCGAACTTATATAATCCACCCCGTTATACTATAACCATTTTATTTCATGATTTATCAATATCCGGTTCCTAGGTTTTATCAGACAGAATTAAAAATCATAATGTATCAATAAAGCACATGCCAAAGATGAATTACTTAAGTACTACGTCAAAAATAACTTTAGAAATCAACATGGCAAATGCAGCATCTGAAATATATGCAAATTATGTTACTTTTAAAAGTCATTCATATGCTTTAAAACATAATACTATATCAGTAAAATAGACAACACTGTTTCAGGAATTTTCATAGCAAAATTTCATCAAGTATCAAAAGTTAAAAACATGTGCAAAGTTATGCTACATAAGGAAAGATTACTACTGATTACTACTGATAACAGCTGATCTTCTGGGTTTAAACAGTTAATAGTTCTCTTCGATGTTATGTCTGCAGACATTAGATTCAGGTCCATATCCTTCTTCAGCTGATATCAGCGGCGGTGAAAGTTGAGGTCAAGTTGTCTGCAGGTCAGAACTTCTCTGCTGTTATTCAGGTTACGTCAGACATACAGAGAAAGTGAGGAATCCAGGTGTCATATTTCTTGAAATTATTTGGCTCTTTGATTTATTACTCCACGTTGTTTCAGACAACCGTAAACAAGCACTTCTCAAAGTCCTTCATGGTGTTCACGACCAGAACCTTGGCTCTGTCCAGTGGACCGAGTGGTTTGACGTAGATCCTGCAGCCTTTAACCCAAGTGTTCTCAATCTGCTTACGCTTCCTGAGAAGCCGTGCATGTTTTGAGATTTCAGCATTCCTTCTGGTCAGATGGTCGTTCAGATAAGCAGCCGAACCCTTCAGGTTTTTCCTTTGGTTCATCAGAGCTAGCTTGTGTTTGTGATTCACAAACCTGATGAGGATCGCTGGTTTATCCGTCTCCTTTCTCCTGGGGAGCAGGTGGCAGGTCTCGATGGTATTGAGATCCAGGGAAATCCCTTTAGATGTGAGAAATGAATGTATTTGCTGCTCCAGCGACGCTGCACCGATCTCCGTATTAGCACTGCTAGCTACGCTAGCGCTAGCATTAGCAGCGCTAGCTCCAGCTGCATTCAGCTTCACTCGAGGCTTGATTGGTACTCCAGTGAGAATGACATTATTCATCCTTACTTGCTGTTCCACATCGTCCAGTCTTTTCTCCAGAATCTCGACCCGGTTTTCTCGCTGCTCGTTTTGAGCCCGAAATCTTCGGAACTCTTCCATCATTTCCCAAAGTGGCGTTAGCTTAGCCGACACTTGATCCATAAAACTTTTCAGCGTTTCTTGAATAATGTCAAGAGATTTTTTGAGCTCTTCATATTCCTGGGGTTTCTTCGGGGGCATGGTCAGCTCTCTTTTTGGAGAAAATCAACTTCTTAAGTAATTTGAAGATAGTATCCGCAGAGAGCCGCGACCACGCGTCTTGCCTTAACCCGGAAGCGGAAGTTTTTTGTGTAGTAATGTAAAAGTGTAGAAATAAGTGAT
This sequence comes from Oryzias sinensis, assembly GCA_037389245.1. NCBI lineage: Eukaryota > Metazoa > Chordata > Actinopteri > Beloniformes > Adrianichthyidae > Oryzias > Oryzias sinensis. The sequence continues at coordinate 3,265,921 of CM074496.1, forward strand.
GTCACCAGAATGCACCAAATTGCACCATATTAAAAGTTTCCGGGGGGGCATGCCCCCGGACCCCCCTAAAGTTGCAAGCACCTGCGGAGCGGCGGGTCCCGCTATGCGCGGTGTCGGGCCAGTTACTTTCGGGCAGGGCCAGTAAGTTTCAAAAACTACTGGCCCTGTGGGCCAGTGCAAATTTCTGGGCTATGTCAACCCCTGTGTACGCTCCTCTTTAATCGAGGCACCGCCTTTCTGTTATCAGAAAAGCCCTGCAGGAAAAACCTGCACAACCTTCTATTTAAGCTTTTCAATGAGCTTGAGAGCTAAAGGTTTGAGCGGAGACAAAATACTTTTAATCCAGAATCTTCTCTTTTCACAATGCTTAGAAAGTGAATGAGCATTGACATGCCAGTGCCTCACACCCATGGAGACACAAAAACAAAAACTGTAGAAAAGTTGCTTGCCAAAACCTTTTTCTGATTGTGAGGAAGAGAAATGTGGAGAGCTCACGAAGAGCATCAGCAGGAGAAACATCTGCAGAGGTGAGGCACACAGAACTTAAGCTTTTCCTGTGTCTCTGCACTTGACAGACATTATGAACATCAGCTTGACATATATGGGGTCTCTTGAAGGCAATTTTTGTATGTTTCTCACATAAACATTTTTTTTTAGTTGGGTCTCTGCAAAATTATGGAATTCAGTTCAGTTTTAATTATATAGCCTAATATTACAACACAGTTGTCTCAATGGGCTTCACAAAGTGTACAAAACATAAAATCAGTTATAAAATTCAATAGCTGATTGCTAAACTAAACTAAACAAAACAGACCAACTTAAACTGGGCATCCCTGCCCTCCTTCTTGGTAAGAAACAATTTCTAAAATAGACCCGATTCCAGGAAACAAAAAAAAGAATAGGAAATCTCAGGGATGTCCACATGAAGGAGGGATCCACTCCAGGATGGACAGGGTGGTGTACCAGGACTGTTAAAGAAGAATTAGCTTATATAACTCTACAACTACATGTTTGAATAGTGTAGCAGATGGGCTTCATACATGGAACTGGGGCACAGCTTGGGGTGTGAGACGAGCCGTGAGGCGAGGTCCACGGCTTAGATAGTCTCCTAACCCCAGATACCGGACTGCACTGCAGTTCCTAAGAACAAAGAAAAGTTTATTCATCCTCTCCTCAGCAAAATACACGCATAACAATCCACTTTTGATGGGTTATTTACTTCAAATAACAAATGCTCTAGGTGATGTTTAAACAGTATGGTTTCTCATTAATTAATCAAAGTATAGCATACTAGACAAGCAGGTGGTAGCATCATGGTCTGAGCAAGCATGTTCACATACTGTGAAGTCTGTAACAATGTTTTAATTGTTGACAGCCAATGAAAAATCAGTAGCAGAACTAGAAGGTTGAGACATTTCCCAATCAAGCCCCCTGTGGAGCGGGATGTTTTTTTCTTTCAGAAGACAAAAATGGATTGCAGAAATCCTGATCGTAAATGTTTGTTGAATCAGAATTCAGAAGAAAATCTGTAGAGCTTGATATAAACCTTGAGATGAAAACTAAAGCCAAACTATTGTCTTCACTCTTAAAGGGAAGTTTGAAGTTGATTTTGTGATTTGTGGAACAGCCCCCAATTTTTTCTTTCTTTAACAAAGCGATACTTTTTAACCTTTAATAAATCCATGCATGAAATTTGTGTTTATTATGCTTTTATGAAAAGGTCATTGCTTTGCATTTTTGGCTGATCTTAATTTTTATTAAACTACATTTTAGTTGGAATGTTTAGTCTTTTTATTTATATTTTGTTTATGGATAATTGATTTAGTTGCATCACTATTAGCTGTTTAACCACAGCTAGATTAAAACTGGGCAGCTTAATAAGCTTAATAAGTTTTGTTAACTAACTTAACAAATTAATAGGCTTTATTAATGTGTCAGATGCTAGCAAGATATTTATTAGCATTATAGATGTCTTGCAAATACCTGAAAGGGTTAATAAGATACATTAACATCTAAAGTCAGACCATTGTCTTGAAAATCCACATTACTAAACTGCTTATGAGCTTAACAAATGAATAAATTAACTTTGTTAACAGTTTTTTTTAAATGTTTTGCAGCACCACATCCAAAGTGAGGAATGCTTTTACCCAGTGACGTGCGGTGAGGTCAGTGACTTGTGAGGCACTGACTCCTCTGGAGTCAGATTTACAATGAAAGAACTAAATATTTCACCATTCATCCAACGGCAGCTATAACAGCTTATAAAATACACACAAGAACATATTTGTCCTACAGAGAATATTTATTTTATAGATGGATAGAACACTCTTCTTGTGTAAATTATTCATATATACTGTAAACAAATTAAAGTATACAGATGTGTTCGACACACATTTGACCCTCAGTAACTATTTCTAGTAATTTTCCAACTTCAAATTCTAATCAGTTATCAAATGTTGTCTGAGAATGATCATAAAAATAAAATTAAGGATTTTACTTACATTTTTTCCACTTGCTCCCAAGTTATTTTTACAAAACAAACATTGAAAAACATTTTTGGCCTTACTTTTTGAGTGAATGTGTCAATCCTTCTCCACAAAAGTCTCTATGATCTGTTGGAAAAGTCTTCCTTATTTTCCTTTAGTTTATATGAGTTTCTCCCTCTGAATGGAGAAAGACGTTCTTAGTCTGTTTCTGTACCGGTAATAAATATCTTACTAGCATCTTATACATTAAGAAAGCCTATCAATTTCTTAAGTTAGTTAATAAAACGTATTAAGCTTATCAACACTTAGGCTTGCGTGAGACATCTATAATGCTAATAAATGTCTTACTAGAACCCCAAACAATGATAATACTTATTAATCATAGTAGTAGGTTTAAAGGTTTTCATCTGGACTTGGTTTTTAAAGTAACAACCCTAAACCATGTAGTCTAAGTAGACAATACATTCAAGTTTCATGAGCTCATATCAACCAGCCCTTTTACCAGCTATTTCAGAATTGACAAAGCCTTTTGGATGAGAGGTGAAACGTCTTCAACTTTAAAACCCTTGTCCAGATGACAACCCTTAAACCTACTACTCTGATGGATTCTACCTGGATAAATGAGAGTCTTCCTGGACAGAATACTTATTAATTTATTAACAAAGGTTGTTAATGTATCTTATTGAGCTTATTAACACTGACACATTTGTTAGGCATCTATAATGCCAATAAATGTATGATTAGCATATTAAAAACATCCTTATAACAATGGTTGTAAATGTGTTAACTAAGTAATTTAATTAACCTTAGTAGACTTATTGTACCAATAAATGTCTTACTAACCCCCTAAAAATTCTACTATAATGCTTGTTAATGCATTAACAAAGCTTTTTAAGTAATCTTAATATAAAGTGTTACCAATAAATCTTTTTATCTTGTAATTTTAATCAGGCCTTAAAGGTGCGATGAAATTTAATTCAATTATTTTAGAAAATATTCATCCATACATCCGTCTGTCCATCCATTCATCTTCTTCAATTCATCTTCTTCGGGGTGACTGAGCTTCTCACCCTATCTCTATGGAGCGCCGAGGCACCCAATGGAGGAAACTCATTCCAGCTGCTTGTAGTCGGGACCTCGTTCTTTCGGTCATAAACCAGAGCTTATGACCATAGGTGTCAGGACTCGAGAGGTGGACACAAGCGCGGGACGCCAGAAGGAAGGTAAGAGGGATTTAATCTTACGACTAGAACCAAGAAGGCAAACAACCAAAACGATCCGGTGACAAGTACCGGCCAACACAGAATATATACACCACAGAGAAGTGAAAACAGGTGCGAACCAGGTGTGACAAATCACAGAAGTAAAGACAGCAAAAAACAAACAAGGAACGTAACCGGAAGTTGTCAAAATAAAACCGGAAGTGAAAATGAAAACAATTCTAACCGCCCTGACCCCTGGTACCTGACAATAGGTGAGTATTGCAACGAAGATCCTCCAGTAAAATGGGAGCTTTGCTTCTTGCCTCAGCTCTTTCTTCACCTCAACAGACCACGGACGCTGCTCCGATCCACCTGTAAATCTCACTCTCCGATCTTCCCTCACTCGTGGACAAACCCCAATATATTTTAACTCCTCCACCTGGGGCAGGAGCACCCCACCCACCCGGAAAACTGAAAATGTTAACATTTTGAAAAGATTTTAAGTGTAAAATTCTGTGTCACAGCATAATCAGTCAATCATCTAAAACACCTGCTTGAACCTCTAAGTAGTCTTAGTTTGGGTCAAGCTATTTAATCATGGAGAAGAATGCAGCTTGAACAGATGTGCAGAAGGTAGTCATCGACACCCTTCACACAGAAAACAAGGTGTAACAGTTTTACATGCTAACTTATTTTTTTAATTGTAAGTGAAAATAGGAAAAATTGTGATGAATGTGACGTCACTCATAGAAAATGGTTTACTTCTGGTTCCAACCAATTGAGGTAAATTTAGTCTAAATTTTTCCGCAATACAGACACCGCCATTGTGGAGCTAAATGACATCAGCAAGCAGTGATTTGGTTTGAGTAGGTCTGAGTCAATGTTTCTATGGCAACTACTCTTGCCAATCAGGAGTGAGTTGACAGGCTGCATACTATTAGAAAGCGAGCTCCAGCTGTTTATTTCTCTATAGACATCTATGGGATTTTGGCTTCTTGGAACCAGCAGGTAGTTCCTGTTTGGAATGCAAGGGGGAGGGGTCACTCAGTCCAGTTCACATATACAGTCAATGTCATCGACACTCTACATTGAATATTTAAAAATATTAATAATGGATTGAGTTTATCTGCTCTTTTCCAGACACTCCAAGTTCTTACAATGTTCATTCCCCACCATTCATACTTGGTGATGGTAAATACTGATGTAGCCACAGCTGCCCTGGGGCAGACTGACAGGGGCGTGGCTGCCACTTTGCGCCTACGACCCCTCTATCCATCACCGGGACATTCATACACATTCACACACCAGTGGTGAAGTGTCTTGCCCAAAGACACAACAACAGTTGGCTGGGGGGAGCGGGGATCTAACCGCTCAACCACCTGACCCACTGCCACCCCCCATGTATTCACTTCCACTGACAGAAGCACATTCATTTAGTTTAGTTTAAATACTTAAAATCCACCACCTTTCTGCCATCTTAAAGCAAAACTGTAATTTCCTGAAGGTTGTTTACCACTAGATTTACAAATCACAAATCAGTGATTTGGGACATCACAAATATTTACTTGATTTTTTAGGGAAAAGATTGCAAATTATTTGGGTACTGAATACAAGCTTACTACATCTTTCAGCCCCTCCCTCTGCTGTTCCCATGGTCCTCACAGGCTTGTTTTCCTCTCAACAAGCCTCACCTGCAGCCTTGCGTCTATTTCAGGCCCATTTATTAAGAAGCACTTAATCTACAATCAATCAATAAAAAGTTGTGCTATACTGCTCTGTGTCATTTTCTATAAGCTGTAAGTCATGCTTGAAAAGCAGTCAGCATTGCAGATGTGAACGAGGATCTAATTGTCCTGAAAGAGCACAAAGGAAGACAGACTTTTTTGGTTAGGTCCATTATTTTTGCACCTTCCACTGTTCAGGCTAAACCTGTTTTCCTAAAGCAGAGGCTTGAAAATGTTTTTCCCTTAATGACTGCCTCTGCTTGCCCTTCATGAACACATTCTACAGGCTTTGAAGGGTTTTTTCGTCAGATGCAAGCATCCCACAGCTTTGTGTTTAGGCAGCAGTGACGTCATCACCTTAATTATTCATGCTCAGATGTCTGCAGACCCTAATGTGCAGCTAAGTAAAAAATGCTGCGGATAATATGTCATGGGGGAGTATGTTTTTTTTTTAGTAACTGGTCTAGACCAGTGCACGTCTGTCTGCTCTGCTCCATCCTACATGATCCTGCCTGAGTGCTGAACATAAGAACTCACTCTAAGGCTCCCTGAATGCAGCAATCCAGTACAGCTTCTGCTCCAAAGCCTGCTTCATTCCTGAAACTCTGCAGGAAGCAGGTTCAGATGAGCGCCAGCTTCTCCCGACAACATGACAGGCGATGTCTCAGCAGAACTAACAGTCTTTGCACTCGCGGTTTTTGTTGTGAGACAATTGTCTCTGCGGTTATTAAACATTGATATTTTTTATTTCTGGGTTTTAATTATTCAGCCTACACTGCAGTGAGCGTGTCCTACATTTAGTTTGAGCTCAAACTTTCTGTTTGGTCTGAATGATGGTGTTTCCCGTTAGGTTTCTCTGCATATTCTTTTTTTCTCCACATCTTCTTCCTTAGTGATTTAAACAAATCTGTCAGAAAGAAAAATGACATAAAGCAGCTTCTCGTTCACTTCAGACCCACGTTTGTCCTCTGAGGGTTGTGTAGCCTCTGCCTCTGGGGGAGCTTTCAGACTGTTTTATATTCAGAAACACTCAGATGTGTTCACTGCTGGTTTGGAGCCAGCGTCAGCAGTTCTCTGGCTTTCCTCAGCAAGACCACCTACTCCTGACTCTTAAGCTTCATCTTGCAGGCACCAACGTCTTACAGGGCCTGAAGAACCTCCTCATGTCATTCATGTAGATGTTGGTGCGTGGTTA
>CM074496.1:3282169-3320263 GCA_037389245.1 Oryzias sinensis
AACTCCAAAAGTTGGCATTCCCGCATTTCACAATTAAAAAAGATAAGTTCACAGAACTTTATCACACTGTAATGAAATGCAACTTAGATATATAAGTACAGACAACTCAATAAATAATGTTGAACTGTACGACTACCTTAACTTGCTGAACTGACTTAAATTGTTGAATTGATTAGTAGAACTTAGATTATATAGTTATTACAACATAAAAGATTTTGTTAAGTCAAAAAATTTAAGTTTGATTTATTACAGTGAGCTTGCTGTTGGTTGTCACAACAGAAAAACTCAAAATTTAAGCATCTTATTTTCTCTATTTTCACGGGATGAAAACAGAAAATGATGGATCGCCACAGTCAAACAGGAAGGGTGGCAGCCTACACGTGCCAGCAGACTGTAGGGAATATTTTATGTCAGGTTTGGCCAGACATTTTGTCTGAAAAGAGATACATATTTTGGGATGATCCCCGTTTGAATTTTATCCAGTGCTGGTGCCAATCTGTTACTTTTGAAGGAGCTGGAACAACTCCTTTTTTCGTTTGTTTATAACGGTGACAGAATGACAGAAATAAAAAAAAAAAACTTTTTTTTTTTTTTGCCAAAAACATGAAAATGTGAAGAAGCAGCATCACGGGCTACACAATAAACCACATGGTGTTTTGTTAAAATCTTGGCTTGATGATCTTTATTTGACAATTAGGAAAATTAAGAAACTGTATGTAGTTTACCTCAACTGACTCGTCATAGCTTCACAATTCATTGTTAAGTCAATACGAATTTAAATGTTATTGTGTAACCATTTTGCTATCCTAGGCACTTTAACAGTGGGAGTTGGGTCATCTAGAGCAGTGTTTTTCAACCAGTGTGCCGCGGCACACTAGTGTGCCGCGGGAGATGGTCAAGTGTGCCGTGAGAAATTGCCCTCATTAACTGATCTAAAAGCAATTATCATCTCCAGGAAATTAGCTCTTTGTTCATCCAAACAGGCCCTGATAAAACACTGAGAAGTTAAGAATATGAAATATCATAAAATTATTTTTTCTTTGTGTTTATTTAATTCTATTAAAGACATTTTGATGAGAATAACGGGATACCGCGATTTAGCTGCAGCTATAACTGTGTAACTGTCTCCACCAATCATTCTTGAAGGCTTAATCACATGCCATCAGTCTGACCAATCAGAAGTGGTTAAAGTCTTCACTTCCTTGTTTCGATTTAGCGCAAAAAAGTCTCTCTGTTCTAACAAACATACCAGCTAAAGCTCATCTTTAGCGGTGTAGCTTTCCACAGAATCTGGTATCAGACTGGAACAAGTGAACAAAACAATGAAGCTCAAAGACGCTGGTCTTTCTGCGGTCGGCTGATTATCGGCACTACATCTCCCATGATGTAGTAAAGTGACTGTCTTAGCGCACAATGAGTCTCTCCTCTTAACGTCTTAAAACAACGAACACACATCAAACAGTTTTTGAATCTTTTGACTTAATTTTTAATACATCTTTTAGAAAAAACAGCTGCAGCTTCCAGCTTTTTCTGCAACAACTATCACAAAAATGCATGAGATTGTGGAGGGGGTGTAGATCAATACAGACTGAGCTTTTTCTTTTTTTTTATTTATCTATTTTTTTGGATGCTGGTGTGCCGCGGGATTTTTGTCAACGTTAAAGTGTGCCGTGGCTCAAAAAAGGTTGAAAAACACTGATCTAGACCCACTAGACAGTGCTCTGAACCTTTTTTCTTCAATGATCTTCACTGGTGTCCATGGATTACATGAAATCTTTGGGGTGGGAGGAAGCTGGAGACCCCAGAGAGAACCCACGCATGCACGGAGAGAACATGTAAACTCCACACAGAAAGGTCCCCCGTTGATGTAGTGTTTTTCATGTCCCCCAGCCGGGACTTGAACCGGAGGCCTTCTTGCTGGTTAGGCAAGAGCGCTAACCACTGCGCCACCGTGCAGCCATTTTCACTTAATTATCATGCAAACCTGTTTCATCTCTGTGTTTCCACATCACCTCTGATTTCACCATTAAATGGTGTCACATCACTACACTGAATGCTCAGAACATTTAAGAGAAATAACTTAGAAACATTCTTTTATTTTTCTTAAACTCTCTGAGCAAACACCGGACTCTGAAGTAGGCAGCTGAGGGCTTCTTGTTATTTAGTCAGAAAGCAGTCAATTGATTTTTATTTTGATCCACACTAGTATGTTGAACAGGTGAACTTGTTCTCATTGAATAACAATGTTTTTCTTTAACTGTTTTGAGGCATTACTTTGTGCATCCACAAACTTTAACACATTTTTCTACACAGTCATTCTCTTTAACACACTGTTTATATTAAGCAATTTATAAATATTTTTATGCTAATATTGTAACAGATATGAAAAAAAGGTCAACTTTGCCCATCTGATTTTTCCTGGGGATTTCAGTTCAGTTTCAGTTTCTGCTGCTCACTCTCAGATCAGCATGGTTGCTCCGTTCCAGGCCGTGCTAAGCATGATAAAGCATGATTCAAATGACTGAAATTGTCACCATAAATCAAACCAATAAGGTGCTTAAAGACAGACCATAGGGGAGCTGTAGAATTGTCTTTTAGCTTTTGAAGATTTCTTTTTTTCCTCCACTTAAAGTCCTCTGTGAGATTGCTCTGAACCTTCCTGAGGCTATTTCTTTCTTCTGTCTGTTCCTGTCCAAAATACGAAAAGTTTCACAACATTTCGCTTCCAACTTCCTTGGCTGTAGAAGTTCGAAGTATTTGCTGCTTAACAGGAAAATGAAAGCCCTTAGGTGGATGGAGCCTCTGACAAAGGAAAGGAGCAGAGGCAGAACATATGCAGCACAGATCAGACCATCTGCTGCTCCACAACAGGAGGGGCTTCTCCGGGTCAGGTGGGTTCAGCAGACTGTGTTTGTGTATGCTTCTTGACCCAGAAGGCCTACCTAGGGATTACAGACACATGCATTTGGCTGGAGTTATCATCACAGCATGATGATCATAGACTGTATATAAGAACTGGGCTGAATAAATAAGAAACACAGTAATAAGTTTAATGTTTTTATATATGTCCTCTTTATGAGAATAATGCTACACATGGTAAAAACAAAATAGACATTGGAGTGGGCCCCAGTTTTATATTCAGACTGTTCTTCCTGTTGAGTTGTTCCTCCAATTATCCATCCATCCATCCATCCATCCATCCATCCATCCATCCATCCATCCATCCATCCATCCATCCATCCATCCATCCATCCATCCATCCATCACTCCTACATCACTCTCTCGTAAATTAAGAAGTCCGCTGGATTTGGTCCTTCAGGTTGATTATAGTTTCTATGAGGCATTACAGAAATTATTCACAAGAAACATTAAAATGAAGAGCAGTTAAATGAGCTTTAGGTTCAGTTTGCTCTCTGGTTAATGTAGGCTCTGTAAAGTAGACCTCTTTACTTAGAGGATGTTTGTGTGCTCCTGGAGAACCTGACGCTGAGTCTGTTTGCCACTGTCTGACCTGGGGATCACTCCAAAACTCTCCTTCAGAGTGGTGGGGTGCAGGGTTTTGCCAGCATGTCTGCACTAATGTTCCATTTCCATCACCTTACACTTCCCATTACTAATTAATCCACAACATGTTCCACTCTGCTCTTTGACTCATTACCCCCACCAATCCCATACTGAACAAGCTTTCCTAATGTGGGGGAAAAGAAGAAGTTCTTACCCCCTCCTGAATAAAACATTCTAATAATTCAACTTAAGCATTTAGTTTATGTATAATGCAGGAACGTGAGGGAAGTGCAGAAGGTGCTGACAGTCTGTGGGTTTGCACTGATTTATTCATCAGGGATGTTTGACAAGTGTGAGCGGCGCTTCCAACACACCCTGACAGAAAATCCTGGGAGATGCTTGTTGGTTCCACAGGTGAGGTTATGAAGACTTCTCCTTTGGAGGATCCATCATCAGTGTCTTTCAGAAGTCAAGCCAGAAGGAGAACGTGTTTACCACAAGGTAAATGAGTGACACCATTAGAGACAGAAACTGCCCTTTTGGAGGAATCCTGTGTTAGAAATACTCTTCTGTCCATGTCAATATTAATATGAGGATCACACAAATCCCATAAAACACAATCTGTCACATTCATCCCTTTTAAACCCCTGTTCAGAGTTGGGGGGGGGGTCATGCAAAACCCTTTGTTTGCATTTCACTGTTTAAATTCACTTTGAGTTCCATAGATGAAAGGCTTGATATAGATATTAGTCTCATTTTTATTATCATAAATGCTAGGAGTTTCTTAGATTCCAGATTTCGCTCATTATTATATTTCTAAATAGTGTTACACAAAGGTTTTTATAGATTATTGATGGTCTTACTATAGCTCAGATGTTTAGTGATGCATCCTCCTCCTCAATAGAAATCCTTTCAAAGTTTAATTTTGTCCAAGTCCTGTTTTTATTCTGTGAGGGTTCTGTTGCTTGGTTTGGTTTTTATGCTGTTTTGTTCATGTTCTGAGTTGCCCTGTCTGTCAGACCAGATCCAGGCTGTTCATCAACAGCTGTCATCATTTCAGTAAATTGCCCCCAGCTTATCTAAGTGTCTGGTTTTCTGTCCATCCTTGTCAGGTGATCCGATCTTTACCTCTTTGTCACCTTTTTGTTTCTCCCAGTAGTTTTGTCATGTTTCAGTTTGTTTATTAAGTGTTTTATTTCCTGTCACTAGGGATGGGAATAGAAGCCCCATGAAGCTTTCCTTGGGGTTCATGCTTGTGCCGGAAAAATGAACCAACCATTCAGAGCTTTGAAACCACACAGCACAGCGGCATCTGGTGGCGGACTGGACGGATATCATAAGCTTCAACTATAAGCTCCTTGCAACACTTCATTGTGAAAATAATAAAAAAACGTAAAAAAAATAAAAATAATGTTAATGATGACTAAAAAAAAAGTAAATCAAGACGAGTTTTTGTGAGGAATGCTTGCCACAGTAAAACACACATACATGAAGAAAATAAACACAAGGCAAAAAGAAAAAAAAAGAAAAAGTAATTTGCTGGTATTGAACTGAGGAACTCTGGATGCAGACACCATGACTTTTCCATTAAAGTATCTCTGCTACCCCTAATATTTCATGCCATTATATACTTGTAAAAGTATCTTCTTTATGAATAATGTTCATAGTGTACTCTGTTATTCAGGAGAAACCCTGAGCCACAGTACGTTTTTTACCAGGAACTGAACCACTGAACTGACACTGATTTCAACACAGGGGAAACAATAAAACGTGTTGGGAAACGTTCAGGATTCGTTTGTATTTCAGAATAGCGTGGCCAACTGTTCAAACACAAGTGACATCTGAACCGTGGTTCGACCAAACGATGCATTTGGCGCCTCATAGGTCATCAACCATGTGATCTGCAGTAATAGACACACGCCTCGAAACATTGTGCCGAACCACTCTGCTTCATGAAGGTGGAACAAGCGCTGAAGCTTCTTTGTCAAACGGGCCATCCCTATCTCTCACCAAGCCTGCATTTGGGGTCCTCCACCACCATCTCTTGACATACTCCTTGTTCAGCTATTGCATACTCTACATTTGTTAAGTGAATTTTTATGCCTGTGCACTGTTTGAATTTTTCCTGTGGTCACCTAAAGGCAAATCCGGCTCCCAAAGAGTTTACCGGGGGTTGGGGGGGTTCTGCTCATTTTCTGGAGCAGTGCACAGTTATCACAGATTCTGCCTGTACATAACCTGTTGATGAGCCTTTTCTATTCATGGACTTGGAGCTATAGAGCTGTTCTCTTCTGAGAGGCCAGAGGGTCACCCTGGTCTCAAAATTACAACAAAGTAACTTTAATATTATAGAATATTAATATGAAAACCATTGGCGCTGTCCTCACTCTATCACATGACACTTTTGCTTGAAGCCCAGCTCTTTCCTCTTTTTGGACCTTTCTTGATATGGTGATACATTATCTAGTTACCTTGGCACAATTTGACTCGCCTGATCCAGCCACTGTCCTACTGTGAAGCAGCAGAAGTTGCTGGTGTCCATGATGAAGCACCAGCATACTGTGACTTTCCCTACAGCTTCAGTGCTGTGCCCTCTGATTTTTTTCTGGCGGTGGGTGTTTCTCTTTCTGCTGTGAGGTTCTCTGCATGTGAAACAGCTCAGAGTTGAGGTGTAAATCATCTGTAAGGCTGCTGGCGATGAGCATTGGGGAGCCTGGATTCTCATCTCTGAAATCAAGCTCAAATGTGATGGTCTTAAATAAATTTACCTCACAAACACAGGGTAGAGGGAGGGGGTCACCGCTCCTTTGGTAAATAAGACACGACATGCTTTTGCTTTTAACACCACAGAGAGCCCTGTGAGCAGAGCCAGTTTGTGCTTGAATCAGTGCTAAGACAGTGTGTTTTTTATAGTGTGTCATTGACAGTTAACTTAAGCGTCAAGAGGAGTGTTGAGGTCACTTTATCTATGTGTCTGCCATCCCACAAAAACAAGGTTTGTGGGTAGAGGTATGGATGAGCTGCTGTCTGCTGATTGTTTGGCTGAAGGTTCAAATCTCGGGTCAGTTGGACAACACTCCACCACCTTAAGCTGTCTCCACACACCTGATAATCAATAGCAATGAGTGCGAAAGGGCCAGGGTTGGGTTGGGTTGGGCAGCTCTTGGGAAAAAAAAGAGAAGATTCTTGATAAGTATTTTTTCTACTAAACTTTTTTCAAGTAGGACACATAAACACATACATTTTATGCTTATTTTTTTATATTTTATTCTCCACTCCATTTGTGTTTGATGCTTGCAAAAACTGTTGAGAACACATCAAAATGTACTGGTTTGCAACTGAACCCCAGGAGAAAACAGGCACTGATGGATGATTAAAATGATTTATTAGGCTCAGGCAGCAACAGAGATCTAGAGTGCAGGTCTGATTCGCAGGGCACAGGAGTCACTGGGCCAAAACAGAAACAGTCTTAATATACATTAGACAAAACAAACATGGCAGCTGTCCTTTAGAAATATGGAAACTCGGTAGAATTGAAGTCAGTGATGTCACTCTGGGCACGGAGCTGGGAGCAATAAATACTGAAGAAGGTGTAATGCTCCAATAAATACTCAGAATCCACACTTTTCCTACTGCTGCGAAAAGTCGCACTTAAATCCATGGTCAGAGCAGAGCAGAGTCATAAACGTGAATCCATCCAGACATGCACAATAATCCAGATCAGATGGACGGAACAAAGTCAGGGGAAAAAACTCACAGGACATAGAAACACAAAGGCAGGTCAGGCACAGAGAATCAAACTTCAGCTTGGAAACAAGTCAAGATGGTGCGACATAGAATTCTAGTCGATGAGCTCCTAATAAAGAGAAGGAATAGGTGCTGCGAAGGAGGGTCTTAGGCAGGGATGTCAAACATACGGCAGGCCATATCCAGATGCTTCAATCTAGCCCAGTCATGAAGAGTAAAAATTATGAGGATGTTTAAAAAAAAGCACGTTTTCTGGTCTGATCCTGTGATGAGTTATGATTTTTTTACAGAAATAACCGAAATGCGCAAATCTGCCTCTAGGGGTTGCAAAGGAAAAGCAAAACAGGTGAAACAGCATATCTCTGCATCTGCTAAAAGCGAAACCTATTAGCTCTACGTCTGAGTAAGATGTAGCCTCACCACTGTTATGTTGCTATAAGAATGATCAGTAGTGAACACTAATGACCAAAATGGAAGAAAAAAAGGTTGAAGTAGACGCCGAGCTTTCCAGGAACAATGGAAAGCATTTTATTTGTTCACGGAGCTGAATGCAAACCTGCATTCTTGGTATGTCATCAACAGGTTCTCCAAGAATATAACATTCAGCACCACTATGAGACTCACCATAAAGAAAAGTTTCACCATTTGCAATTAAGAAAAGAGAAGATTTACCAACTATTAGCTGGACTGAAAAAACAACCGTCTGCATTTACCGCAGCCGTGACGTCAGTGATGGAGCATTGACAGCTACCTTATTGCTAACAAGTTGGAGCAAACATCCAAACTATTTTCAAATGGTGAAAAATGAATTAATAAATTAAATTAAATCAATTAAATCACACTGTCACACCTTGGTGTGCGAAATGTGTTCTCTGCATTTGACCCATCCCCTGTTGGAGCGGTGAGCTGCAGACGAGCCGCGCATGGTAACCATTTTGGTGGATTTAACCCCCCAATCCAACACCTTAATACTGAGTGTCAAGCAGGGAGGCATCGGGTCCCATTTTTTAAGTATTTGGTATGACTCGGCTTGAGTTTGAACCAACGACCTTCCAGTCCCAGTGCGGACACTCTAACCGCAAAAATGGTGAAGACTGCAGAAGTCTTGTTCCCAAAAAGCAGTCGACCTTTGCCAACATAAGTCTGTCAAGGATTACGATTACATACAACATCTCTGAGGAGACTTGGAGGCCAAATGAAGGAATCCAGTCATTTATTGCATTTTTGGTCACTATCAATGAAAGCACAAACAACACAGATGTTGCACTGCTGTGCATATTTATTAGAGCTGTTGAAGAGACTGTCACGGTGAAGTTTCTGGAGTTGATGGACACAACAACAGCAGATGACATAGTCAGCTCTCTAGTTACAGTGCTGGATTATGTTGGAGTGAACTGGTCACATGAAGTAATTTTGGTCACTGATGTCAGTCTGGTCATGTGATGTCAGTCTGGTCACTGATGGCGTCCCATCAAAGGTCAGGAAGAAGGCAGGTGTTGCCACAAAATTCAGACAGCATCGAGGAAAAGACTCTTGGACATTTCATTGTGTTTTGAACACTTGAACGACAGTAAATGTGTTTCTGCACAGGATCTGAATCCTGATATTGATGGATGGGTGATGTTTCAGGAGAGAATGGAGGTTAACTCCAAATTCTAATGTTTACAAATGTTTGCAAGTTTAATTTAGTTTAATTTTTCATTGATTTGAACATTTACATTTTAGGCAGGTGTTTCATTTTTTTCTGTAGCCCCTCTTGAGTTTATTATTGGGATTGCTTCAGTGTCAGATGTAAAATATTCAGTCTGGATAAAATTTAATATTTTTTTATGAAATTTTTTGAATAATTTTTTTAAGTGAAATGTTTTTTATTTGAGATCCATTGGCCTCTGAGAATGAATGTGTAACAATAAGTGATTAGGCTACCATGTTGGTTGAGGCATTTTTTCCAACTGAGTAAAAAAAACAAAGCTGTTTTTTGCTTTTATGTTACTGGTCTGGCCCACTTGGGATCAGACGGGTTCAATGTGGCCCCCAAACCAAAACGAGTTTGACACCCCTGGTCTAAGGGCAGGAATGCCCAGTTTAGTTTAGTCTGTTTAGTTAGTTCAGTTTAGAATTTTCCTATTGAATTCTATGTATTCATGATTCTCATGATTTTATGCTTACTTTACAATTACCAGTACGAAGCCCATTGAGACGACCTTTGTTGTGATTTTGGGCTATACAAACAAAATTGAATTGAATTAAAGAAATGATTGCCAGACAACATGCACCTGAGGAACACGGCAGAGGGTAGCGGACACACCTGACACAAGCCTCACTTTTAAATGAAGCAAAACTCAACATGATTAGAAATAAACAACTTTACGTCGGCATCCTGAAACACAGCAGAGAGTGACCTGGTGCTCATGCATGTCTGAGCTCCATGATGTGTTGGGGTCTGTGCACGTGTCTTTGGTGTCAGTGGAGTCAAAGATTCAGAAAAACACCATCTGGTCCTGAATGCACCTCTGGGGACCTCAGAGGAAACCACCTCCTGTTCTCCCTCGCCGCTTATGAACCAATCCATTTTTCCATCAATCCCATCATAAATCCATCCCAACCATCTGAGCAGCACCCACCCCTCCTCGACCTGTCTCAGCTTTGTGGGATGGAGCCATTATCAACATGTTTCTGTGCCACAGTGGGGCATTTGTTTGCTAAAACGCTTGCTGAGCCGCAGAAAGAGCAGAGACCCATGTGTCCCTGCTTTGTGGTCACAGCATAACATGTTTGGATTTGTGTGCCGAGGATTTCACCGTCAGTCAGTCATCCTTCAAAAATGGAAATCCATCTTTGAGTTTGAGCATCTACGTCCCCCAAATCTGAGAAGGACGCCTCCTTCATAATGGAATTTAAAACTGAACAACTCAGAGACTGCAGTTTTCACACTTTGAGGAAAAAAAAAGGATGCCCCACATTTCTCTGACTTTCACAGCCCTGTTATGCGGCAGTCGTCTCCCCATCTGCGCTGGAACTAAACTTTTTCTCTCAACCCTTCATCTCATTTAGATGGTGTATAGATTTCTACACACAGCTATTCGCAAAAGAAACAAACTGTTAACATTAACTTTTGGGCAAATATTTGATTAATTAGAAAATCTGAAAAATCTGCAAAATATAGAAATCTGAATTTGACATAAGATTTTTGCAGCAAAATCTGTTCAACTTCATCTTCTTTTAACAAAGCATCTTCTAAACCTTCAACTCAAGGACTCCTAGTTACGCTGTGGAAAAAACAGAAAAAGGACTAAAATATTGAAGAAAAAACTTATTATCAAAAAAATACCTAAGTTAATAATAAGTACTATTACAATTAATCTAAAACTGAGAAATAATGACTTTTTATCATCCAGGCTCAGCTGGGGGGTCGGGGGTTTGAGTTCTTTGGCTTTGAGTGCAAACCTCTGCTGTTCTGCTGATCAGCAGTTGAAGCATTACCTGTTGCTGCCTCCCTGATTCTGCTGTTTTACCCGAATCAGGGAGTATGTGGGGGGTGGGAAGAACAGAGCCAGCTGATGTGTTGAGAGATGAAGGCAAACATGAAAGGAATAAAAGTGTTACAGCATGAAGAAATGTGGGATTTGAACAAAGATGCGTTTCCATTCTTTGTTGTAGAAACACTTTTTTGTTTTGTTTTCTGAAGAACAGCAAAAGAAGAATTTGTGTGGTTCCTTTGTGTTCTCTGCAGCACTTAGAAGAGCGGAGGAAGTTTTGAACTATGTTTATTAATGGATCATTGTTAGCCTGCAGAAGACGGCAATCTTGAGGCACAGATCTGCACCTCTTCCTCACTGCACTACGTCATTGATTTCATTCTGTTAGATTATAAAGAACTAGTTTAGTGAGCAGGTTGTTTCAGGTGACTTTGCATCAAACTATCAAATAAAACAAGATTTATTATCAATTCATAGTCTGGGTTTAATGTATCATTGAAATAAATTCCAATCTTGACACATTTTTATTATCTTTCATTTATAATCTTTGAATTTAATTTGACAAAACAGCACCTCTAGCACCTAATCAACAGATCTGCTTTGTTATGATTCAAGTCAACTGTCTGCAGCCATGAGGAGAGCATGGTCACATGATCTCAGGGACCAGCTGGGAGTGTACGACTGCAAAAGGTCTTTTATATTGACCTTTTATTTATTTGTTTTGGCCTATTCCTCCATGCAGATCTCCTCTAGAGCAGTGATGTTTCGGGGCTGTTGCTGGACAACAAGGACCAAAGATTTTCTATGGGGTTGAGATCTGGAGCCTGGCTAGGCCACTCCAGGACCTTGAAATGCTTCTTTTGAAGCCACTCCTTCATTACCCGGTCAGTGTGTTTGGGATGGTTGTCATGCTGAAAGACCCAGCCATGTTTCATCTTCAATGCTCTTGCTGATGGACGGAGAGTTTCACTCAAAATCTGACCATACACAGCCCCATTCTTTCTCTCTTTTACAGAGAGAGAAAGTCCTGGTCCCTTCGCTGAAAAACAGTCCAAAACCATGATGGTTCCACCCCCATGCTTTACATTAGGTATGGTGGTCTTTGGATGCAACTCAGCATTCTTTCTCCTCCAAACAGGGCTAGTAGAGTTCTTACCAAAAAGTTCTGATCTGACCATAGGACATTCCCCCAATTCTCTTCTGGATCATCCAAATGCTCTCTAGCAGACATTAGACGGGCCTGCACATGTACTGGCTTAAGCAGGGGGACATGTCTGCCACTGCAGGGTTTGAGTCCCTGGTGGTGTAGTGTGTTATTGATGGTACCTTTGTTACTTTGGTCCCAGCTCTCTACAGATCATTCACTAGGTCTCCGTGTGGTTCTGGGATGTTTGTTCACCGTTCTTGTGATCATTGTGACCCAAAAGCGTGAAACCTGCTGGGGAGCCTCAGATGGAGGGAGATTATCAGTGGTCTTGCATGTCTTCCATTTCCTAATAATTGTTGATTTCTTCACACCAAGCTGCTTACCTGTTGCAGATTCAGTCTTTCAGCCTGTTGCAGGTCAACAATTTGGTTTCTGGTGTCCTTAGACAGCTCTTTGGTCTCCATAGAGGAGTTTGGAGTGTGACTGTTTAAGGTTGTGAACAGGTGTCTTTTATATAGATAATCAGTTCAAACAGGAACCATTAATACTGGTAACTAGTGACGGACAGAGGATCCTTTTACAGAAGAAGTTACAGGTCTGTGAGAGTCACAATTCTTGCTTGTTTGTAGGTGATCAAAAGTACTTATTTTTCACCATAATTTACAAATAAATTCTTTAAAAATCAGACACTGTGATTTTCTGGATCATTTTGTCTCTCATAGTTTAGGTTTACCTACGATGAATATTACAGGCCTCTCTCATTTTTTTAAGTGGGAGAACTTGCAAAATTGGTGGCTGACTAAATATTTCCACCCCCACTGTATATTGACATTGGTCTATAACCAATCAGTAGGTTGAACCCAACTAGCTGGAAAAGAAAAAGCATGCAAAATTGCACAAAAATAAACTGTGAAACAGCAAAACTATGAAAGGTGAAAGGCGATATAGGGATGGAAAACTGTAATTAGCCAAAACCTATGGATCAACATTTTCTATTTTAGCTTTGGAGGTTGATATGTCTTAGTTTTTTTTTTTTTTTTTTTTTTTTCAGCCTGGTGGTACTGAGAGATGAACTGATAGGGTTCTCTGCTTCATTTGGATCATTTCTGGGGAGAGGAAAAGTTATTTCAGCCTACACATATCTGAAGTGACCAGATAGATGAAAGGACTTGTGGGTGTTCAACAATTAAAGGTTCAGAGCTCAGACATGCAGGAGGTCAGATCCAGTTTCTGAGCAGAGGGCCAAGAAGAATAGACTGAACCGAAAGCAATGGATCTGTTGGATGAGACTGTCCATGGATGTGCAGGATGTGTGTTTGAAATGATCCCAGCCGACATTCCAAAGATTCACAACATTTAATAAATTGTGATGCTGATAAATCTTTGTTTCATCTGAGCTTCACGCTGTGCATCAGAGGAAAAGTCTGATATAGTGATCAAGAAGAGCTAGATGCCGATAGTTTCACCAAACATCTTCCATTGTCACTTGTCTAAAGAGGAGCAACAACATTTATCATTGAATGCATCAATGTTGAAAAACTATCAATAACAATAAAAGTCTCTGCTTATGTTGCCTATGCCTATGTTCTCCTCCATTAAATAGGCAAGTGGTTGGAAAGAGAACATCAGAACAGTTTCTTATTGAATTCAACCACATTTTCTGACTCGAGGATATCCGGTTTTCCTGCCAGGTGCTGTTTTGTCAAAGTAAATTCAAAGGTTATAAATAAAAGATCGTAAAAATGTGTCAAGATTGGAATTTGGATACCATGAAGCCTTATGACCATGTTTATGACCTTCTTTCTGGATTTACCCGAGTTCCTGCTGCTCAGAAGAACGGAGATGAGGTGCAGGAAAGATAAGATGGAGCTCAACATAAAGTTGTGTTTGGTGGTGGTAGTATCATGGATAATGCCTCTTTTTCTGAATCATGAGGCACTGAATGATGTGCATGATCTGGTTTTCGGACGGAGCTTCATATTATTGAACATATTAACGAGGTTCATCGATGGGTCTTTGGACAGACCCACTTCTCTCCTGCAGCAGCAGCTAAGCAGACCTGTTTGGATGATTACACCAATTACAGCACATGAAGCACATTAGTGCCTGGGAGCTCCACCGCAGCTACCAGATGCTCAGCATATTTGATTATCAAAGGTAATCCACCATGCATCATGCAATTATCTGGAAGCTTTTTGTTTTTAAGTGAGATAATAAATCAACCAATGGAAAATCTGATGCAGGCTCTCACAGAAGCTCTCCTCCACGGCTGCTTGAGCCTACAGCAGAAGAAAAATAGGATTTGTTCAAAGTGGTGCTCATTAAATTGATCGCACGGATTTGTGTAGAATATAAAAACGATTATCCTGAAGAACACTGATCAGACTGTGACGTGGATAATGCAGAGCATGTTTCTGCAGGAAATCACTTTACATTTGAACATGCAGTTTCTGGAGGAAAATCCAAGAAAGGTAACACTTAACTTAAGTGTTACCTTTCTTGGAGAAATGGGAATCAGAGCACAGGTTGTGATGAAGGCTTTAAGCTTAGAATTTGAAATACTAACCACCCAGGAAAATGGTTTGCTCTTGTCTGTGGTGAGCTAAATGCGTCCCACTGAGTGTATCTGAGACCTGGACCAAGTGAGAGTGACTTCATCCATAGAAAATGGCTTACTTTTTGCTCAAACCAAATGAAGTATATTCTTTCTGCAACATGGACACTGCCATGTTGGAACCAGATGACGTCAGTAAGCAGTGATTGGTCAGAGTTGGGAGGGAGCTTGTTGGAAGGCCACACCCCTACCACCTGAAAGCGGGCTCTGAAGAATCTGTCAATCAAACATTTTCAACATTGGGCTTGAGACCACATGCTTTGATTGAGAAATGTGATTATTCAGTGTATGACTTGAAAAACTCGCACTACATATATAAAAAAAATCTTAAAAAAATAGAGTAATCAAGAAAATGTTAAAAAAAGGTATCAGAGCAAAAATGTTTATGCTGACAAATATGAGCATTTTTACAGGAAGCTCGTTTTTATGTTCAGTTTGATTGATGTAGAATAAACCATTTATCCACGTTATGAAGGTGACAAAAAACAAACAAACCATAGGAAGCGATTGTATGACCACACACGCAGCTACATGAGCCCCATGATTACTGAAGGTGAACTTGCACAGAAAAAACCAGGTGGGCTATACATGGATTCTTTACTTCAGTTTATATAACTATCACCAAATATATTAAAAACAAACAACAACTACAAAATGACCACCATTTAAAATAATTCAAAATTGATGCACCAATTTTGTTTTGGTCTTCTCTAGATATTTGTTCTGTCTGACAGTTAAATTTGTTTTTCTAGAGTCAAACAAATATGTGTGATTCTTTGTAGTATTTGTCATAATATTTAACCAACTGACCTTTAGTATCTCAGTCACTGTTCAGAAAAAGTTGGACAGCAGCTGCTGGATGAGCTGCACTCATTTCTGTTGTTGCTTTCATTGTCATTGATGCATTTGTTGGAGGTGGAGGTGGGGGCACAACCATCATCCTCACCACAGTAAGCAGCAAAAATGTAAAAATCACTGAAACTTCTGATTTGTTTTAGATCAATAAAACGGTTTTCTCAGGTTTTGTTGAGGCTCTGGAGTTGTTCTTCACCAAACCAGAGCTTCATCATCCTCCCAGCATCACTCAGTCTGCACTGGAAATCAACTCTGCCATCTGCTTTCTAGGAGCTGCTGCTCTTGACTACATACCGGTGTCCTGCTGTGCACATTTTCAGCTATTAGAGCTAATCAGAAATATGTGTATCGGAGTCTAAAACTGTCAACACTCTTTGAATTAATAGTTTTTCCCTTTAGGGAGTTATTAACACCCCAGATATTCAGAGTTTTGAAGACAGCAGCTGTGGAAGATCCCAGAGAGGAACCCATTATGAAGTCAGGAATGATTGCTTTCCTCTTCACTCCATTAAAGTGAGCCTGATGTCAGATACTCAATATCCACTTGGAGATGTGCAAAGACCAGAGCTGGAGTCCAGCTTTCACTCCCTCATCATAGGAAGTTCAGGGATGTCCTCCACTCCCCTGAGAAGTTCATGTCAGCGATTTTCTTCCAAAGGTATCACTCTGCTCTGAGTGCTGCCATGTTAGACAAAAATTCTGACTTCCTCATGTCAAAACCAAATGAGAGGTCTGCAGCACAGTGAACATGAAGGAGAACCTAAAACAAAACCTTTGACAGCTGAAGGATCCCTCCTACATGTGGGCACCCCTGAGGTTTCTTCGTTTTTCCGGAATCCGTTTTTTTAGGAGTTTTGGAGTTTTTCCTTACCGCGAAGGGGGGTCTATGGGC
The DNA here is from genome assembly GCA_037389245.1 of Oryzias sinensis. Classification (NCBI taxonomy): domain Eukaryota; kingdom Metazoa; phylum Chordata; class Actinopteri; order Beloniformes; family Adrianichthyidae; genus Oryzias; species Oryzias sinensis. The sequence goes on from CM074496.1 coordinate 3,298,408, forward strand.
AGGGATGTCCAGCTTGGCTTAGTCAGTTTGTTAGTTCAATTAAGTACTCTCCTATTGAATTCTATGTATTCATGATCCTTTTGAGTTCATGTTTTAACTTTTTCAAAACAAAGCCCATCGAGACGACCTTTGTGGTGAATTTGGGCTACAAATAAAATTGAATTGAATTGAATTGAATTGAAGCATCACTGAGGCTCTTCTATGTGACAACCTCAGGGAGGGAAATGTTAATATGAATGCTATGCAGTTAATATATGTTTTTTTTACAGTTTTTGTGATGCTGTTTTCATCTTGATACTTTAATCTGTATCTTTGTAAACACTTCTTTTTTCCCGAGTGAGGAAAAAAAACACACGTCATTTTTTCGACAATCTGAATAGAATAAGGAAGATTTCAGGAGTTTCTCACATGGAACAAGTGAAAGTGTTTGGCCCAAACCAACCCCATGGGCCTCTGTCTCCACGAAAACCATGTGGGATATTTAGTCCCTAAACTTAGCCTAATTTAGAACATTATTTTACACTTTAAAATTAGATAAATGTCTTCTAATCAAACTTCTATTATCTCTGTGAAATTTCTAAAGTTTTAGACAGCAGACTGAGGTTCAACATTTTATTTTATTACTGCTAATTTGACCTGTTCTCATTGTTAGATGAGCTTCCTGTTTACTTCCTGCTTCAATTTCAAATCTTCTACCTGATCAGCTTGCAGAATGACAGGTCTGCCCGTATGCTAGATGTCAGGAAAGGTAGGAGGAGCAGCAAATGAAGATCTACCAGGTTGATAGGCTGCAGAACAATCATGTTTGCTGGAGTCTAGAGATTACTTCATGCCTTAGGCACATACGGGGGGGGGGTTGACCCGTACAGGTGCTTCAGGTTTTTGGGTTATGAAGAGGAGCGCAGGTCTGTGTTGCAGTTTCCCTGAGGCTCGTATGGCCACTTTATGAAAAGGGTATGCTAGTTGTTGTGCATGTGATAGGTAAATGTATTGTGACGTATTTGTAAGCAAAATGTTGGTTAAATGCCCTTATGACGATGGGTGATGCTGTCGTACAGCGTCCTTATGCCACGCTCCAGTCATTAGAACGGTGTGCATACTTGCTTCATGCTGACCTCACACAAATGCTACAGGGTTTGCAGGTTTTACCTAAGTGGCCCTAGGATGCCTGTTGGAGGACCACAAGAACTACTCTCTGTTTAACATCCTTATTTAACAGTCAGGGTGCAAGCAAGGAGTGCTCTATGGGTGCATGAGAAGTGCGCAATGGACAAGCACTTATCCCTTAAAACAGCATCAATAGGCACCTTGTGCAATACCCAGGCTATAGAGGGGACGCCTGCGTCTCACCTACCGATCCTAAAACGTCTGTGTGCCCTCTACAGGTTTGCCCATTTTTTGCTTCCAAACAGCATGCATTCAAGAGCTATGGCCTTAGCTGCAGTTTAATGACACAGAGCAGAGGATCCCAGTGGATTTAGAAACAGTTCAGCAGAAAACATTTTATTGGCACATTGTTTTTCATATACTTTCTTTATATAACGCACGTTTGTACAATACTTAGTTTTACATTTAGTGTTCACCCTTTAACACTAAAGATGTCACTGGCAACACTTACACAACACACACTCTTTGACATACCGTGAGGAAAAAGGGCTTTTCAGATCGACTTTGCACCGATATGTAGCACTATTTTGGTACAAAGACACATTTCTCAGCAACAGAATCCGCTGGAACTGCATAAACAGTTGAAGAGATAAGGTAGTCCAAAGAATGTAAACACTGGAGATAAAGTTCCTATTGCTGGGATGTTGTTTTTTTTGCACTGCTTTATCATGTAGCTATCCACCTTATGCAGTGATAAGGCCCTGCAATATGTGTTTTGGCAGCACCAAATCCTGGAGAAACATCATCTTATGTCACTATCACTGGGTCAGCTAGTGCTTGAAATCACAATAAAGCCTCTTAAATCTTGTACCATAACTGACCAAGCTGGAGGAAAAGTTTCAGAAATTATTTTAGAATTTCTGCTGAAGAAAAGAATTGTTTTTATTTCTCATCCCGTTCTTTTTTCTTGAGGATAAAAATGGTTTGTAACACTCAGCTTGCTAACATTGTCACAAAAAAGTCATTTGAAAAAAGGAAATCTGACTCATTTGAACGCTCTCTAAACCCAATAATTAAGATACCAAATTTTGCATTAACAGTATTTTTTTTAAGGTCAGGAGTACCTCAGGACTGCAAGCGTTTGTTTTTTTTAAACATGACATTGAAATGCAGAGTCTCAAAATGAAATGCAATCTTTTGCTGTCCTGCTAAACGGTGCAGCAGACAATGAAGGTGTAGCATGACGAGAGGATCAAACCATATTTTCTTATGAGAAAATCCAATTTATCCAAAAGAAAATCATCTGGCTTCATCATAACCTCCACGAAAGGGTGAAGCAGCAGTGACATGAGAATCCTCATCTCCAGGTCTGAAGACATGGTTCACTTATAAAAAGTCTCACCATGTTTTTAACCTTTTGAAAAGAACTTTCTTCAAAATAAAATGAACCAGAAGGTTTAGAAATCTGGAAATAATGACATCAACTCACCTTGAAGAGGGGGTTCGGGCATGTTCAACTGAGAGGAAGCCCCACAGCTGACCCAGGAGGTGCAAAGAGATCATGTCTCTGGAGTTAGGAAAATGCTCTGTCCTCCAGCAGGAACTGGGAGAAGGAGGTCTGGAAATCTTAATTTAGACTGTTGTCACTACAAAGCCAACCCTGAATAGTAGAAGATAATGGTTATACGGATAATTGAATAGATGTGTCAATAGATCAATTGATGGATGGACAGACAAATGAATGATGGATAGCTAATAGATGGTATATGGATAGGTTGAGCTTGCAGTAAAGTTAAATAAATAAATAAATAAATAACTGGAGCTCCATCTATTTTCATTTAGTCTTCCCTCCTTTTCTTTCAGGCAGTTTTATCTCTGCTGGATGGAGAGACAGGGTGCCCACAGAGATTTTCCTCAAAATCTATAGTAACCTCTATGATCTGCCGTTTCTGTCATTTTGCATTTAACACTTCTGTGTCTTCCTTATTTTTCTTTGCAGGCTTTTGGTCTCGGTAATCAGCCAGCTGTCTGATAAGGCCTGATAAACTCAGCTGAGAAATCAGATAATAGATCTGAAATTTTGGGGGCAGTTTGAAGGTAATTACCAGATCTTACCTTTTAATTCTTCTGGCAGTTCCCTGTGATCTGTGGAAATGAGGGGAATGCAGCGTGAACCGCATTTAATTGGTTTTTAGATGACTTTCACTTGAACTGTGAAATTGTGTTAATCAACACAATGCTTTCAGAAACTCAGCCTGGATGTTCCCTAAAAACTCTAAAAAGAAAAATCTTGCATACTTCTGAACTTCAGCTCAACATCTGCCTGACAACTTTCTCAACGCTTTCCATTGATGAGAGACAAAGTTTGGAGCAGATGCTAAAACATCTGCAGGACAAAGCAGAATCAAGGTTGATGGTTTGATTTATTTTTCCCTAATGAGAATCAAAATGTCCATCTATGCAGATGAACTTCATGCTGCTTTGTTCACCTCAAAAAATGAACGCCACTTTTTACCTTTTTGTGAATGTAGATGAACTGCATGTCATTCTAAATCTCAGATCTGAGATCATCAGAATGTGTTTTTTTAGTTTACATTTTTAAAATCACTAGAATGAAACGTGGGACTCAAGACTTACAGCTGATAATGACAGTGATTATGTGCAGATTAGAGCTGTTGGATGCCCATTGCTGAACACTTAAACACACTCGATCAATACCTGTCCATGCAAGACCATGACTGTTCTTCTGACTTGACTTCTTCCTCACTTAAGGCTGTCCAAAACAATCCAGGTCAAAGGTGAGAAGGTCACCATTGTACACAGAATTTTTCAAGCGATGGACAGGCAAGTCGGGATGTTACGTAACTGACACCAGAGTGTTGGAAAATCACACCTGGCACATTTAGCAGCAGATCCGTACTGCAAGGGCAGATAATCCGATTAGTCTGATAATCAGATTTACTTGCACTCAAGAAATCTGAGCTTCTAAAAGGTTTACGTGACATAATTAAAAAAAGAAATTTAAAAAACCTGGTGTTATCTTGTTTAAAAAAGAATTCTCTTTCAAGACTCCAGATGAAAATGCAGACCTCTGCCGTCTTTCATTATTTTCTATGAATGGAAAGTTAAGAAGCTTACATATATTATGTCTTTGGTTGTTAGATTCTCCTCATGGGTTCTGGTTCTGTTTGCTTACAGCCTGCATCATGAATGTTTGGTTTAAATAACCCAACAAGTTAGACATGTGAGAAAGTGCCAGGTTTTTAGTTAGCTTCCATTTTAACTTTTGACCTGCAATAAAACTGTTAAATGCATTCTTCCCTCTGAAGCTATGTTCACATGGCCCTCAGCAACGTGCGTTGAAGTGACCGCTTCCAATGAAAGGTATCCAAACGCAAATGCACTCTTGAGGCTTTCCCCTTCAAAACTTATGTTCACGCGCCGCTACGCACGTTTTTAGGACAGTTTTCAGGCTTTACGTTCAAAATGCGTGGCCATTCAACGTGAGTTGAAAGTAAGACCAGGTTGAACTTTGACTAATTAGGGACTTGCGTTTGACAGTTGCGTTTGGATGGTGTCCCCATTCATTCACAGAAGTGTCAGCTGTTGGAAAATTGATCTTGAAGGAGAAATTAATAATTGCGGTTTGTGTATAACTATACAAGATGAAGTTTTTAAAAAATATTTATAGAACTGTGAAAGATAAACCCTGAAGCAAGATTCATGAGATTTGCACCATATCCACATTTCCTGTAGATTTCCTGTAGGCTATAGTTGGTGCACATGTCCTTGAATTGGGTAGCGGTAGTCCAGTGTGAAGACCATGGGCTAAATGTGCATTGACCAAGGCGCGTGTAGTGTCTTTTCGAACCTGCATGATGAACTTGAGTTATATAGAGTTATGGTCAGATGTGTGGTTGGATGCACTTGTGCTTCACCAGACCTGTTTGAGTCTTCAGACCCTCAAGTCCTCAGAACCTCATTTGAGACGAGTCACATTTCTGCACAAAGGACAAAAACAGAAGTTCAGTGCATTCAAAGTCTCCCAAGAAGCACAGCAGTCGTCCCAGAGCCCAAACCTTTCCTCCACGTTAATGTGGGGCCATAGATTTCCTTTTATGGGATAAAGAAAGAAAAGAAAGCAGCTGAGCGTTCTGGACGAATGAACACTGGAATGTTGTCACAGAAACGTTCAGTAGATGTAGTGTAGATTGGAAATGTTCCCATGAGGACAACAAACCCTGAAAAATCCCATTCCAAAACATCAAAATCACATCAGTCAAGGAAGTATTGTGGAGTTCAACAGTTTCTTTACATGTAGATCTGATGCCCCCCCCCCCAGTGTGCGTTTATTCAGAGACTGCTTCTCCATGAAATCTGCTGCAGAGAGAGCCAGGCGCTCAGTCAACATCAGATGGTTAAGGGGCCCCGGGCTTGGTGTCAGAGCAAGCACCAGTGCTATCTCTGGCACAAATCTTATTGAACTGTTTACCCGGGGTGGTGGAGTGGGGGGGGGGGGGGGCTTGGGTGTTTGATGCCTTCTATCTTTCTCTGTCAGTGTGTTTTTTTTTCTGGAACTGATCCTGCCAGCGCACCAGCTGCTCCCACTGTCGCAGCTCCTACAGCATCAGACACCCTCCCACTGCTGCCTCCACTCGAGCAGTGGGGCCCCCCCCTGGCCAGCCAAGTTCACACTGTTGGAAAGACTGCAATGACAGCTGACTTCTTATGTGTGTCTGCAGTTTGATTTCGTCTGCCTGCAGCTCTGAGAAATGTTCCCAACCAGACAGAGTTTAACAGCTGCCATCGAGGCAGAGAGAAGGCGGGACTAATCCTGCTTAGGCCCCGTCCCCCTTTTCAGCGCTTTCTAAATGCAGTAAATTTGGCTTTTCCCTCACAGATCTCATCACCAGATCCATGGCTGCATCGCTTCTGCTTACATAATCAGAGTTTGGTCCTATCCTTGGTGGTTGTCCATATTCCATTTCAGAGAAGGTTTGCTTTAAGCTCAGGCCTCCAGATGAAAGAGCACTTTTCTCTGGTTTTATCCACTTGCCTGTGATCACCTGAGGGGTAAAACTGTGGTCAAACACAGCAGAAGACACTGGACCTCCTCAAACAGAATGAAAAAGAAAAATTAGATGAGACAGAATGAATTGGGGGGCTTTGAATGAGAAAAAAAAACAGAGCTGGGGGTTAATGAACAGTGATTAGCATAGATTAGCATAGCATTGCTTGTTTTTCTGATCTGGTTCTTTTTTATTTGCCCCCTTCCTTCATTTTCTCCTCTTTTGTTTGACCCCCATTACCCACGCATCAAAGGAACGATGATGTTCTCTTTTTTCTTTTTGGCTGTGAAAATCTTATTCCCCTGTTTCTCTGATCAGCAGCATGATGTCTGCTGTGTGAAGCTCTGTCCTGTTCTGCTTCAGAAAAGCTCTTTCCACACTTTTCAGGCAATTATGATGCAGTGTTGGGCATCCTTGTGGGGTTCCTTTAAAACCATATTCTATAATCTTCATAACTTAAAGGAAGAAAGCAGTTGTGTTAAATAAGTGTCGCATCCATCATGCCAAGCTCTTTCATCTTAGCAGAATCAGTCTCATTGTTTATGTGTCCATACTTGAGATACTGGATGACCGAGCCAAACAGGCCCTGAATAGCAAACTCAGAATCTATTCTGTGCAAGAACTAGGAATTTGATTTAGAGAATGATACAGGAGAAATGGGGGGGCTAAACCAAGAGTTAACCTTTTTAAACAGCCATGCCCAGCCATTTTCTTGCTAATGCACAGTCACTTTACAACAGAACAACGAATTAAGACTATCATATCAAACTCCTTGGGGTACTGTGTTACGATAATAACAGAGACATGGTTACATTCCCAAACACCGGATCCTTGTATTGACCGAGCAGGCAGCACTGTGTACAGAGTGTACCACAACAACAACTCAGGGAAAAAGCAGACGCCAAGGTCTTTCTATCTCTACACATAACATGTGGGGCTCTGATGCCAGAGGCCTTGGTACACTCTGCTCACCAGATATTGCAGTATGATATGGAGTTGCAGACCATTTCTATTCACCAAGAGAAATTACATTGGTACATTCTACATGCCGCTGCAAGCTGGCACTAAGTTAGCTATAGAACAGCTACAAAGGGTCATTAACAAATGCCTGGCAGTAAGACCAGATTGTGCCATTAGTGTGGCTGGAGATTTCAACCAAGCCAACTTCTAAGATGTTAAGGCTAAGCTTTTAAGGAATGCAAGCATCCCGTCACTAGATAAAAATACCCCTGATCAAGTGTTCAGGTTTCAGTGTGAACTGCTGGTGGATGAAAGCCAGAAACAGATCCACTAGTATCAAAAGACATGACAGCAATGCACAAATAAATGTGTTACAAAGTTGACTAACAATAGAGTTGTTCAGCGTTATATTTAAATACTACATAAAGATTACAGGCATACACAGTGGTGTAGTGGTTTTAGACAGTTGCCAACAGCAAGAAAGCCCACGTTCAAATGCCAGCTGGGTTTTTTTATGTGGAGTTTGCATGTTCTTTACATGCACACATTATTGACTTATTGTGTTACTTCTTTAAAGCTACACCTTAACACAGCCCCTCAGACATTTTCAGGATATTTTATTTCTATATGTTACAAATTCTTTTCCCTTCCACTGGGTCAAAAACAACACAATCTGCATGTTGTTCAGACTGTGCAGCTGCAGCACAAATCCAGATTGCAATTCCTCCACCACAATACTTTACATTTCCATAGAAGTCAAATATCACACAGTGGGATGAAAGCCTATGGAGGTCTGAATGTTTTTTTTATTTTATTTTTCCTAGTTATTCCAGGTCAATCGGTCTAACTAAGGTCTGTCTCTTATGGAACATTTCTCATAGTTTGGGCTTTGTATTTCATGTTTAAAGTTTTATTTATTAGGTGCAGGACAACCCACATCAATGAAGTGTTTTTTCTTTAAAGAAAAAGAAACCATGACCTAAAGCAATAGATAAAGCAAAGATAAGCAAAACAATTAAGAAATGCATATAATGACATTTAAAAAAAGAATGTGTTTAAACATTTAAACAGATGAAAGTGCATCCTCCAAAATACATGTGAAAAAAAATGTGAAAAGGAGCAGGATCTGAATTTTACTGTAAAAAGGTGATGTTTAAAATTATTAAAACACAGTGAAATGAATATGTACTATGAAAAAAACAGTTTTTAGCTAATTCATAACATTTTTCTCTTTTGAGTCATGGAGCCCAAAGAGGGAAATGTCCTTAAGTCTGCAGTGTGTTCAGGGTCCTCGGTTTTCTGTCGGACTTCTTTGAGACGGCAGTTCTAGAAGCCTGATAGTCGTGTCATCTTGTACCAGTTCGGAGAACATTTGTCTTTCTGAAGCAGGCAGCACCAAGGTTCTGTGAAGAACAACAGAGGTTTTAAGAAGAAAACAAACATCCAGTGTGACACAAAACACATAATAATCTGGGAGCAAGTGGCGGGTGGGGGTGGGTGGGTGGAGATTAAAACCCTCTGTGATGAGCCTTCTTTCATTTGGAGCTTGGAGAAGCAGCTGGAATAAACTCCAGCTTTTATTCGGTCTCAGATGTCAGGACAGAATTTGTCATCATTTTCTTGCTTAAGAGAGGCGGGCAGAACACAAGAGAGCAAGAGGGGGAGGATGAATAGAGGGGGGCGGGCAGAGAGATGATCAGGAGAGGAAATCATATTATTTTATATTATAGATTTCTATTGTTTGTTGTTGTTTCATTTTCATCTGTTTGCAAGGTCACTAAAGCATCACAGTGATTTGAGAAAACATCAATTCAGAAAATGAATATTTACCTATGAATTAAAAATTAAAAAGATGAGTTAAGTCAACACATTATGACCCAATGGTTCAAAGGAAAATGCAGATTTTCTTGCATGTGAATCAGAATTTAAAGAAAAATGTTTCTCTTGTTTTTCCAAACACCTGAGGAATGTTTTCCTTTTATTTACTGATGGAAATTTATTCTGCTTCTGGGATTTTCGATGTGTACTTTTTAACCTGCCTGTCCTTACATAAATCCTTCAAACTATAATGAAGCACTTTGCTTTTAACATCTGCAGTTACTTCTCCAGATCTTTGGGGTACTGTCAGGTTTTTAGGGGCCTAAAGGGAAATGCAGGCATGCAAGCTTCACTTTTGTTGCTTTTCCACCATTTTTTAAAGTCTGTTTTCCAAACTTTAGCAGCTCAAAAATATAAAGAATAACAAAAAAACCAAACTGAACCAACTGAAAAAGCATACATTTATTTTTTATGGGAAAAATCTGATTCTTGTTAAAACATTTTTTCCAGTTTTTCATGCAGAACAAGCAGGAGGAAGAGGAGAAATTCAATTATTTTTTGAATGGTCAAACAAAGTTTATCTATTTTTATTTTTTTTAGCAGCTCTTCTTTCGGCTCTTCTACTTGCTGCACTGCACTGCACTGATACCTCCACACCACCAGAGGACAGCAGCCAAAATGAAGAGACAGGAATGTGTAAAATGCCTTGACTGTATATGAGAATTGGACTAAGTTAGTGTGACGTCATCCACAGAAAATTACTTACTTCTGCCTTCAACCAAATGTTTTCATGATATGGACACTGCCTTTTAGGAGCCAGGCGACGCCAGTAAGTAGTGATTGGTCTGTTTCATCATTTCCAGCCACTCTCACCAATCAGAAGTGAACTTGTTTGAAGTCCCCACCCCTACCAGTTGAAAGCAGGCTACACAATATCTGTCAATCAAACATTTTGAACGTTCAAGAAGAGACCACCTACTTTTATTGAGACACCTGATTGGTCAGTTTATAACTTGAATAACTTGCAAAAAATATTTATAATTTAAAAAAATAGGAAGAATAGTCTTCATTTTAAGTTGTCTTAACTTTTTAGAACATGTAAAAAAAACGTACAGTGTCAGATCAAGAATTATTAATCTGACAAATAGAATGACAGAGCAGCAGCTGTTTATTTCTCAAAAGACGTCTATGGGATTTTGGCTTCTTGGAACCAGCGGGTACTTCGGGTTGGAATGCCAGTTCTCATGCACAGTTATTGGTAAAAACACTTGTTTTTCTTGATCTGCCACCTTTTTAGTCTTTTTAGCAGATCATCTGGAAGAATCAGTCGCCTCAGTTCAGCAGGGATAAAATGAACCCGTGCAAAAGGGAATAGATTTTGACATGTTTATCTATCAAATTCAAACAGGCACGTTTATTACCAACACAAAAAAAGCTCTTCCCCAACCAAAACAAATCTAAACCACAATCTTCTCCTGATGTACAAGTCAGGTTACAGGCATCTTTCCCATGTCGGGGAAGGCAGAACATATGCTTGAGTTCATGGGAATGAGCTTGCATGATGGGAGTCGAGCTGAATCATATGTGGCAGCAGTACAAACACGTGGCATCCTTTTGGTCTTGTAGCTTGCTGTCAAGATCGTCTCTTCCACCGTTTACCAGCTGCTGTGTGATTGGCCAGAGTAAGAGGCGTATCTGTAAATACTTTATGTGGCACAGACTGTTTCTATGCTATTAGCTTCCAGCCAGCTGAAGTGCAGACTGGCAGGAGTAAAAATAGATAGAACTTAAAATGTGCTAAGGAGTTATGGTTATATTAGAGAGCTCTGATGCTGCTGCTTTTTTCAAAAGTAAAAGCTCCTCACCTGTGTAATCTTCGAGCCCAGACCTTCTGGAAAGTGGAAAGTGCCTGGCTTAGTCTAATGATTGAGTCTCTGAATGATTTTCTTTGCTATTTTAAAGATATTTGATCATACGTTTAGGATGTCTAGAACATGCATACCATTACAGAATACATTTTAATTCTTGACTTTTGTCTGTCTGAGACTGAGGTCTGATGAGGAAAAGAAAAGTCTGCAAAAAACTAAAGCTCTCCATCATAAAGTCTGTTTGCTTTTCTGACAGAGAAGGGCGATGCATGTTCACTGATATTTTGCACAAACCACATTTTTCTGCACTATGCACACAGAGCTGTAAACGTTCGCATGCTATGGTTTGTGGTGCCAAGAAATGTAAATACAGACTGCAGTCCAAAGAGAAAACTTCCGTTTGTCTGAGATTCCAACAGTTATGTTTGTTCTGTTTGGACTTGAAGTCTGTCACTAAGACCCCAGCTACTGCCCTGAGCCCTCTGTCTCAGAGGCTCCTACATCCGTGTATGGCTCTGCTGCTGAACACCTTCCATTCTAAAGCTAGAACTGCCTTTGCTTTGTCTGGATTTCTCTCATCTCTGTAAATTCATGCGCTCACGTGGCGTGACTATACCGTCCTTGTAAACCAGAACTAGACCAGCTGCTTCTACTTATTCTGGGCCTGGACAGGATCAGCAGCAGCCAAGCTAAAAGTGCAAGGCAGAAGAAGAAACTGAGAAAGTAAAGGTTGCAACAGTTTCTGTCGATGGACCTGAGCAAGGGTCATGGTTGCAAAAATGACTTCCTCCGACCGGCTTTGAGCTAGTTAGGGGAAGGCTGGATGAGTGTCCGTTCCTAAAATAAAAATACTTAAGCTTTAAATACATTTCTCGTTTACAGTTTCTTCATAACTAAAAACTCAAGAATCATTGTGGTGATGACTGTAAAGTCCTACTTGTCTGTTTTAGAAAGCAAAGCTCATGAGAGAAAATATTCAGACCTAATTTGCAGCTAGACAGCCTCACCTAACCATTAAATCCAAAAGGAAAAGGAAGGAATGATGCTGAAACAAGAACGTGTTGACAAAAAATCCTAAAAGAACTTATGCTATCAGATAAATTCAGTTAGGGCTACACGGGCGGGGTACTTTTTTGTACTCTTGCCTGACTCTTAGATGACGCTGGTAAAAATCCCTTCTGGGTTCTTTAGGACATGTCCCACAGCTGCTAGACATTTTGCACATTTTCTACATATTTAATTTCATGACAGATGCGTGATATGTGTAGTTCAGCTGATGTTCATTAAGGATCAATTGAGAATCACTATGATTTACGTACCGATTTTTCACCACCGTAGGGCGCACTGGGTTATAGGGCGCAGTCTCAGTTATGGGGGATTTTTCAGTATTTGACACATACAAAAGGCACACCGGGCCCGTTAACACATACCGGTAAAACATGCATGCTAGTGTTGAACCTTTCCTGCGGTTACATTTCTGAGCATGGTCGGAAGATGCGGGGGAGATCCTCTCCAGGGCCGAAGGCGGATCTTCCTTCGGGGTTCACGTCCCCGTTCGGACCCTCAGAGCCTCCAGAGTTAATAATGAAACCAGGCTCCGTTCTTTTGGAGGAAACCTTTTTTTACTATTGCTCTCCGTATCTGAGTAACAGAAACCCCCTCTTTCCTGTACACGTGCGAGCGCAGACACACTGGCTTCAGCACACACACACTCATTCGACAACACTAGTGTGTGTTTTAAAAAGAGACAGCGGGAGCAAATCTGACTTGGTTGTGATTTTTATTTTTCTGTCATAAAACAGCATCTATCAATCAATCAATCAAAGTCCTCATCTTCTGTATCTGAAATGACTACATTTCTATCAAACACACTGGATTCCCTTCCGTCATCGTCAGAGTCTGTCTCGTTGCCGTGCAGCTCCTCATTAATGATGCCAGCTTTTCGGCACTTTGAAAGCAGTGTAAGCGGACACGTTAGCCCAAGCTTCTACAATCCATTCACAACTCGCCCGGCGCTGCCTCCCACAACAATTAAAGCCGACTGTAGCTGCTCCACACTTCATTCATGGCATCTACACCGACTTTTCCTTCCCCCTGTGTGCGTATCTCTACCGTGCTGCTCCCGTTCTTCTCAACATTGTGACTCCCCGGGATGTTAAAAGTTACCGCCTCGTCCACGTGGTGATGGGGCTGGGCTGGAGGTGTTTGTCTGCTATCTTTTCACTGCAGTATGAGAGGAAGGTGAACAGCTTTTATCCGCAATTATTATATTAATCTTACACAACTGCATGATTTTGGGAGATGCATTAGCAAATTTTGTATCTTTCTACGACTCTTCCACGTATTTCAAACTGACTTTTTATGCGTGTACCACAGATGTATGACTTTTACATCGCATATACAGCTCATATACAGTATCACTTGAAATGTAGTAACTGATGCATGAATCACTAATGAATTCATGCAAACAGCGCGATATTCAAGCACGCTTCATGTTCTATGGTGATTTATGTGTTCTTTGAGTGGTTTATTGGTACTTCTTCCATGGTTTTAACGTTGTTCATTCATGATACCACTGAGAAAATATCACATAAAGGCCACTTTTTTCACACTTTTTCCACCTATATTCACATATGTTCAATTTTCATCCATGTAATATGCACAAAACGGATACACACAAAATGCATGCATGGTTTTCTCTGGGAACTTTGGCTTCCCCCCTCAGTCCAAAACCATGCTAAATTGTCCCTGATTCAAAAAATTGCCCCAGAAAATTGAGTGTGTGTTTTTGTTCGTCTCTGCAGCAGACTGACAAACTCTCCAGGGTGAAGCCAGCCTTTGTCTGACGGTGGCTGGGTAGGCTCGAGCATTCTTGTGACCCTGAACAGGACCACGTGAGATTAGGAAATAGATTAATGAATTCAGTTTGTAAATCACATCATTTTTATTGGGTTAGTGGGTAGGACATCAGACGCTCTGATGTCTTCTTCAGGTAACCAGTTTCTTATGTTTGATCTACCTTTTAAATGGAGGTGGATCTCTGAACATGACAATCTGCTTTTCAGTCAGAAGCATCATCCTCAGCTTTATTGTTCTTGATGCCTTTAGAGTCAAAGTAGAATTCACCTGAAGGCATCTTCATCTCTCCATCCACCTCTCTGTTGAAGTCACTTTGTTTTTGTATGAGCACATGTGCACAAAGAGCACGTCCGTGCGCATATGTGTGGATGTCTCTGTATCTTATTTTTTATTGTGTGCAATTCTTGTGGGTGTGTCTGTGTGTGTTTGTTGATCCAAGAAATTTTTTCTCAAATGGATGATTTCTGTTTTTGCTTTTCAAACAGTAGTGGCATAAAATATAGTTTTTCTTTCTCACAAATACAGATTAACAGCTTGAAAATGCATAATGGAAAAATATTATGTGTGACTAAATTGCGCATCAATGTTACCTGTTCAGTTTTTGTCTTTTACCAAGTCTGTTTATTGAGTTTATTCAATGAAGATTTACATGAATGTTTTCTAAAAAGATCTGGGTGTTTTTTTGTTTGTAGCCCTTTGAAGAAACCATCTAACAACAAGGTTTGTTGTTGTGAGTGGGCATGTCAGTGGCACATAGGGTAGAAAGAGCTATGTGTTTTTTAGGCACAGTAATCTCTGAATCTTCCTGCATGTTTTTATTTTTCCTTAAAGCACAACACTGACATAGAGGGGAATGTGCCAAGAAAAGCTGGAGGTGGTAGTGGTGTGGGGGGGGGGGGTGGTTCGCTGTCTCAGGAGACTGAACATGGGTGAGGATGTTGGCTCATGTGGAGGAAACCAGAGCTATCTTCCTTCCCCACCTCACCGCCTCCCCCACCTGCACACTCAAAGATGAAGAAGGAATAGGGAAGCTGAGGGAGTCTTTTTGAGAGGAAGTGATTAATCAGGACTGCTCCAAATACCAGAAAATGAGAGCTGTAGCTGCAGAGGGCTGCATTCTGATGTGGAAGTGGAACTAATTATCTTCTCATTTGCTAAAATTGAAACCGCACTAATGAATAATGTGTGTGCTGCAGAGAAAGCGACCTCATTGACTCACATTGCTCTGCTCTTCAAGCTTTGTGCAGGTTGCTCAGGCAGGTACGTCACCTACATTTGTTTGAGGGGAGCAATGCTGCTTTCATTAAGACTGAGAAAAAAGTTGCTCAAAAAAGTCACCTTTTAAAGGAGATCTCAGATAAACTTTACTTTAAAAGAACAGCTGTTAAAGTCCACATGACTTGAGACTGAGCAGAAAACCAGACCCTTCTTTTATCTGAAAATGACAGGAAAGAGATTGAGATAAAGATTGAGATTTTCCTAGTCGAAAATAGGCATGAATCATTTCCATGTTCAACAAACTTGAAAAAGTGCAGTTCTAAACAAAGTTATGCAGTTCAATAATACTGAAATAAAGGTTCAAATTATATCTGCTTTAAAGCATGTTAGCTTTTATTCATTTACCTGCATTTCCCTGAGTTTGGAGTAGTGGTTAAAGCGACTGGGCTGGGGCACGCGGGTAATGGGGGGCAAAATTCTTACCACATCTGCAGCTGCATTCTCATGTGTCTTTAGTAGAACGTGTTTGCTGGGTACAGAGCCGGCGTCCTGACATGGAAAAAATGAAATATATTTCGTTCCCACAAATTAATATTTTGTTCCTACAAATTAATATTCTGTTCCCATGACATAATATTCAGTTTCTACGAAATACTATTTCTTCCCCTCGAAATTATTAGGTTGTGCAAACGAAATAGTATCTTGTTCCCACAAAATAATATTGAGTTCCCATGCATTAATTACTTTGTGCGACCAAAGTAATTATTTACGTCATAAGTCATTCATAAAAACGGATTTCTGCTTTGCCTACCGGACATAGCTCCTAGCTTTATAAACACAGATGTGAGCAATATTTGGATTTACAGCAGATACCTTCACATTTCTTAATATTATTATTATTTAATATAATAATTTCGTTCGCACAAATTAATTATTTCGTTCCCATGGATTAATTGTTTCGAGGGAATGAATTAGTATTTTGTGGGAACAGAATATTATCTTGTGGGAATGGAAGATTATTTCGTGGGAACAAGATATTAATTTGTGCGAACAAGATATTAATTTGTTGGAACGAGATATGTTTAATTTTTTCCATGTTAGGAAATGGGCTCAGTAGTTGGGTGACCCCCATGTCGGGCCCCACAGGGAACTGTGCTCTCTCCCTTCCTGTTCACTTTGTAAACCAGTGACGTCCAGTATAACTCAGAATCATGCCATCTTACACATCAGAAACTAAGGTTCAGTTACCAGTCTGACGACTCTGGTAGGCGGGAGGAGAAGTACAGAGAACTGGTGGATAAATTCATGAGGTGGTCTGGAGCAAATCACGTGCTGCTGAATGTGGAAAAGACCAGAAAGATGGTGATGGACTTCAGGAAGAGACCACCAGCTTCCCAGCCTCTCAGCATCTTAGGCAAAGATGTGGCAGAGGTAGAGGAGTACAAGTACTTGGGAGTAACCATCGACAACAGACTGATCTGGAAGAGCAACAGCACTGCTGTGTATAAGAAGGCCAGCAGCAGACTCCACTTCCTGAGGAGATTAAGGTCCTTTAGTGTGTAGTACAGTGATGAAAGTCTTCCGGGAATTCCCGGAAATCCGGGTTTTTGAGCAAACCGAACGTACTTTCCTGGAAATAAAGACCTGATCTCTACAGACAAATCGCTTTCCGGATCAAAAAATGGTCTGAAATCAGCTAATTTTAGCTTTATTTTCTATATTTCTCCGCGGATCGCTTCCTCTATGGTCGTGGCCATCTCTCGTCTTCCCGGCCTAATTGACCAATGACGGGACGTTTTAGTTGCTTTCGGATGCATTGACGGGTCTGATTGGCTCTGTCTGCACCACGTGGTCAGCGTGACTTGCTTCCCTAGAGACCAAAACTGGCGGACCCACGCTAAACTTTCACAAACAGATCTGAAGAGTTTGCGATCAAATTTGTGTTAAAATAATGGCAGGCATCGTCATTTTTGAGCATGGTCACGACCTCAGTTGTGAGAAGACGATAAAAAACAAATTGAAGTGGTCTTGGCTGGAAAAAAAAGATTTTTAAGGTAGTGTAGGTCAAATACTTTTTTGTGTAAAATAATCTCAAAACCACATTTTGAAATAATTTAAATTTTAGTTTTGAGTTTCAGTTTTTATTTTGAATACATTTCTCTATCTAATTTATTTGTATTTCCTAATTACCATGATTTAGTTCAGTATAGTTGACATTAATTATAAGTATTTGATGGTTTGGACCCGCACTCCCTTAAAAAATAATGTTTACAATGTTTAGTTTAGTTTGTATGTTTGTTTTGATATTTCCCAGATTAATTAGTATTGGTGTTAAAGAATTGATGTATTATGTTATAGAATGATAGTTTAAAGCAGATCCCATATTTTGATGTAATTATAGTTTGAGAAAACAGTGCAAGTGGATGTTGTACATCAGTCATTTCTAAAGCAGAAATAATGTATAAATAACTGAGGTATTTTCATAGAATATCATAGTTACTGGTGTTCTTTTTGCCATTTGGGGCTTTGATGTTACTATATTTTAGCAATTGTATGTTTTGCAGCTTTAAGGAAAAGCCTAGATTGTAGGATTGTGTTACTTTGAGCAATTTTCCAAATTCTTTTTTAGGACCAGCAAGTCCTTAATGGAAAGTCAAACTAGGGGTTTGGATGACAAATCCTGATGCTCCAATTAGTCTTAGTTTCTTGATAAAGAAGTGAATAACTAGCTGCCAGAATGCACCAGAATGCATCTAAGACCACGTATTTTTCCAAAATTTCGCTCTGTGCCCGCCATATCGCTCAAAGAAAAGTTCAGGGATTTTTTTCCTTGACTGACTTTCATCACTGGTAGTAGGATGCTTGAGATTTTTTATCAGTCTGTTGTGGCCAGCACTCTTTTTTTCTGTGGTCTGCCTGGGGGGCAGCATAGCTGCCAGGGACACTAATAGACTTAACAAACTGATCAGAAGAGCTGACTCCGTAATCGGATGTAAAATGGACACATTTGAAGCTGTGATGGAGAAGAGGAGTTTAAATAAGATCATATCCATCATAGATAATCCAGAGCATCCTCACCATCCTGTTCTCGACAGTCAGCGGAGCACCTTCTCCAATAGGCTAAGGCAGTTTCGCTGTCACACAAACCACTACAGGAGATCTTTCCTACCTCACTCCATTGGACTCTAGAACTTGTCATCCATTTGCAATAGATAAACTCATTTAATGTCTGTCTGTTCAGACTGCGGGACGGCTCGCAGTCTGAATTCTCCCACACATAACAAAACAACAAAACGCACACGTAAAAAAGCACCCCCCCCCGACACAAAGTTATTAATCCAGCTGCTCTGCTCACTCGGGTGCCAGTGGACCGAGTGAGCGTCGGGGGGCACGAAGCGCTCCTCCTCCGAATCTCCCCCGTGAGGGGTGAAAGAGAGGGGGGCCAGCGGGGCGAGAGCGGAGCGGTGCTTTTCACGGGGCGTCCGCAGAGCTGGTCGGTCCCGTATGCGCTCCAAAGCTTTCTCTCAGCCAAACACCGTCTATGCGTGACGTAACCCAGAGCAGCAGTGACACACGATCGGAATGACCGTTTACATGCTCCACGATCGGATAAACGATCGGTATAACCCACCTATCTCGATCGGAAAGAAATTCTGATCCGAATGAGTCTGATCGGGGCAGAGTATTCCGAACGGCGCGTTTACATGACGCATTTTCTTTCCGATTACTTTTGCCCATGTAAACGCGGCTATTGACTGGTCTCAGAAGCATCGTCCGCTATGGTTGATGTTTATGTTCTCGTTCCTGCCTACTTTAACGCAGAATTATGACGTTTGTACAGTATCAATGACGTACAGGTCGGATACATGTGGCCTGGTCGGTCAGACAGGGGTCGCATTTCAAAAGATCGGATACGCATTGGATTCAGGACCACAGACCCAAGAGGCCCGGGTCACATTTGAAAAGATCTGATCTGTGTCGTTCAGACTGTCATGAAAAGATCCAATACAGGTCGCATAGGGGCAAAAAAATTCGAATTGGGTCGTTTCAGCCTGCAATGTGAACGTAGCCTAACTCAGCACCAACAGTCTCATCCACAAGTCAGAGGTGAATTTCTAATGAACTCCTGCTGCTCTGCAGAAACTATGTCCCGCAGAAAACAACACATTCAGAAATAAATGACCACTGCGAACACTTAGATTAAAATAGATCTAAAGATAATTGGAGTGGGACTTTTAAACTGTTTAAACACTGTTTAAACAGTTTAAAAAACCTTTCGGCATATCCCTTCAGGGGTCACCACAGCGAATCAGCTTTTACTGATTCACTCAGGTGGTTTAGCAGATACTTTTAGACCAGACTCTACTCTTAACACAAAGCAGTATTTTATCTAGGCTGGGGACTGGCACAGGGGGACTCAGACTCTGGGCCCTTTGTGGCTTCATAGTTAGGCAATAGCACGAAGGGTGAAACTCATCAGGCCCCCTGGTAATTGAACCTTAGTTTCTGATGTGCAACTGCGTTTCCTGCCTTGACCAATTGAGCAATCCAGCCACTTGGAGAGGAATTTTCAACTAAAAAACTGAGAAGAAAAAAAAGTAAGAGTTGTGAAAAGAAGTTATTACGTTCCACAGTCCCTGTCATATGCACAGGAATTTAAATTTGTTTTAAAGATTAGGATGAAGTTTAACAAAAAGTCAAGGAGTCTTGGTTAAACAATAAGAGAAGAACTGAGAACTCATAGGCTCTGACAGTTTTTTCTAGAGTTTGTGATGAAGCAGAAGAAATGTTCTATGGATCTGAGATGTTGGAATTTAGAACTAAAGGAGCTTCCAACTCCAACTTCAGCTGCTCACTATCAGCCCCTGCACAAGCTTCCACACGGTGCTGCTGTTTCCTACCACTGCAGAAATTAAGCCCCCCTCCCTCCCGAGGAATCTTGTGTCTTCTGGAATTTGAGTTTCTGTTTTCCTCATCTCAGAAAAATAAACTCCTGAAACTTGAGGTCTGTGTTCAGTGTGTGTTAGGATTCCTGTGTGTGTGTGCGTGTGTGTGTGTGTGTGTGGGGGGGGTGTCTTGTGTTGGCTAGACTTTTTGGAGTGTGGGGGGGTGAGATAGACAACAGCTGTGACCCATTTTTCCTCAAACAGTGAGGAAACTTAATTTTGTCGGGTCGCCACAGAAAAGTCTGGAAGAATGTAAAGTTGGGGTGGGGGGCACCTCCATGAAAGCTGCTCTGTTCTGCTAGCAGAATATCTATCTACAGCGGGGAAAATAAGTATTGAACACGTCAACATTTATCTAAAAAACATATTTCTAATCGAGCTATTGACACAAAATTTTCACCAGATGTCGGCATCAACCCAAGTAATGCACACATAGAAAGAAATCCAAACATTTATGTCCATAAATGAAGTTATGTATAATAAAGTGAAATGGCACAGGGAATAAGTATTGAACACATAAAGAAAAGGAGGGGTAAAAAGGTCTGGCAAGCCAAGAAAGCAGCTGGAGTTTGTCAGTATTCAGAAGGTTAACCTGCCCCCTATTAGTGCAAAGTAATATCAGCTGGTATAGTCCTGATTGATGCCTTTTAAAAAGGTTTCTCACCAGCAAGGTGTTAGACAAGAAGCATTACATGATGGGTAAAAGCAAAGAGCTTTCCAAAGACCTACGCAACCTTATTGTTGCAAAACACACTGAAAGCATTGGTTACAGGCGCATTTCTAAACTTCTGAAAGTTCCAGTGAGTACCATTGGGGCCATCATCCGGAAGTGGAAAGAACACGGCATTACCATAAACCTGCCACGGCCAGGTGCTCCTCGCAGGATTTCAGACAGAGGAGTCAGAACAATCATCAGAAGGGTTCTCCAACAGCCCAGGACCACTCGTGGAGAGCTTCAGAAAGACCTGGAATCAGCAGGTACCGTTGTTGCAAAGAAAACAATAAGTAATGCACTCAACCGCCATGGCCTCCATGCACGCACACCACGCAAGACTCCATTTTTGAAGAAGAAGCATGTTGAAGCTCGTTTGGAGTTTGCGACACAACATTTGGATAAACCCATGACATTCTGGGAGAAGATACTCTGGTCAGATGAGACCAAAATTGAACTCTTCGGATGTCATTAGACACAACATGTTTGGAGGAAAAATGGCACCGCACATCACCCCCAAAACACCATACCAACAGTCAAGTTTGGAGGTGGGAGCATCATGGCGTGGGGCTGTTTTTCAGCATGTGGTACTGGTAGACTTCATATCATTGAAGGAATAATGACTGGAGAAAAGTATGGAGACATTCTTGATCAGAATCTGCTGTCATCTGCCAGGCTGCTGAAGATGAAAAGAGGGTGGATCTTTCAGCAAGACAACGATCCCAAGCACACAGCCAAGGTAACACTCAACTGGTTGAAGAAAAAGAAAATAAAGCTGCTAGAATGGCCCAGTCAATCACCAGACTTGAATCCAATTGAAAATCTTTGGAAAGAACTGAAGATCCGGGTTCACAGAAGAGACCCCCGGAACCTTGAAGATTTGAAGGCAGTTTGTGTGGATGAATGGGCCAAAATCACACCTGAGCAATGTATTCCACTGGTTTCTCCATACAGGAGGCGTCTTGAGGCTGTAATAACCAACAAAGGTTTTAGCACTAAGTATTAAATAAATTTCAGTAAGCGTGTTCAATACTTATTCCCTGTGCCATTTCACTTTATTACACATAACTTCATTTATGGACATAAATGTTTGGATGTCTTTCTATGTGTGCATTACTTGGGTTGATGCCGACATCTGGTGAAAATTTCGTGTCAATAGCTCGATTAAAAATATGTTTTTTGAGAGAAATGTTGACGTGTTCAATACTTATTATCCCCGCTCTGTCTGTCTGTCTGTCTGTCTGTCTGTCTGTCTGTCTGTCTGTCTGTCTGTCTGTCTGTCTGTCTGTCTGTCTGTCT
>CM074496.1:3320563-3341758 GCA_037389245.1 Oryzias sinensis
TGTCAAACATGGCAGAAAATGTGTATGAAAATGTGGCAGAAATATATATATATATATATATATATATATATATATATATATATATATATATATATTCTATGATTGTCACATAATTCTGACCGGGCACAAGCCGAAACTATTAATTTCTCATTCATCTTCCAAACTTCCAAACCTGTGCTACTCATGGGCGAGGGCAGGGTACACCCTGGACAGGTCGTCTGTCTGACGCAATCACACACCCATACACACTCGCATACTCACTCGAAGCCCCCCCCCCCCCCCCCCCCCCCCCCCCAAAAACAAACAAACAAACAGAAAAAACTGACAGTTACCAGAATTAACAACTACTTTAATAGTGATAGTGAATACCTTATTATTGTAAACTACTTTACATGCATTCACCATAAATATTACATCATTTAATGTCTTAATTTACACAAAAAACTGTAATTTAATTAATGACTGTTTATATATATATGTATATAAATATATATACACACACATATACATTATACATACTCACAAATTTAGAAAGACTATCAACAATTAGTTGACAATGTTGACTAATCGACAATTAAAAATTGTCAACGCTAATTAAGTATTGTCAGTTCAGTTTCTTTATCTTAAACAGAAAGGCAAATGAACAATCCACACAGTGGTTTAGAAGACGTAAGACAATACAGTGTGCTTGAAAAGGAGTGGGTTGAAGAGAAATCTTGTCTGATCCCACCCCTTTTTACAGCATTCGATGATGCGCATAATTCAATTTCACAGATATGTACAAAACATTCACGGTACAATTTTTGCATGGTAACTATAATTATCGGTAATATTATATTATATAATATTACCGATAATTATAATATTATCGGTACTGGTAATTATCGTATCTGGCATTATAAAGAACTATTAGTGACTTCTTGTAAGTCATTTTGAATATGTGTTAACTTCTGCTTTTTTTTAAACCTTCATCCAATCCGTTCCATGAGTCTACACACAATTTGATAAACATATTTTCTTTTTTGTAGTACGAATTAGGGTTGGGCGACGTCCCCTAAATTGGCAGTTGACGATGTTTGTAGTCAACCATCGGGATGGACGAAGATATCGTCGGGGGGGGGGGGGGGGTATTTTTCGTTATTATATAAATATTATTTATTATTCTACTCTATTATTTTATTTATTTTATTTCCCAAATAATGACTAATCTGCGATGATCCAGTCTAAACTGAGGGAAGTGATTTTAAAAAAATAAAAAATAAACAAAATAGAAAAGAAGTGGTCTGGACTGAAAGTTTTGTGTTTTAGGGGAAGTGAAGATGCTTTGTTACGTGTGGGAGACTTAGGACTGTGATCCGTCCCGCAGCTCTACGTGAAATTAACCGGAATTTAGGAGAAGCGGGTCTCCCGGTAAAGGTGTGTCGGAGAAGAGCTCAGAGCGCTAGCTCACGCGGTGTGTAAGTTTCGAAGCAGAAAGGCCGCTCAGTCCTTAGAAACCGTTCAAACAATCACCTGGATTTGTGTTTCCAGTCGTGTCCCGGCTAAATAAAGGCTGATGTTATTCCCACATATTTACGTGCAGCCAAGATGCAGATTGCAGCGTTTCACGCATGGATTTATGTTCATGCTAATATTGTTAGCCCGTGTTGGCATACTGCTAATCCTGGCTTCCGGTTCCGTATTTCAACAGAAAAAGCACTGACCACACGGATTTTAATTAAAATGATGAGTGAACAGGCACTTCATAATAACCGTAACATTAATAAAAGCACGTTTAGGAGATCATCTTGTATAATACCGAGCTGACGTATTTATGTATGTATGTAGCCGCTCGGCGGAACTAAGCTTCTCTTCTGGTTTTTAAAAACACTACTGCGAATGTGCGAATGATTTATTCCGACCGAAAGTGCGACCCATGTGAATGTTTTTATAATCTGAAAAAGTTTTTCTGGGCTCATCTACACGGTTGGATTCTAATCCAACCAATAAACCTTATCAAGATATTTTGCACATGTAACCGCGTCTTATGGTGTCGACTCGCAGCGTGGCGGGGGCGTGGCATCACGATGGTGTCTCTCCATCGGGATGTCAGTCACCCATCACGAACCCTAGTACGAATGCATCACTTTTTGAAATTCAGTTGTTTTCTTAGATGTTGACGCGTCTTCTTTTGTCATTTAAGTTTTATAAACGCGTATACAGTCAGTTGTGTTCACATCGGACAAGCACCAGACACGCAGGTAGCGGCATGGAGTATATTCTTCTTTTGTGTTTTTACTGTTTATTAGCACTTGTCTGCCACTTACTATATAGGAAGAGGCTCTGCGCGTAAAGTCGAAGCGATGCAACAAAGTTTTGTTTTCACCGCTCTGTCCCTATAAATGTCCGTCTTGGAGTCATATACACAAACCACAGCTACTAATGTCTCCTTCATGATCATATTTACACCGGCTGGTACTCTGTACTTTGAAGCGGATGCCACCCTCACGTCACTATTCAAACCCTGATTGGTCACAGTGTTGCGTTTTTGTGATTCAGCATGAATATGTTGAACTGTCAGGGTGTGATCAATGAATGCCCAATTTGTTAGTAGAGCTCGCGACCAGACTTAATAACTTACATAATGACGTGCATTCCGGACGCGGAAGCCCGAAGTTCTAGTCTGCCCCATTGACTGTAGGCGGAGCCAGTGCACATAGGTTATAACCTATGAACTGTCGAGGGTGTGAGGAAGCAGAAGGCCCTGGAGAAAACCCACGCATGCATAGGGAGAACATGCAAACTCCACACAGAAAGGTCCGTCATTGGTGATTCTGTTTCAGGTCCCCCAGCTTGAACTGACGCCTTCCTGCAGTGAGGCATGAGCCCTAAATAGCCCATTTCACCTCCATGATAAATAACGGGGTGGCACTTCATGTTTTGCTTTCACTCAGGTGCTCCTCTCTTTCAAAGCTGGGTCCTGAAAAGTTAGATTTTTTTAACTCCAGGAAACCAGATTCCATCAATCTTGGTTACAGAAACTAGATTTGAGTTGAAAGTCCCAGAGGCTTCCACAGTCACTGAAGTAGGGGAGGTGGTGGGAGTTTGTGTTGGTGAGGGCTTTTAAAGGGCTGCAGTGAAAGAGATCACTAATTTATCCCTTTGGCCTGCTGTAGTTCTGCAGGCTCAGTGGTTGGAAACACAAAAGTATCTAGTGATGCTGGTCATTGGAGGTCAGGGTGATCGCGTCCCTGTAACCACATGGTTCTCTGCAGCATTTTAATCCTGGTATCGCGCGTATCCAGACAAAGAGTTTGGCCCTGCGGAGGATCAGCCAGGCTCCAAACTCTGACAGGCAGACGAGGCTGGGGTTATCCTGGCTGCTACCCAAACGGAGGAACTCTGTGGGCAAATTGTCTCTTTACCCTAACTACTGAGATAAAAATAACAACCAACAGCCAGTAATCTTGGAGGAGTTTGGAGAGAGGCAATCGAGCCCATCTGCGGTCTGGGGGGGGTTAGCACAGACATGCGCTGAATGACATGCGGAGGCAGACGTGTCAAAGAGAGTTCAGTGTTTCCAGTGTCGTTTCTGTCCCGGGGGGGGGGTAGAGATTGGAGCTGAGAATACAAGAGATGTCAAACTGCGGCAGAAACAAACAAGAGCTGTAGCAGATATGAAAGCCTCAGGTGAGCGTGCACGCTCCCACCCGTGCATGCTCGTGATTGTCTGGGACCAGGGTCCAAGGACAGAGCAGGGGGCCGGCCTCAGGGACGGACAGGGGGACACTGCGGCCAACTGAGCGGATTAAAGCAACAGCTGACCTTCACGGACAGTTACCATGGCGAGCCGCCATTCTGCCTCAGACAAGTCAGACATGAGGAGGGTTCCAAGATCTTCACATGTCGGGGGTTGAGCGGGATAAACATTAAACTGGTAATTGCTATAATTGTTCTGGGTAATAAAATGTAAGAATTCCTCTAAATTATTTCAACGCAAAAATAAATTTTGCTGCTGCTCTGTCTGACTACAGTTTTTCTCAGTCGCTTTATCCAGAGAAGACAAATCATTTGTCCTTTAGCTTGCAGCAAAATAAACTCTGTGACACAAAGATAAACATGCAGAACTGAACCAAAACTCGGAGTGAGGCGTTGCTGCTGTCCGGCACAAACTGTAAGAAAAGAAACACGAAAACAAAAACAAGAGCTGAACTCCAGAACATCTGAGCACAGCAGCAGTGCTTCAAAAGAAGACAAAAAAAGAAGAAAAAGGTGCTTGCCGGATCTATTCAAAGTCCAGACCTCTACCTGATTCAGGTGCTGTGGTGAACCTTCAGAGAGCTGCCAAAACCAACATCTGCAAACCTTTGTAGCAGAACAAGCACTGACTTACTCAGATTTCAGTTTTTCTTATCTTTAATAAAAGAGAATCTTTTATTAAATTGTGGAATAATCTTTAATATTGTGAATGTGAAATAAAAGACTAATATTTATTCAAACACATGCTCATTTTAAAACTCAGATATCAGGCCTTTCAAAGAAAGGAAATAGTTCTTTTTTTTCCATGCCACTAAACCCCTGTAAAGCGTCTGAATGTTTTCTTAATATGATCCAGTATTCCTCTCTATGTTATGAATAGACATGATGCCAATGCTGATGCTACATCCCAAGTGTGGAAATTTAAAGGATAAGTGGGATCATGTGGACCCCTGCCCCTCCCGCTCAGTGTAGCCCCGAGGCATCTGATCTGCCTCAGCAGGGGTTTGCTCGGATTGTTCAGTTTCTCTGTCAGACTGATGCCATTGGAAACCAATCGGGGTTGCAGCGGTTTGCTTTGATCCCGCTCCTGAACAAACTTTGGGATGGGGTGGAGGGGTTTGTCTGCAGCTGTCTGTGGGACACACTGCTCAGTACCGGGACGTCCACAGACGGCACTGCTGACGAAACCGAGCAGATGCTTGGAGACCCGTCAAAGTCTCCGTCTGTGGGAGAAGAAAAAACGGCCTGTGAGCGATCCTTTCTGCACATTCAGATGCTTACGCTTTAGATGAGGCGGAGGGGGGCTAATTCTAATCCAAATTTGCATCCCAACAACAATCCCAAAAAATCGGCTTAGAACTCATCTGCTCCTGCTAAGGTGTTTTGATGACATCTGATGTTTACTGGACTGTAAAGAACTTTTACTTCAGCTGTCTGATAAACAAATGAGGTGTTTTTTGTCATAGATACATTTTTCTTAAAAACCTTTTTATGTCTTTCGTCAGTTCCAGTAGCTCTGCAGAAACAGACGGTCTCACAGCATGAAACATCAGAACAGCAGCTCTTTCTTTTTTATTTAATTGGAGTGAATGCGGTCTGGATGTCATCCCTAATGCAGCAAAATTCAAAAAGCAAAACCGTTAAAGTCTGAAATGGGATCCGACTTCTAAAGAGAGCCTCCTGAGGTGAATCCTGCTCGTTATCAAGTTTGAGCAGAAAGGTTTGATTTAAATCAAACTTTAAGGTGTGTGTGCTGCTGTTTTTAGGAAAAAGGTATTTGAGAATAAAGCTGCTGTTTGAGGATTTTTAAAGGTTTTATACAAAACCAAGATTCTGCAAAGCATGTTTTTAGGCTAAGTGTGTTTGTGAGAAATTTGTTTTCTGCTTCTTCTCTAAATTTCCAAAGATCTGCTCATCAAATGATCCGGTTTGCCTTTTTCTGCAAACCTGATCTGCTCCAAATGTAATATTTCCTCTCAGATTTCATGTCTATTCACTCATTTCTTTTCTTGTCGAGCACCTCCTACAAAAACATTCGTCCAACAGCCACTTAGCTGTCAGATGATGCTGCAAACTATTTTGCTTTTTAGACCAGATATCTTATTTTCCACTTTAGAACGATCTCTGGCTTTAAACAGGAAGTGGCAAACAGTCAAGCCCACAAAACAAAACAAAAAAACTTCTGGAAAGATGTTGTTCAAAGAAGCAGCTGTGCAGCATGAAAACCAAGATGGCTGTAAAAATGCCTGCTAAGACTGAAATGGTGGATCAAAGAAACCACTTTCAGAAGAAATTCCTTTTCCCCAAGCAAGATTCAGTAAAGAATTCAGTTCAGTCCGCTTCATTCCAGTGAGACCAGATTGCCTTACTTGAACATCAACATCTTACAAACAAATGAAGGGATTGTGTTTAAAAAATGCTTTAGTTTTTCACATTTTTATGCAATCTTTTTGTTCAACCCATGGAATGAAAGCTGAAAGTCTGCACCTCAATGGCATCTGAGTTGTTTTATTTAAAAGTTACTGTGGTGATGTACAGAAACTTAATTAGTAAATGTGTCTCTGTCCAAATATTTATGGTCCTGACTGGATACCAAGATTTTGAATGGAAGGGTTGCAGGTGTAATTCCTGTATTGAGCAATCAATACAGGAATTACTAGGGGTGTCACGATTTCGACTTTAAATCGAAATCGATCGAAATTAAGTCACAGTCTCGAACTTCGAATGAAAAAATGGAATCGTCGATGCTGCCACGCCCCCATGTTGCATCTGGTTACTTGCCAAGCGGAAAATGTGCTGTGAGTGTATTTGTTAATAAAGTTTTGTTTTTAAATGGTGCGAGTCAACCTCCTCCAACAGCCACTTAAAAGATAGCATGGTAACTGCAGATGAAGGAGACCTATCGACAGAACTTTAATCCTTTCCTCTTTCACGACAGTCGCTGGTGTGGAGGTATATTGGATTTCCAGTGCATTATGTTTACAACGTCCGCGTTGTCAACAAAAAAAAAAAAACAGCAGTTTGCAAGCTGCGCTATGTATGTGCGTGTGCCGTATTGTCTCACGGGCAGCACGACTAACTAACATGGCAGGGCATCTCCGCAGGCACCACAAAAACATAGATTTATCTGTAAACCAACAACTACACAAACATCTCTTCCGTCTTCGTTTGAGTATTCATAGCCGCGGACATGCGACCTTATTCGGTGGTGGAAAACTCCGGTTTTAGGCATTTAATTTGCATTCTAGAGCCCCTTCTAGTAGAACGCATCTCCTCCATGTACAACAATGTAAAAGAGAAAGTTATTGAAAAAATACAATCATCATTCTCAGAGGGTAAAAAGTAGTTAATCAGTGTGGTTTATGTTCATCTGTTCAGAAATAGTTTAAGACACTTAATTGTTCAGAGACTATGGACATGTCTATTTTATTGTTTTTGTTTGTTTTGTTGTGAACTTGAATGTCATCTTTTGTGAAGAAGACTGCAGTTACAAAAGAGAAACTGGATTACAGTTTATTTTAATTTTTTAATTGATTAAAGACAAGTTATTGTAGCATTGTGTTGTTAATAAAAGTTTTAAATTTGACAATGTATGGTACATTGCATACAAAGGTCAGATATTCTATTGCATTAAAGTCTAGTTTAAAAAATGACAATCTGTGCTTTAAAAAGAATGAATGTAAAAATCGATAATCGAATCGAACTGTGACCTTAGAATCGAAAATGCAATCGAATCGAGGATTTGGAGAATCGTGACACCCCTAGGAATTACAGTGGAGAGGAACAGAATAGAAGGTTAGGAACAAAGTGACTGATTTAGGTCTTAGAGGACAAGGAAGAGGCAACCGCATATTTGATCTGAAGAAGAGAAAAAGTGAGCTTTCACACCTGCCAAACCAAGAGGACCATCGGGTGAAATCACACTAGAACATCATCATATCGGTTGTGTTTTTTTGCCTTCTGCTTTAGTAGGCAACAATTTTTTTTCTTCAGACTTAGCAGTCTAATTGTCCTAGTTATTTTTAAGACAACTTGAAGGTCACACATGTGACCCAAATTAAAAAGGACTGACTGACTGCATTAGTAAACAAAAGAAACAAAGAAACTGCATAAATTCATAATGTGATGTGAAATGAACAGCATCAGAGTTCATCTCCAAGTAAACAGAGGCCATCAATCTCAACAGGTCCAGAGTTCTATTGTTTGGTCCAAACCAGAGTTCAAGTGGCCTTTCACAAAGAGGGCTTTAGCTCCAAGTTAGGTCAGTATCAAACCTGCCAGATTAGATTATTGGATGTGTCCTCTCACAGAAATAAGGGTAAAATGCATTTCTGAGTATTTCTTTAATGCAAATCATTGTGAGAAGACAAAAGAATGCTGTCTGGAAAATGATTTTTGACGTTGAAAATACTTTGGGCTCCCCGCTCCGAGCTCTTCTCAACAGGAAGGGGAAGGAGGTGGGGTTGTTCCACTCCACAACTCAGAGGTGAATTTCAATGAACTACTGCTGCTCTGCTGCAACTATTTCCAAGAAAATGACACAGGATTATTGATTTTGGCTAAAAAACTGCATAATCATAATAAAAAAGGCCACTAGAAACACTTTTAGAGTAGATCAAAAGATGATCAGAGTGGGTCTTTAATGTATGTTCTCGTTTTAGAGGCTCAAAGATGCTGCAGCAGCCTGGATGGAGAAGACGCTTCCATGACACCTGGAAATCAGATCGAGTTCTTCCCAGAATTTTTGCCACATGAAGTTGCTGGATAAAATGTGGCAGTGAGGACAGGTTGCAGTGTAAACAATAGTATTGATTTGCATCAGAGAAGCGTCTGACTGAGAACAGGAGTGTCTGACCTCTAGTTTGCTGACCTGACCAAGCTCAGCCAAAGGCTTCATGCTACATTTCTACTCCATGTTTGCATAGAAACTCACTGTGAGCAGCACCACATTGTAGTGACAAAACACCAGATGATTCTTATGATCATTTATTTTATTCTCAGAATACTGTTTTTCCTCTGAATGTTTGTGGAGCAGAAAACAGTATTTTGTCCACCAGATTTCAGTCTTCTAAATGTTTCAGCTGAAAAGTTTCTTCTGTTTTTGATTGAGTAGGCAGCTGCTTTACTTAAGTTTTGCATCAACAAAAACATTTCTTCATTTTATAGTCAAACGTTCAGGCAAATCTCAACAAGTGGACTGCTGCTGGCCACTGAAAAAGCCCAAACAGAAACTCTCAGCTCATGTTCTCAGCACATCACAAGTTTTTATTTATTTTTTATTCAGGATGTATCCCTGGAAAATCACAAAGAGCTGAAAAATCTTTGCTGTCCGATAAAAAGACAAACTGATATAAGATTATGATTTCACTGTGGTGGGTTGCATGGTGGTATAGTGGTTGTGTTGTTGCCTCACAGCAAGAAGGTTCAAACCGTCATTCATGTTTTTTTTTCTTGTTCAATCCAAAAGCATGCCTCATACTGTACGTTTATCCCTTGTCCTATCCTACGCACTTTACCATTGGGAGTTGGGTCATCTAGACCCACTGGACAGTGCTCTGAACCTTTTTTCTTCAATGATTTGTGATCTTCACTGGTGATGAAATCTTTCCACCTTTAACCACCTTTGTCATGGTAGGGAGAACACGTCCATTGAAGGGGGGGGGGGGTCATCTAAGATAGAACAAGGGTTAAGTACCTATGGATGTTGTCCCTTAGGTGTTTGTGTGTGTGATCCTGTGACAGACAGGCGAACTGTTCAGACTGAGTTACACCTTCACCCTACCTAGGATTGGCACCAGCAACTCGTGACCCTAAATAGAACAAAGTGGGAATAGTACATGGCAAAAGCTTCATTTTATTTAATTCAATAAAGAGCATAAAACACATTTTTAGAGCTATAAAAACAGCTGCTCTTTAATGCTAACAGTTGGTCTCTGAAGAGACTGAAGTTTGTTTTAGAAATTTAAACTCTGCACTGACTGCTGTTTTCCTGTGAGCTCACAGCCGGAAATTCTCTCCTTTGAATTTCTTTCCAAAACATTAACGTTTCATGATAAAAGCTAAACTAGCTAAGATGGTTGAACACAGACAAAAAGAGGTTTATGTATAAATGTTTAAAAAAATGAAATAAACTGCAAAAGCTGAAGGGTTAAATGGTAGAGACTGAAATTGTTGAAAAAATAAAGGACTTTGTCTATAGTGTTTTTGCTAAAACTGCTAATACTTTATTCAAAAACTGACCTTTTCTTTTCTTCTTCTTTAAAAATAAGTTAAATGGAGAAAACTTACAGGGGAACTTTGGGGGATTTCAAAGAAAATGGATAATGGTTTCAATAAAGGCATGATTTTTTTTTCCCAACAGGACTTGCGAAGTAAAATAGACAAAAACCCAGTCAGATTTTAAGAATATAGGTGGCAGTGATGGGGCGTCTCTTCTTTCTATGCTCCTCCACTTCTGTGTTTTCTGTTTTATTCAAGGTAAAAGTTAAACAGTCGTGATGTAAAATAAAAAGACTTCCAGTCTCATCACCTTCATCTTCTGAAGAGGAGGAAACGGAGTGGAAGGAAACGGAGGCACGGACTGCTGCACACTAACTGAGGCGGGTGGAGCTGGGTCAGCAGCTCCCGAGAGCGACTGGAGGCTGGCTGGTGAGGAGGGATGAAGGTAGGGCAGGAGCAGAGGACCAGAGTTTGCCTAGGGCACTTTGATCAAGGAGGTGGGGGTGGTGGGGTATCCCAGGTCTGATAAAGCAGGGCCAGGCCGGTGGCTAAGGTGCCCTGTGAGCATGTGCATGCTCATGTGTGAACTCATGTACAGAACTTTAACACGCGTGTCTGTGTGAGCGTCGTGACATGCAGACCTGCAGCCTTGACTGTCAGGGGAGTTCAGCCAGGATCTGCTGGCTGAGAGGTGCGCCTTCATTTGGTCAGACAGCTGAGACAGAACCCACCAGAACCTTCCACAGCATGTGACTGGCCCCATGCGGACCAGAGGGAAGAAACTCTGTGTTTGATGTAGCTTAAGAAGATGGTCATAAGAAGCTCCTATTTGCATTCCTGGGTTAAAGTAAAGCAGCAGGAAACTAAAAAACAATTCTTTTCATTTTCTTTGCATGTTCTCTCTGCACAAAAGGACAATACTTTGAGGACCTTGCTGGAAAACCTCTTAATGCCTTGCTGTGAGCAGCATGGAGAAAAACGTGGGACATTTTTCTCCATTTAAGCAAATGCGCCAACAAGCAGTGGTCCAATTAGAATAAAACCTTTTATTTTTAATTTTAAAGTCTGTGGGAATTTTTTCTTTGAGAAAACTGACCTGTTTGTTAAAAGAAATAACTTTTTATATGTTCTAGTTAAAAATCAACAATAGTTTAAGAAAGTGTCATATCTTAATTTCCACAGATTCCCCTCATCACCTTTTAGCAGGTGTTAATAAAAACCAGTGCCTGGCTTATGAGTTCTAACAAAAAGACACAGAAGTCTAGCTTTTATTTCACAACTTACTCATTACTTTTTCTAGTCATTCTTGTAATGACCACTGTACCTCTGCTTAGCAAAACTCTTTTATTGTCATGCTTCTCCTGTGTGTGCTTTGGTTGTGTTGCATGTCTGACATTCAAATGACTGAGCAGAGCAGGGTCTGCATCATTTATGGTGCAAATTGAGGACAAACCAGGCCTGTGCTCGTGCAGATCACTACAGAGAGACAGAACCGTAACAGACAAAAAAACAAAACAAATATCCAGCTGCACAAGGAATCATACCCGAATACTATACATGTCAGAGTTATTGTTCATGCAGGAAGTTTGTTTATTCTTAAAATAAACAGAGAGATAATCTAGAGCACGTGTGCAGCAAATTGTTTGTCCAGAAAGTGTGTTTTTGTGTATAACTAATCAAAAGAATCAGCAGCGTCGTCATTTCCATCCATCCATTCTCCAAATTTGCCTTATTCCCAGTCTGGATCACATGGATGCCGGAGCCTCTCCACCTACTGAAGGGCAAAGGCAGGGTACACCCTGAACACAGGGAGCCAGGCCATCGCAGTGTAGTGTCGTCATTTATTTCCCCTAAAGTAAACAATTCTTTTGTTATCTGATTTTTTTCTAATTTCTTTGAATGCTTCTCAAGGAAGAAACCCACCCACAGAAAGAGGGAAAGATCTAGTTTACAGGAGGGCCAGAGAAACAGCATCTTAAGTCAAACTTGTCTTTTCCTCACATAGATAGAGAGCATCTCCATAAGCCGCAAGCAACGCTCAAAAGCTGGAGGAAGCCTAGAAAGCTTTGAGGGCGCCTCAGAGAAACGCAAAATATAATCTACTTTTCCTCAGTCTCCCTCCCCCTGAAGCATAACAAAGAGGCTGGAAGAGCATCTGTGATGCTAATTCTGCAGGAATAAATATGCAACACAAAGTCAGACGCTTTAAGACAGCACAAAAGATGAGAAGAAGCAGTGATGGAAAAAGCAAAGGTGCTTTAGGGGTCTGCCGGGAGAAGAGCAGTAATCTGCTAACAGTCTGAAGAAAATCAGAGGTTATTGTTGCTGAAATGAAAAATAGGTTGAAGAGAATGAAGAGAGGCTGACTCGTGCACACTTGTGAACAGCCCTCCCCTTCCACACAGACTCACCTTGTAGGCTTAAATAATCATTTTATTATATAAAACTGACATCATAACCTTAACAAAGTACACAGTTTGATCTTTGATTTCAACTTCAATAATTTCCTTTTGCACATAAAATAACATTTGAACCTTTAATGCGGAGAAAACTGAAACCTAAAATTGTCATAACTTATTGTTTCAAGATTTTGCACAAACCATTAGCTGCTCCCGTTGTCGTTGTCTGTACTGCTGGAGAAGACCAGAAAGGTTTGGAACCGCCACCATATTGTGGCGGTGGTGGTGGGGGCAAATGCTCATGAAAGGGTAGCCCTCAGCAGACAGGCTTGAGGTCATAAGCCACAATGAGAGCAGTTCAAATCCTTTACTAAAACTTTAAAAACAGTCATCTGTAATGCCTTCTGGAGTCATGCCATCCAGTTTACATTCTGGAGACTTTCCTTGTGTTGGGGCTCACAGACAAGTTCCTGGTGGCTGAGCTAAAAACTTTGGGGGAAAAAATACATTGGGCCAGCTTCCCATAGGTTCACAACCTAGAGCGGTGGTCCATAACCCCCCTGGCCTTGGACCAGTACTAGTCTTTGGGACGGTTGGTATTGCACCGCAGAGGAAGATCACGCAATCTATATTTTTTGTCTGTTTTATTTATTTTTTTCTACATAAAGCCCAGAGCTAGCAAAGTTAACCAAAAAGTAAACATATCTGGAAAGTTTGTTTTGCAGAAAAGCTTTAGCTTCTACTTTGCCAGTTATGGGTTAAGGAAAACATCTGTATCACGTTTGAAAGATTCCTAAATAAAATCTAGTAAACAAAAGAAGTTTAAACTGCAATTCCTTTACAGAAGATGAAGAAAAGTTTACCCTCAAAAGTTAATGGAAACTGGAGAAAAAAATCAGATTCCCACTTCAGCCTTGTACAGCCGGTGGTGCAAATATTGTCTGACATTAAAACTGGTCCATGGTCTGAAAGGTTGGGGACCACTGACATAGAGGAAAGATAAGAGGCCTAAACTTCATATTGATGTAATATACATTGTTTCCTTTAAAATATCTGACAGACTCAACCTTGTAAACTGTGTTCATCTGGCTAAAACAATTGCCAGAAGTCTTCAGACTCCCAATCCAGGAGACCTTTAGGAAGGTCTCTAGGGAGGCTGAAGATATCGAGTCAAAGTGGACCATCCACTATCAGTGCACGTGTTTCAAAGATATGATGTGTCTCAGGTGTGTATCATGACAGCAGCTTACAAACCCAGAAATAGAATTGGACCTCTGAATCCAGCATTTGCTGCTGGTTCTGTCCAGGTCTTCAGTGGAAAAAAGGATTGTTTTATTCAGTTTCTTGCTCTAGGTTGATCTTCTTGCGATTTCTCATCTTTCCATTGTAAAACGAAAGTTGATACATTTTTTTACAGTTTAAACTGTTCAGACTCCTTGGTTCTGCTCAGCATCTTTTGGACCTGTTCTTGGCTCAGTTAGGTTTTCTGAGCCTTTCGCCTTACACCGGACTGTACTGAAGACGTAGTTTGACTTGATCTGTAGATCTGTGAGAAACACACTTTTCAGAAAACAAAGAGACAAATAAACTCTCACCTGGAGAACAGACACAGAGACAAGTTGAAGACAACTCTTCAAATCTGTCTGGACGTTTGAAAACCCCCCCCCCCCCCCCTGTGCACTGCAGAAAACCCCTGACAAATTGTTGTAACTGGAAGTGGCCTGGCAGGTTAGGCGGGCCTGAAAGACTTTAACCTGATTTGAATAACCCAGATGTGAGGCGATGAAGTGCAGAGCAGCGACCAACCCTTCAATCCAGAGGAGGGGTTAAGGAGGGCAGAGAGATGAAAGGAGGATGAGGAGATCAGGATGAGAGAGGCGGGGAGGTTGTAGAGGTGAGCAGAGAGGATGAAAAGCAAAGATGAGAGGTGTGTGTGTGCGGGGGGGCGGGGGCAGGCGGCTCAGTCAGGAAGAAAGATTAAAGCCACCTCCATACAGTGATGGCCCCATTAATGTTTAACAAAATGTCTGTGCAGAGAGCAGATCACCCCTCCTACCCCCAGGTCCCCCCCCCCCCATCAGGGCCACACAGGCAGCCAGGAGACTCCGTCAATGAAATATTTACAAAAGGCAATCATTTGTTTATTTCCCTGACATGAATAATTGTGAGGAATGTTTTATTCATGCCCCCACCCCATCAACCCCCACCCACGCAAGAGACAGCCAATTACGAAAGTGTGATCCTTTTGTGCTGCAGCGTGTTTACAGCCAGAATCCTTCAAAGGAAGGCAGAAGCTCTTCTTTCTAGCGCTGGTGTCACTGTTTCTTGGCTGACAGTGAACATGGCTGATGGGTGAGCAGTGCTGCTGGAGAAGGAGGACGAGACTGGAGACAGTTAGAGGCTGCTGAGTCCTGAAGGATCACCTGAAGAACGGTGTGAGACCAGCCAACAATGATCAATTAAGTTGGACTGAGGTGCTACAGTTCAGTTTTTTTGGAAATCTGAAAATCCAGGATGATTACAGCCTTTCACAATTACTTTCAGTCCAACTGATCATCTTTTGATCTGTTGTAAAAGTGCTCCCAGTGGTCTTTTAATTATAATGTTGCCATTTTTAGTCTAAATCAAAATAGATGTCGTTCTTTATATCAGTTTCTGTATTCAATTAGAAATTCACCTCTGAGTTGGGGACCTTTGAAGCGGTGTAAGGTTGTCCTCAGTGCCCATCATTCCTTTGTTTACACTCTCTCCTGCTAGCTTACGGTCCCTCACACCCCCCCCCCCCGATATTGGAGCTATCAGCCGTATGGTTTTGACCCAGATGTCAGCTCCGATTAAGAAGACAAAGACCTACATGGACCTATTTGTCTACAAGTGGATGGCTTTGAGGGGGTATTGAAAACGTTCACTTTTGTAATTTCTCTGAAAACTCGACTGAATAACCATGAACACCACCAAGACCGTTTCAAATCTGAGTTTGTCAGCTGGCTTGACTGTTTTTCTTTTCTAAGTTTCCGTTATTAGTTTTGGTTTGCTTTCACTCAGAGTGCTCTCAGGAAGAAAATGAAGACCAGAAATAGAAAACAAAATTGGAAATCTAATCATTTCAACAGCTGTCCAAACCAAAGCTCAAGTGAACTTTCACAACTGAGCAACACCAAGTGGAACAGCAGAGGAAATCAGACTGGGATCATGACCTGAATCAGACATGGACCAGATCTGGATCTGACCAGAAGTCAACCTGGTTAGACCATACGTAAAGCTGCCAGAGGGGATTTTGCCATAGTCAACAAAATGCTGTGCATTCATTAAAAAAGCTAACCCATGGAGGTCATGATGCTCCCTGCTTTATCTAAAAGAGTCTCAGGTAGAGTAGTGGAATCCAGACTTAGATCAGATTTATCTGGAAATGGGAAGAATTTTCCACATTTTGATGAAACAGTAATCTAAATAGTCAGACATTTTCCTAACTCTTGTTATTCTGGGTTGCCTTTTGATCCCAACTAACTGGACTTTCAATGCTGTTGTTGTCGGAACAGAACTCAGATGCAAGGTTTAGGGCTTTTACTCTCAGGTAGATGCTTTTGTTGTAGCAAGGGATAAGACCAATACTTCAATATTCAATACTCCGACTATTTAAGACATGCAGGGAGGGAATCACAGGTGGATACAATCAGGGAGGATTAGACAATCACACCCATAGGGAAACATAGCAGGGCGGGAAGTCACAAGGCCTGGGGGGTATTCCAGAAAGCAGGTTATGCTAGCTCTCACGGTAAGTTTGAGGCTAAGGAAGTTGATAACCTCAGTTTTCGGTTCCAGAAATGGAGGTATGTTTCAGGGTAGGTCAAGTTGCCATGGCAACTCATGCTCTGAACATAACTTGGTCGGGAGCAGGTTTAGTTGAAGGTTAGTTTGTTTACAGAGAGGTGAAGCAGCATGGCGTGTCCATTTGAAGATGATTTAGTGGATGAAGAAGCTCAGATAATACTTTTTCTACCCTGAGAGGGTGATAAGACCACATATGGATGCTGGAAATATATATTTTTTTACTTTGATCTAACTTCTAAAATTATTTGTTTCAGTTAAAATAAATCATTTTTTTGTAAGTCGGTTCAAAAATTACACGTAGTTTTCAGACGGTTATTTTACTTTCATTCAAATTAATTCAATTAAGAAGGTGTAACTTTGGTGCTGCTGTTAGAGCGGCACCGCAAAGGATTGTGGGATATCATTCCCTTTGCCTGTCTGGACGGATTTGGGTTTAGGTGTGGGTTTTTGACCAAATGTGTTTAGTTGTTTAGCTGTTTTACTGTGTTTTGCCATGCTTCGCCGAGATATTTTGTCGTACTGAGCTTACATCTCTGCACCATGAGTGAGAGTGAAGGAGAGGATGGTTAGTTTATATAGCACCCCTACGGCTCAGCATTGTAATGACAATGATGGTAAATTCATTAACAAATTTTTGCACTCCGCGCATTATTCTCCCCGTCTTTTTGATTGTTATAAAAATGAGTATATCTGCCGGCTCAAACTTAGGCATTTGAGAGTTCAAGAAATGTAATTAATTAAGATGGAAAAAAATATGAATTGAATTGGAGTAATATGGCATTTAGTTAGATCAATACGTAAATTTGAGTTGTATAAACAATTATTGAGTTTTATAGACGTAAGAAATTAGGTTGAATAAATTTAACTCAATTTTTTGTTACCAATAGAAGTAATTCATTTAAGTTGGCAAAATTGGATAAGTTATATATGTATGTGCGTCACAAAGAAAATTGAAATAAGATCAGAAACTCATGCGGTTACTTTGTCTGCTCTTTTTCTACACGCAGAAACTCTTTTTTTTTATGATGCAGCCGTGTTACTTTTTTGATGGACATGTAATCTTCATCCGCCGTCATTAAAACCTCAGACTCCGTCTCACTGAAGTACAGCGTTTTCTTTTTTTTCACCACGCGTTTCCATGGTGACTCCAGAAATCGGCGATCCATTGAGAATGTCTTTATGTACCTGCCGTGCACGCCCATTAACCCAGGGTTACCAAGTCGAGCGTAATTACGCCAACTCATATCCGGTCTTTTGGAACCGACATACCCAGAGTAAGCAAGTTCAGGCGGATTTCAGCCAGAGTTCAGGCTTAAAGTCAGGCTAGTTTAAACATGCTTCCTGGAATACCCCCCTGAAATGAGAGGCGAGTCACTGTTTCAAAACAAAACAGAAATGGCAACACGAGAATACACAACCAACAGACATTGACCAAAAGTGCACAACTCACGACAAAACAAGACTGACAGGACATGACAGTTGTGTTTTTATTGGGGAAATGAACAATAAGCATAATCCATGTTTACGTGGTGTCTACAGAAGGAGTTTAGGTCCAGACTGATAATAACATCACTGAACATCAATTTTAAATTTCTGCCATTTTAGATCTCAATTGATGCCTGAAGACTCACACTCTTGTTTAAACTGAGTTTACACAGGTAACAGTTCTGGCCCTTGATAATGAATCTGTGCGCCTGAGAGGATACCCATAATGCATCATTCATGTAACACAGTCTCTGAGTTTGTTTGAAGTCAGAACAGCTGCTGTTTTCTCACTAAGTGACTCCACTGGTTCTGAAAGCTTCAGGAGATTAAATGAGAGTGTGAGATTTTCTGGTCCTGATGCAGCATGGCTGAGGGGCGGAGCTACAAAAGAGGAAGCCTGGACTTCTGCAAGTTTTAAGGTACTTTTCTACTCAGCAGCATCACAGCTGAAAGTGATGGGGGGGGGTGATCATTTCAGTCTGTAATTTATGAAAAATACTCTTGTGTTCTAAGTTTATTTGAGGTAATTATCATCTGATGGAAGCAGCTTAGACTTAAGTAAAAAAGCTACATGTAAAAAAAAGCTTCTAATATTAAACCTTATAATAACCTGAATAACCAACAATTTCTGATGGTTAAAAAATTGGTTTAAAAACCATTAATTAAAAAATAGGAGGAAACATCTGTGAAAGCAGGCTAAAGAAGTGGAAAGCCACAAAGCAGCTGACAGGATTTTCTGTTTCTTCTAACAAGACAAATCTAAAAGCAGCGAGCTGAACAACAGAACAGCCAGCACCTCAAGAGCACACCATAACAAACTTAAAAAAGAAAAGGTTAATTAACCAACCAAGAAAAGGAAGGACCGTGAATCTTCTATTGGTTAAATCCCAACTGCTGCAAACACAGCAGAATCCACAAACATTAAGCAGAGAAGATGTCAATGCTTCATAGAAAGAGTTGGAGACTGTCAAGGATCACAGCTCAACGGAAAAAATACAAACAACCAATAAAATACAAAATTGATTTAGAGTTTTTTTGAACTTTTACATA
Source organism: Oryzias sinensis (assembly GCA_037389245.1). Taxonomy (NCBI): domain Eukaryota; kingdom Metazoa; phylum Chordata; class Actinopteri; order Beloniformes; family Adrianichthyidae; genus Oryzias; species Oryzias sinensis. The sequence continues at coordinate 3,339,286 of CM074496.1, forward strand.
AAATCATAAACGATTGAGCTTTTATGTCGTGGAATAAATGTTTCCTTTTCTTCCTTATGGATACTTCTACATCTTTCCCAGGACTCATCGAAAGCTGATTCACAATCTTTGCTTTGTTCTTTCTCCTGCTGCTCTGCTCTAATGGCTCTAAAGCTGATTAAGTTTAGAACCTGATAATTGTCCTCTCTGGCCTCACAGTAACTCAGCCTGATGGGCTTCAGATCGATTCAGAGAGCAGGAGCTCATGCGGATCTGTAAACCAGGAGTATTTGCCCTCCTGAACACATACAGCACATGCTCAGGAATCTGCTGCCTCATGGTGTCTGAACTTTGAACAGATAAGGCTCTCTCAGAACTCCTTCAGTTCAAAGAGAGAAAGAAAACCTTCAGACTACAAGCCAGGAACTGCGATGACGATCGTCCCGCCTCAGCTAGAATTCGTCCTCTCTGCTAATTTAAGAAACACAAAAGATCAAAAACAGAGAGCAGGAGCTCATTTGGATCCGTAAACCCGAAGTGTCTGAACACAAACAGCACACATGTTCAGGAATCAGGAATTTGAATTGGAAATAACATGCTGTGTAACACCATAAGGATCTCCTCCTAAGTAAAAGATGAATCTAAAAGTATTCATGCAGATGATTGAAATGGGTGTGTGGAAAATGCCTCTTCTGTAGCTTCTCTCTACATCTTTGCATCCAAATGAAGCTTCTGTGGATTTGATAGATGAAGGAGATGCATCAAAAGTCTGTTGGCAGAACACGCCTGCATTAAAATAGCTGCAAAAATGATCACTTTGAGAATGTGACTGTTGTCTGCAAGACCCGTAGTTTGTCCTCCATAATCGGATGCCATGCTCTCACAAACCAAACCACCAAAGCTTCAAACCAACCAGCAGGAAGTCCAAAATATCAGACTGATGTGACAGGAGTAGACAAGGGATTCAAATGAAATCCTTTCAGGATTTATTTTCTTTGTCTGAATTTACCTACAGGGAGAAATGTACTAATGTGAAACTGCCTGCTTCAAATCAATCAGCCATTCACATTTTTATAGCCGCAGATTGTCTCAGTAGTTGGAATACAGTTCTTAAGATTTTAAACAGATTTAATGGGAGAATGTTTTGATAAAAGAATAAAGGTAAAGATATCTAGAACTAAGAAATCTAAACTAAAACTGGCTTAGAATGGTCCAGACAATTCTTTTGAGCCTTTCCACTTTAAGCTGGACCGTCACGGTGCATGCACGTATAGATTGATTGCGTATCTTTGCGTCATAGTAGTGCGAGTACAGCAAAAGCAAAGCCATCAACAACAACAATGGACGGCAAAGAAAATTTGTAGTTCCAGTGCCAACATTTATTTTCTGACTCATGTCGACTGAAACAGAAAAAGTGAATGTTTGGAAATGCTGTCGCTGGCTTGGTGCTTTTTATTGCCGTAATGAACTTCCACCAGTCAATGGGTTACATCATGTGATGACAGTAGCTCCACCCTAACTGGTCCATTCAATTTTTCTTTGGACCTAAAACCAACTAAGGGCCCAAAAAGAGTACAGTTTGGTCCGACTCAATGGGTTCATTTTATAACGGAAACGCTGTCAAAGTCTGACAGGTGACTTTGCTTCAGTGACAATCAACTGTTTTTATGTACTGTACATCATGCACAACCACCTGTTGACGACTCTGATGAAGACGGAACGCGAGAACTGCTGGCCTCACCCAGCGGCTTTTTTGCCGGCATTTAGCGCTCAGCACAAGAAACACGTCCCTCACATACAGTTATTTATAAAAACAAACACTGTACATCATATACATCTGCTAAATTATGTAAACTCAGCTCATACAGTACAAGTGATTGAACCGACATACAGAGAGACAGCAGTACCGTCTGACTGCATAGGTATTGCGCAATCCAAGGTGAGGCTCAGTGGGCTGGTGCCACATCGCACGTCACTTCTTAGTATCTGAACGGCAAATGCGGAAATTCAGCAATTTTGAAAAGAAAAAACACCCAAAAATGGTACATTTAAATGGAAAATGACTGCAAAGCACAAATTACTGATTAAATATAATAATTGAATTTATTTTTTCTCTTTTCTTCCCATAATGACAGGTGAGGCACAGCCTCACCTGCCTCTCCTGACTGCACGTCACTGGTTAAAACATATCCTGTGTCTGATAAAAAAGAACCAAAAAAGTATAATTATTACAGAACTCAGTTCTGATGAGAGCTGAGGACCAAAATCTATGGTGTGTCTTTGCTCTGCCGTTACCGTCTACACCTGTGGAACAGCCTGTTGGAGGGCTCAGGGCCGCAGAGACCGTAGAGGATTGTAAGAAGAAGTTCAAGACCCACCACCTAATTTCGCTTGTAGTGGATCTTATCTGCTCATTTATTCTATTATACTTAATATATATATGTATATATATATATATATATATATATATATATATATATATATATATATATAT
>CM074496.1:3941812-4186251 GCA_037389245.1 Oryzias sinensis
TTATTGTGTGTAAAATTGTTTTTTTTCTGGCCTGAAGTATGAAGCAGTTTTTGTTTTTGCATTTTTAGACTGTAAGTTAGTAAAACAAAGGTTTTTGCTGATTATAAACCACTGATTTGATCATTTCCAAACACAAATGAACCTGAAACAACCGGTCATTTTCTTTACCAAAGAACAGGAACAGATAAACATGTTTTGGTTTTTTGGTTATTATTCTTTTGTTTAAAGAGTTTATAACTTCTAAGGTTTCTAGCAACCTTTAAACATTATAATCACAACAAAAACCCATTTTGTCTTAAAACTAAAACTTTGGAGGATGTATTATGTTTACAGTTGTATTATGTACATCCAGAGTTTGAGAACATAAAAATAACAGTAATTCAATAAGTTGACAGGCTGCTGAGCCCATTGACATGCAAACTAAACAACTCATCATTGATTTCTGGAATTTTCCAGTGTTTTTAATACTTATCTGATAATAACATATCAGATAACCGGATTTTCCACACTAGGCCACATTTAATAGTCAAAAATGGACAGGGCACCTTTTATAAAGATTATTTCTGGTTACTCAGAGGTACACGGCACTCTGTCAAAATGTCAGTCTGTTTTTACAGGATGTGAAGTTTGGGGATTATTGTGATGCACTAATGTAGCTGACGTGTAGCCGTATAGGACTCTGTTTTTACGTGTTACTACCAAGATTATGAGTTAGTGTTGTCCCTGTATTGTTTGTTTTAGGGGTATTAGATCTTAGATCAGTCGGTTTCTTTACAGGTTTAGTGAACCAACGTTTCTAACGTGGCTAAGGAGTGGCGTGCAACAAACAAGTTCTAGAGTTACTGTGAACTGTAATAAAGTCTAACTGAGTGACAGACTTATCCCTGACTCTTTTGTCTCGCTTCGTGCCCCTTAAAGCTCCATGTGCCTTATTTATGAAATTATTTATTGACGGTGCGCCTTGCAACCCAGTGGGGCCCATAGTGCAAAAAATACAGTATTTCTCCAAAATAAATCAAATAGATGACTTTAATTGATCAGGATTTTCTTATGATTGAATGATTTTCTTAATTTACATTTCAGTATTTCTCCTCGTTTTTCTCCTCGAAGTGTGCAAACTGGCTCATTGGCAGATAATCAAGGCAGTTAAAAAAGCAAATCCTTACAAAAAACTGTTGTTAAATTTAGAGAGTCTCCTTTTTGCTCAAAGATACTTTTCACATTTAACAAGTTAAAGCAGGAGCACTCTGGTGGTCATATGCTCTTTTTTTATGCTTCAGCAAGCAGCACTACAAACGCCCCTCACACCTCCCTAACCAGACTAAATGTGTCATGGGGCAGTGTGATGTGGAAGGTGTGTCTAGATGTAGGGAATAATTCACAGATAGGAGTTCGTGGACATGAGCTAAATAAATGTTGTCTGCTCAACTGACTGCTGGGCTCTCTGAGGCATCAGGGTTGTAGCGTCTGGCATTGCTCCCGCCTGCAGATTTCTGAATATTGTCTGTCTTTCCACCGGATGCAGAGCTGACAATTTCTGTTTGCACTGGCCTTCCTAGTCTCTGAAGAGTCTTAACAGCTCATACTCCTATCCGTCTATGTAGGGTTTGAGGCAGCCAAAGCCCCAGTACCGCAGAATATGGTTCCAGAAAAGACGCTGTGTGGATTCAAAGGACAGTGCATCAACTCCAAACCATTTGTCTAGAAGCAGCTGTCCACACCACGGTGTAAACCATCCACCTACACTGGTTCTATTTTTCCTGCGCACCGCGGCATAGAAGTGTCACTTTAACTACAGTCGCACTGACAAACCAGCTTTTACATTTGTATAGCTGAGAAATGGAGCTACATTTACAGATATAAATACATGCTGTTTTTTTCTCTTGAGAAAAAAAAACAAAACACACTGCGACATAGAAAAACAAGGCCAGGGATGGCAAGCAGTTAATTATATCAGGAGTTAGACTTTGCAAATAATCTTTAAAAAAAACTTCCCTCACTAATTGTATATAATTGTCACAGGATGTGGGCGGCTGTAAAACAAATATGACAGAGGTGCTGAAATGTCTCACAGTTAAAGCCGCTGAAGTCACACCTGCCCTTACGGGGGGATTAGGGCTGACTGCAGGTGAAATATGAGCAAATTTATACGAAGAACACCGGTGGCCCTAAAAGTTGGATTGGCATGTTTAAAACATAAAGAGAAAATGTTCATGCACATTTTTTTACAGGCTTGCTGTGGGTGACAGGTCGTAGTCAGCACTTAAAACAACGGATAAGCAAGGGTGAAGTGGGTAAGACGTAGGTGCATTTTTTTTTAACTTACCCCCAAATCCTTCACAACTGAACCGCCCTGTGCGTGCAGTACAGTCACACATTACAGGTGTTATACCTACGTTGAGCAAGCAGTGGGTGAGAGTGGAGAGGAAAGCTTCCTCTGAAAGACTGCGACAATCTTCTGTCTTCTCCCTGACTGAGTCACAAACAGAAATCTGCTCATCAGTCTTGAGGTGGATCAGTCTGGATCAGTCTTTTAGTACTTTGGCAGTAGTTTCCCCTTCCTCAGCTGAGAAACTGTGTTGTGGTCACATATGCATCAATGTACTGCCTGAACTTTAACTTTACTCAGAGATATGTTAGGAGTGGAAAGGATAAAACGTGAAAATGTGTGGAAGCTGACAGCCCTCCCACGGTTCTTCACACTGTCATCATTACTGATGTAAACAATGAAGACATTTGACTCACTCATTTGAATCACACGCATCTTCTTCCTCTCATTTAAGAGGCACTCAGTAACGACTGTGTCCTTCCATTACACACACATACACACACATACACACACACACACACAAAAGCTCGTATTTGACCTTTAATCCTTGTCTGAATGTTGATTCATTTCAAAGTGAAAGGATGTGCTGTGTGTGTGTGTGTGTGTGTGTGTGTGTGTGCGTGTGTGTGTGTGTGTGTGTGTGTGTGAGGGGGGACCTGTGCGCCCTCCATGCTGCCATGTGTTTTGCCTTGAGGAACATCACACATGAATTAAGGCCTGTACCTCTGAGAGCAGGGTCAGGGCTGGGGGGCTGAGGCTGCTCCGTACGTGTTTTCTGCTTTTTTGTTTTATGATCAGGAAACGTTAGGAGCAAATCTGAGCCTGTACGTTCAGAGGACAGCTGCGTGTTGGGGTCAGAGTTGAATGATAAGGATATTTTGGATAAGATTTGTATCCCTGCATCTTTTTAAAGGATGGTCTTTCTGAACGCCTGATATGCTGAAGGTTAAAAAAGTGGAAAAGAACTCCGACTGACGCCTTATCAGCTTTAATGGAAATCTTTTTGATGAAAATGTATTGTTACAGAAAGGATTCTGGAGTTGTTGCTGTCATTTCCCATTTAAAAGACGGGGAATGACCATAAAGGGACCCTAAACAACCCAGATTCCCAGGTGTAGAGTTATGCTAAATTCACAATGAACGCAAATCACGAAATCAAATCAAAACATCAAATTTGCCGCTCTATTTTTCAAAAATCTGTTCATAAATTTGATGCTCCAGACGTGTGTGGGAGGACTTACCATCAAAAGATTTTAGCCTCATTGCTACATGGAATCTCTGTCTGTTTATCTTATGGACAATGCATGGAAGACACGATGATGTATTGAGATCAGGTTTATTTATGAGAAGAGCTCTCTACAAAAAAACTCTACACTTCACTATGTCTGGATTCACGACATCATTCAGAGACTCTCCCTGTAGGGTCATGTTCACCGTCTGCTGCAGGAGCTGAGTCTGAATGACGGACGCTGTCAGCGGTTCTTCCGTCTCTGTGACCCAGTTTGCTGTCCCACATTGGCCAGAGGAGGCAAAAATAAGAATAATATTAGAAGATCATTTTATTATTGCCTTTATGCAAAAAGAAAAATATCACAAAGTTCAGAAGGAGAGCGATCACATTTTTATCTATGTTGGTTTTGAACTCCACCCACTGATCATGTCATTAGCAACGCTAAATCCTGATTGGTTAATGCAACGCGTCTTTTTTGACAAAGTTCAGATATCTGAACTCTCGCCGCAATGCCCAATACGCGCTATGATACCTGCAACGCGCTGCTACCAGACTACCGAGCCAGCCTGACACTCTAAATCAGGGATGGGCAATTCCAGGCCTGCAGAGGGCCGCCGTGTCTGCATGATTTCCAGATCTCCAAGCCCTACTCACGACTGATTACCTGGTTCGGGTCTATCCAGCCAATTAGAAGATGGACATGAACTTGGAAAACATGCTAGAATGCAGCCCTCGAGGCCTGGAGTTACCCATCTCTGCTCTAAATGTACTAAAGGACCTCTGATCCCATATGCTCATTTACTTAACATTGAAACTTGATGACCCTGACATGCGAATCAGGTTTTGTGTGAATGCAGCTATGAGAGAGCCCTATTTCATTAGTTTGTTTTTTTAAATAATTCTGTTAATCAGAAACTCAAAAGTAATGGCTGATTTTGATTATTTGAATTTTCAATACATTTTATTTATTGTTACTTTTGAATGTTTCAAGTCATTTCAGTTAGCATTGCGGACTTTCTTTCTTTAACTGAGGGCTACCAACAATTTTGTCCACCACTGTATGATGATGAGACTCTATGGTGCTGTGGCTGATGGGGGTTAAAACCTGCAACCTAAGACATGAACTCCAGTTAGGCAGAAGACTTCAGTTCTGTCAGGACTAAATTAGAAGTGCCACAAAGAGAAACTGAAGGCAAACAACCAATAACTTTATTACAATTGTGAGGAAAAAACGAGAAAAAAGTGACAAAATCTGCGTTAGAATTACAACAAACAATGAATTAACAAAAAGAGGAGTAAAGGGAATCTTAGTCTATTTACTTCTTGCAGCCAGAACTCTTTCATAATTCTCCTGTTTTTAAATCATTTCTTTACTACAGCATTTAAGCATGAATTCTTTGTTCCCTTTCATGGTTTGCTCCATGAAGCAGTGGTTCCACAGACCACTGAAACACAGATGCTTGAAAATGACATTGCTTTAAGGATAAAATAAAATTTCCCTTTTTTCCAACCTCAACTTCCTAGTTCCTTTCCAAACCCGTTCACTCTAGTCTGAATACATGATTTGAAATACTCAGCTATCCTGATCACTTCATGCAAGACCTAATGTGGATTTACATAAATTATGATTAAATGAATATTTTTGGGGAGTTTAATAAATAAATTATATTTTGTTTACGAATCTATGATTTGTTTTGCTTTATGTTGTATTGATCAAAACTGATGGGGGACTGATGGGTGGTGGGGGACAAATAAGCTGTTTTGGTTCCTTTGGTTCTGTCAATGATCCCATCAATACAAACTATTGCAGTTTCACTTTGCCTCAAGTTGCACTTAATTTTCTCACATTAACATCAAGTGTTCTAACACGTGTGATGCGGCTGCTCCCAGTTTCCAAGAACGAGACTGTGCTTCTTCCATGAACCCTTTCACTAAAGCGCCTTTCTGATCCTTCAGGGCCCCTTCGGTTCATGAAATCAATGTTTGTTGTATGTTTGTGTTTGTATGTGCACGTGCATGCTTGTACACATTTGTTTTTTAATTTTATTTTGCATTTTGTGCTTAATCTGTGATGTGTGTGTACATACCTGTCTGTAGGTGTGTTACTGTGTGTGTGTGTTCATGTGCACAAAGGCGTGTGTTTCTTGTGTTTATTTGTACGTCTACATGCGTGTATGTTTTGTCAGGGTGTGTGTAAGTGCTTATATGTGCGTTCACAGTCTCCTCTGGTGCCTTTAGATTAAAAGAAGATACAAAGAGCAGGTTTTGATTGTGAAAGCAGAGAAAAAAACTGATTTTACTGTCACACACACACACACATGTAAACACACACACCACATGCGGGTACACACATACTTACGCAAACCATCTCATAGAGTCAGGTACATGTGCACAGATGTAACCCCCCACCCCCCACTGACTGCAGCCTGCTCTCAGGTGGTAATTACGAGTGCTGCTCTGCCCTTCTGAGCATTTAACGGGTCAAAAGACATGATGAAGCTCAGACTGAGACATAGAGGAGTCCCAGGAGCAAATAAACTGATGACACGACTGTGTTTGCTATATGTACAACACGTGTGTGTGTGTGTGTGTGTGTGTGTGTGTGTGTGTGTGTGTGTGTGTGTGTGTGTGTGTGTGTGTTTGAAATGTTAAATGCCAGTACGGGATTTTGAAGTGCACATTTCTGTGAGTCTTAACCTTAAAAGGAGGGTGATTTGTCTAATTAACTGTTTTGTAAAATAATACACAGTGGAGCAAAATGTCCACTGAGAGTGAATCAAATAGCTTAAGATCAACCATTAAAAATACTAATGGCTGCAGTTTCAGAGGATCTTTCATCCTAATGTTGTTTGGAAATAGGTCCTGAAATGGATTCGCTGTTCTTTGTCACAGCTGGTAACAAGTCACCTCAGGACCTGTGAGCTGCACCTCACCCTGCCTCAGACGCACAAAAGCTGCTGGAAATATTAGTAAAGAGATAATGGGAACCTCCAGTCACCCAACAGGAGAAAGCTTCTGGCCCCCATCTGTTTTTCTTTTCTTTCGTCTCTTAGTCTGAATGATCAGTTTAATGTCTTCAGGACTGAGCATGATTAGTTCTTTTATTGCCCATGCTGACATCTAGACACTGATTTTGACCAAATGATAATTATAAAGGAAAATAAACATAAATAAATATTTAATGACGATTAAAGCAGTAGACTTTTGTCCTAAAATCCTATTTTGTTTGGTAAATTTCTGTTCATGTTTCTGCCTCTGACCTTTGTCCAAACTTTATTTTTGTTCCTGTCAGACGTCTTTATGTTTAAAATGATTTGACTTTTAAACTGTTAAGATATGTTTGAGGGATTTGCAAACGCTGAGTTGACACACTGTAGACACAGAAGGAGTTTCAGGCCAGCCAGAACCATCATCTGAACGGGAAACACCCGAACATGCAAGCATTAGGGATGAACTCAAACAAAGAGCAAATGCAAAGTATCACATGAATTGGTTACATAGCTTCTTTCTATTGTGCCTTTAAAAGAATATAAGCATTTATTTTTCATTGTATTGATCTTTAAAGCAAGTTTTCAGCAGGAGTGTTTCTAATAAGACCTGTGATACTTTTTTAACGTATTCTCATTTAGGTCAACCTTTTACTGCTTTAAATGTATTACAGAAATTATGAGTGTGCACCATGGAAACATCTAAATATTTGTCCTAAAGTTTGTTCAGTAAGAGTCTTCTTAAATCCTGTTCATACATGAGCAGAAGAGAAGTTTGTTCTGAGTTCTGCTGCAGCTGACGTCCAGACATCTGACCATCTCATGAGAGCAGATGATATGGAGAAGCATCACAGCTTTTGAAAAGCAGTAAAGTCTTATTAAAACATAAAAATAATTTAGCACTTAATCTACACAAATATACATTCATTTTGCTTTGTTTTGTAATTCTACCTTTTAAATTGCACTATAAAAGAGAAATAATATCTATTGTGATTTGAAAATGCCTTTCCTAAAAAGACAACTAAATGATGCAATGTAATGATCTAGTAAACTATACTCCACCTTCACCCTTCAGTAGCTAGGGATGGGTACCGTGCCCCGGTATTGAACCAGCCCCAGGGCCGCATTCTTCAAGACCGCAGTATCGTTAAGATCTGACCTGAACGGTTCTGCTATCGGTACTGGAGAAGTTACTTTTTCTTTTTTTTTTGTGTCCCACGAAATATAAGCGTTATCTGCCATATTTAACTCACCAAGTCAGTCAATTTCCGTTAATTAATGATGATATTAATTTCGGTATTCTCGTTGAAGCGTAGAGCTCTGTCTGTCTGTTTGTGTGCACGGGGGGCGGGGCTGTTTTCAGACAGCACGCGCCGCGCGCACACACACACAAGACAAGGCAGGGCACACACAGTCAGTGGCGATCTTGTAGGGGACACGTGAGCGCCCTAGACTAAGAACTAACGTTTCTGCGTAACAATTATTAAGTTTGCCTACCATGCTGTCACCTTGCTACTACGATGACCGCATGTTGCGCTGTTTGTGCAGAACAGGCTGGGGCAGCGGGAGGGGGGGTGTGGGGGGGGGTGTTGCACGCGGAGCATACAACAGACAGGTAGAGAGGCGGGGCTTAGACTCACCGCTTATGATTCCAGACCCGCGACAAACTATCAGCTGCTTCCTAATACTTAATAATAATTAATGACTAATGATAGTTGTCATCCGTAAAAATAAATGGAGTTGGCAAAATAGAAAGGAGTCTGCATCAAGTGAATTTGTTTCCATCATTTAACTTAACTTAACTCTGGTGTTTGACAGATAGAAAAGTCTATTCAAGGTTGTGGAAAATGGACAAAAGATCAAAGGAAACATCACAATCATAAATAATAAAAACAATTAGATTAAATAATTAAATAAATATCCTGTCTGGAACATTCTCATGTATAAAGTAAAATGTTTTGTTAAAAAAAACAATGTTGTTGCATAGTGAGGAAATAAAACACTTTATGTTCTTAATTTGTTATTTATTTATTTTTTTTCGTCCTCAAAAAGTATCGATAAGAGTACCGATAAGAGTACCGGATCGATAAGCAGTATCGATAAGAGTAGTAGTATCGTTAAAACCTTAACGATACCCATCCCTATCAGTAGCTATGTAGACTCCAGTAAACCCTAAAAAAGAAGCTTTAGAATAGATGGAGACCTAAATAATAACCTCTTATTTGTTTTTTACCAGGGGTGTAACAATTCATTTTAGCAACAATTCAATTTGATATCTGTGGTTGCTGAGGCGTATTGCTTTTGATTTTAGTTCATTTTGGACGATCCAATTCACTGACCTAAAATCGATCCAGGACATGTTTAGTCAAAAATTCAGCCAGTTTCCACACATTGGACTGGAATGATGTCACTTTTTCCTGACATAGTGTGTGAGTTGTCCGCTGTGATACACTTTGTTCGTCTTTATGTTATAGTAAAATAAAACTACTATGTCTCAATCCAAATGGTGCTTTCCAATTTCGATTAGATTATTGAGTTATCTCATTTTGAAATGATGTTTCATGGTAGGCCATAGGTCGATTCGATTCTACCTCAGACAGATCAATCTGGTTCGATTCAGAGAACAGAAATCCATTCATCGATTAATTGTTACACCCCTAATTTTTTACGTCATGGATTTCCAAAATTAAATGCCTTTTCTATCTCTGTTTATTTTTCTGCATTCCATTTTAACCCTTATGTGGTGTTCGGGTCTGTGGGACCCGTTTTCATTTTTTATCAAAAGAAAAATGATACAATTAATTAATTTTTCAAACTCAGACTCACTGGCCTTGGCTCATTTTCTGTGAAGAACATATATCAGAATACATTTTTAATGACCACACACCGTATACCCCCCCAACACATTTCTATTACATATAAGATGTTCGGGTCCACTGGACCCGGGGCTAATAGAAGTGTGGAAATTGATGTTTTATGTACCTACACTCTGTCCTCCACCTGTCTGGGCCTGCTGTGTGTGTGTGTGTTTGTGTGTGTGAGTGTGTGTGTGTGTGTGTGTGTGTGTGTGTGTGTGTGTGTGTGTGTGTGTGACCAGTGAGAAAGAGAGAGAGAGAGTGGCAGAGAGAGAAAGATTCACTGTAAATGTGAGTTCTGTTTCTGCACCTGCGGTTCCCGCACAAGGTTGCAACATTGTTAGAATAATTCAAGCATCAACTCTGTTTGCTCTCGTTCTCCCGCACATTTGACCATTTGACTTTCTTGCGGGAATCTTTAATATCTCAATCTTTATCGGCTACTAATTGGAGGCGGGACACTATAAATATAGCTTTGCCAGTGTGGTTTCTTATCACAACTGATCAAAATGGCCAAAAGACTTTCTGCGCAGAGGGCCCTGGAATTGATTTTAGAAGAGAGAGACGTTTTTGCTGATGATGTAGAGGGAGACGATTCAGAAGAGGAGGTTTCAGAATTAAAGGATCACATTTCTGAAAATTCAGAGTCTGACAGTGACTCTGAAGAAGATGATTAGATTGGGGCGGCCGTAGGTAGCGGTAGGGTGGTCGACCCATGATCGTAATATTGCAGGTTCGATTCCCGCCTTGCACGCCCATGAGTCGAAGTGTCCTTGGGCAAGACACTGAATCCCAGCTTGCCTCTGGTGGTAGGCGGGCGCCTGTGTTTGGCAGTGGAGCCGCCACCAGTGTCTGAATGTGTGTGTGACTGGGTGAATGGGTCTGTGACTGTAAAGGGCTTTGTCCTTGTAGGAAGAAAGGCACTATATAAGTATATGCCATTTACCATTTACCATTCAGATTCCAAAACGAAGCCATCAGCACCCAGCCACAGGACCAGGCCGTCAGCAGCCAGGACCATGTGTTGTATAGGCTAGTGGCTAAAAGGCCATGTGTTCAATGGGGCTGATGTGTTGTCTTGACTAATAGGTTTACTCTTTGTGTTCAGCTTGTGTTGTGCACCTGAATGGGTTCAGTTTCTGTGTTCAAATAAATAAAAGTCAGTAGTTTTGAAAACCCTTGCTTCACTTGAAAATTTGTTTCCACTCATATCTTGATTTTAATTGATTTTCTTTATCACGTTTTAAATAATGAGTTGTCAATGTGATCTAACAAAGGTAAAGGGCAAATATTAACCAAATATACTGATTGTAATTGGATGAGGTAAACATCTGTCGAGTATTTTAACTTCAAAGTGTTTGATTGTGAGGCATTAAAAACCACAACATGCAACGGGTCCACCAGACCCACGAACACTGGCTGAGTAACAACAATATGAACACCACACAAGGGTTAAATCCATTTTGGAAATCAATTTGCTGTCCAGCCCAAACTTGCATAGCCTCTGAACAGGACCTGCATTGAAATACATTTCAATGCAGGTCAGTTTAATATGTAACATTAGATCGGCACTGTTCCCAAAGTAACAGTTGCTTGCTCAATAGTTTACCTGTACGCATCAACCCCATACAGGTGCATGTGACTAAGGCTTTGATTATAATGAATTATCAAGCTATGTAATGAAATTAAGGGAAATGTGGGAAAGTAGTAAATTACAATGAAAATGCCCTTTTCTGTAAAAAATTACAGTACAGACCAAAAGTTTGAACAAATTCTCATTCAAATGAATGGGAAGGTGTGTTCAAACGTTTGGTCTGTACTGTGTAGGAGTAATGTTACATTATTTTATACGAGTTGAATATTTGTTTTCAAAGTTTGGGATTTCACTTGCTGCGCTTAAAATATCTTGTAACTCATTTACTTTCTTTAGTTATGCAATATGCAAGTCAAATTTAAGATTCAGTGTCAATAGTCTGTATTGTGGAGTTTTATTGGTCAAAGAACAGGGAATATGATACAAACATTTCCCATTGCCCTTACCCGGACCCTTACCCTGAGTTTAGAAATACTATATTTCCTATGTACTTAGAGAAATTTGTAAATGACAGTTGTTTTGATGTCAGTTTGTGACTTGTAACTAACTTTTTTGCCCATCTGTCTCACTGGAAGTGGACAATTTGCTCTGAGAGACCAGCAAAGAAGTGTCCCACTCTTTTTGACCTCTTTTCCTAAAACAAGCTGTTGCTCTATGGGTAAATGAATGTGTGTGCAGATTTGTCATTTTAAATCAATGTCCTCATAACTGGCACCATTCACATTAATGCACACCAGCCATTCACACCTGGATAGACATATCAGCCCCTGCTCAGACTAACCTGACCAATGTGCCACCCAGACAGCCAGCATGAGCTGATCTACCACATCAGGTCAGCATCTTTCACTTGTTCTGAAGGTCTTTGTGCTGCTTTGATTATGAACAAAATGTTTGCAATAATTAATCAAATCCTACAAGTTAAATAAAATTAGTTTTGTAAAAAAAATAAGAAATAAAACTGGAGAATAAAAATGCTTCTTGTGAGAAAATTACGGTGGCCGACAAGGCTCACATACAAAAGAATAGATGCAACGGCATTACACGAAGCACTACGAAATTACCCGCAACACTAACCGCAGCATTAGCATAAAAGAAATGAGGACTTTTTTTTTCCTTCCGGCAGAAAAAAAAAATTCCGTTTCAAACTATTCGGCGCTCCTGAGAGCTACGTGATATTTGCACAAGATTAGGATGTTTCCTTACTAGATCACGTAATATCTTACAGATATACAGATATAGCCAGCTCTCCACATGGTGACATCTGCATCTAACACTCTTTGTCTTTTTTTTTAATTACAACTTTTAAGTCGTAAATTTATGAGAAAAAAACTCATAAATTTACAAGTTTTTATCTCTTTAATTTACGACTTAAAATCTCGTAAATATACAAGAAAAAAGTCATAGATTAACGAGGAAAAAACCCCAAAGTTTTCCGTTTATTGGAGCCTAGTTTGAAGATGAAATATGTGGAGCCTTTTGTGAAGCTTTATTTCCGGATTGGTTTAAAATACTCAAAATCTGATTATTTTCAGTGGAGCCGGCTTTCCGGGGTTCAGTGTCAGTAAAGCGGAGTTTCATTTGTAAAATAAGGAGCTCAGAGACACGTTTGGGTGTAGAGGACAGCTGCAGCCTTTATTTTCCTTTTCATTCACATACCCTGAAGTTCATTTGTCACCTGACATCATGAACCTGTCATCCAAACACCAATGCGGAAGTAAACAGTGTTACATACACCCCCTCCTCCAGATGAAAAGTCCCATTTCAACATAAAACAATAAAGATGAATGAAAATAGTCTGTTACATTAGCATTAGAACGTTGACAATCCCAAAAAGTGCTCCTCCTCCTCAGACGGAAGCGTCACACAGACGTAGAAATCTAGTCTTTGATGGAGGAAGAAAGGATTCAGTGGACAGGTGCAGGGATAGTCGGCGTCGGCGACAACTTCATCGGGCTGCAGAGATCCTGCAAACAACCCGTCAATAAATAAAACATTAATCTTCCGGTTCCGGGTTATACAGCAGGACGCGTGGCGTGCCTCTCTGCGATTACAACTATCTTCAAATTACTTAAAAAGTTGATTTTTCTCCAAAAAGGAGAGCTGACCATGCCCCCGAAGAAAACCCAGGAATATGAAGACCTCAAAAAGACTCTTGACATTATTCAAGAAACGCTGAAAAGTTTTATGGATCAAGTGTCGGCTAAGCTAACGCCACTCTGGGATATGATGGAAGAGTTCCGAAGATTTCGGGCTCAAAACGAGCAGAGAGAAAACCAGGTCGAGATTCTGGAGAAAAGACTGGACGATGTGGAACAGCAAGTAAGGATGAATAATGTCATTCTCACTGGAGTACCAATCAAGCTTCGAGCGAAGCTGAATACAGCTGGAGCTAGCGCTGCTAATGCTAGCGCTAGCGTAGCTAGCAGCGCTAATACGGAGATCGATGCAGCATCGCTGGAACAGCAATACATTCATTTCTCACATCTAAAGGGATTTCCCTGGATCTCAATACCATCGAGACCTGCCACCTGCTCCCCAGGAGAAAGGAGACGGATAAACCAGCGATCCTCATCAGGCTTGTGAATCACAAACACAAGCTAGCTCTGATGAATCAACGCAAAAATCTCAGAGGATCTGCTGTTTATCTGAACGACCATCTGACCAGAAGGAATGCTGAAATCTCAAAACATGCACGGCTTCTCAGGAAGCGTAAGCAGATTGAGAACACTTGGGTTAAAGGCTGCAGGGTTTACGTTAAACCACTCGGTCCAGAGGACCGGGCCAAGGTTCTGGTCGTGAACACCATGAAGGACTTTGAGAAGTGCTTGATTACGGTTGTCTGAAACAGGAATCATCACTTTCTCTGTATGTCTGACGTCACCTGAATAACAGCAGAGTTCTGACCTGCAGACAACTTGACCTCAACTTTCACCGCAGCTGATATCAGCTGAAGAAGGATATGGACCAGAATCTAATGTCTGCAGACATAACATCGAAGAGAACTATAAACTGTTTAAACCCAGAAGATCAGCTGTTATCAGTAAAAGAAGAAATGCCAACCTTGGACAATCGACAGTTTATGGACCCTTTTTATTTTTCCCCAACAGCATTACTTTAATATAAAAAAATAAAAAAAATAAAAAAAATATATATATATATATATAAAAAGAGTAAAACAAATGATTAATCACTTTTGAAAATTGTTAAATTGATTGACTTTTGATGATATTACTTCACTAGCTCCTAAAATTGATAAATTGATTCAAAAATCTTTCCTAATGTAGCATAACTTTGCACATGTTTTTAACTTTTGATACTTGATGAAATTTTGCTATGAAAATTCCTGAAACAGTGTTGTGTCTATTTTACTGGTATAGTATTATGTTTTAAAGCATATGAATGACTTTTAAAAGTAACATAATTTGCATATATTTCAGATGCTGCATTTGCCATGTTGATTTCTAAAATAGTTATTTTTGACGTAGTACTTAAGTAATTCATCTTTGGCATGTGCCTTATTGATACCTTATGATTCTTAATTCTGTCTGATAAAAGCTAGGAACCGGATATTGATAAATCATGTAATAAAATGGTTATAGTATAACGGGGTGGGATTATAAGTTTGCTTCCTTCCACTCCCTTTCAAGCAATATTTATTAATTATGTCTAATTATCCTAAGTTTGATTAGTTACTGTTTGAATCTATAACTGATGATTATATTGCTTTTGTGTATAACTTCTATTTGATTGCTTGAAATAAACCATTTCAAATCAAATCAAAAATAAATCGTAAATCAAACAAATGAGCTTTAAATATTTGGAATGGTATCAATAAACATTTAGCTCACCTGTTCAACTAAGTTTAGTTGGTCTGCTCTGCTGCTGCGCGGCGTTCACTTCCTGCTGCTCTGTATTCTCACCTCCGCTTTAATCTCATAAAATTATGAGTTTTTTTCCGTAAACTTGCTTACTGAAGAGGGTTAGGGCCATGGAGAAAGAAAAAAAGGGCATAGAAAATTCTGACTTTTTTCTCAGTTCTAAAACTCCGTCGCACCGAATAGTTGGAATTGTTTTTTTTTCTGCCGGAAGGAAAAAAAAAGTCCTCATTTCTGTTGTGCGGAGGTTAATGCTATTGCTACATTATGTCGTAGTGTTGCGGGTAATTTTGTTGTGCTTCCGAAAATGCCGTTGTGTTTTTTCGTTTGTATGTAGTGTGAGCCCTGTCGGCCACCGTAGAAAATAATTAACTCTTGCGCAAAAAGTCTTCACAAAAGTCTTCACAAATACATTACAAAATTATTGAATAAACATAAATTCTAAAATAAACAGTTTCTAAATGAACTAATACTAATAAAGAATCGTAACTAGTTGAAATGTGAAAAAAGAATGAAAGGGACTTTGGTTGGAAGAGGAATGGTAGAATATTGAGGGACACAAATGAAGTACAGAAGAAGGGAGACAAAGCCTGTTTCATTCCCTGCAGAGACTATTGCATTGTTTAATTAAAAAGAAAACAATTGTTCTGTGTTCTCTAATTGTTCCAAATTAAGCAGAGCAGAGCTGCTTTCATAAATTAATTTATTAGTTGGAAATTTGAAAATTCTTTTGTTTGAGGTGCCAACTTGAAGAAGAGGAGAAAATGGTTACGGCTGAGGCGGCTGCTGCTGCTTAACCTTCCACTCTGATCATCTTTTGATCTATAATCAAAGCGTTCCCAGTGGTTTTATATGAATGATTATGTAATTTTTAGCCAAAAAAAACAAAACTGTGTAGCTATTTATGACATAGTTTTCTGCAAAGCAGCAGTAGTTCATTAGAAATTCACCTCTGAGTTGTGGACGAACTGTTGGTATGAAGTAAGCCTGCCCCCATTTACTGTTGTCTACTGTTTTATATTCTCTTCCTAGCTTATAGTCCCTCACACCCCAATAGGAGCCATCCAGATGTACAGTTTAGATCCAGATTCCAGCTCAGATGAGAAAAACAAAGACATTCATGGATCTATTTGTCTGACAGTGGATGCATCGCAATAGAGCAGAGCACGGAGCTTGTGGCCCACCCACCGTATTTTCTACTTCACAAAGAAGACCTTTTTTAAACATTTGTTTGTCTGCTCCTGATTCACAATGATTTGAATAAAGAAATACTCATAAATTGAATTTTGAGCAGAAATTGTTTTATACTTGTCCTCCATCATTAGAAAGAAATCCCCAAGACATGTCAAAAATGCCCCAAACCCCATTTCCTCCCATCTTTAATGGATTCCTTTTTGAGCATCCTTCTTGTCCTTGTTGTCAGTGGTATTAATAAAAAATGGATGCAATAAGAAGTTCTTCACTTAGAATCAATAATTCTTTTTTCCACTTGTTTGGAAATCAATAGATCACATACTATATTTTTTTCTATATGAGGATACTTGTCAACATACCTGCTGCCTCCAGTTGACCTGTCGCTGCTTCTATTTTGTCTCTTGAACTATGTCCAGTAGTCCTGGAAGCAGAGGACTGTAAATTACTTCCACTTCTTGGTTGAACTTTCTGACCCACTCCTCCTTTCTTCTGTTCTTCAGAACTCTGGGAACATTAGTTCATGCAGGTCAGCTAACTGTTGCTTGTAGTATAGTTTTGTATTAATAGCTAAAATCAGGTGATAGGTCTTACAGCTTACCAGGGGGTCAAAATCCTCTATAGGTTTTCCATATGAACATGAACAATTGGACATGTAAATGCATGGCGGTTTAAGGAGAGGTGGCTGGATTGTTTGACATGATATTGTGAGAGGAGGTCTGAGGAATGGAGGAAAAATGTTCTGGTTCCATTTTAAGAAACAACGAAGACATGCAGAGTTGTAGAAACCAGAGAGGAAGAAAGCTGGATGGTCACATAATTAAGGTCGTTTCTCCCTGCTGATGTGAAACTACATTGTCTTAGCTACTCTCAGTAAATCTGCTGATAATTAAAACCTGTTACTGCGACCAGTTATAGCTGCATTTTACTCAAATGTGGACTTTAAAAATTTGCACAGTTCCGTGCAATAACCTGTTTACTGAGGGTCGAAATGATTGTGTAAACATGTGGTAAACTTCTGTTTCTATTTAGTAGACAGTGAATATTGTAGTCTTATGCTGTTTACTTAACTGTTATGCTGCAAAATAGGGAAAAAATACACTGAAGCTAGGCTGCGTTTAGAAGTATTTGTTGCCAAGAGCAGGTATCATGCTAATAAGAAAGAGAAAAACAGATGCAATATTTGCTTTGAGGATGTTTCTGGAGAAGAACAGAAGGAGTTTCATTGTGTCTTTGTAGATCTAGAAAAAGTCTGTGACCGAATCCGGAGAGAGGAGTTGTGGTTTGGATGATGAGGAAGTCTGAAGTGACAGAAAAGAATGCTGAAGTTGTTCAGAACATGGATGAGAGCCCCAAAACTGTGGTGAGATGTTATTTAGGAGTGACAGAGGAGTTCAAAGTAGAGGTGGGATTGTACCAAGGATCAGTGTTGAGCTCCGTCTTGCTTCTGTGGTGATAAGAGACTGAATGATAAGGTTATAAAGGAATCTGTGGATCCTCATATTTGCAGATGACACTGTGATCTATAGTGAGAACAAGGAGAAGGTGATGGAAGATCTAGAGAGGTGGAGGAGAGAAATGAAGGTCAGCTGCAGAAAGACAGAGTAACTCAAGTGTAATAGTGAGAGTACAGGGAGCAGAGGAGAAGAAGAAGGTGGAAGACTTTGAGTGCTTGGTGTAATAGTCCAGAACAACACAGAGTGGGAGAGAGATAAAGAGCCGTGTCAAGCAGGTTGGAATGGGTAGAGGGAGGTTTCAGATGTGATGTTTGACAATTATGTTTCATCAATTATGAAAGGAAGGTATAGAAGACTGTAGTGAGAGCAGCCATGTTGTTGATCTAGAGCAAGGATGGGCAACTCATCCCTGCATGTTTTCCAACATATCCTCTGTCATTGGCTGGACAGACCTGGGGCCGGTTTCAGAAAGGAGGTTAAGTGTAAACTCTGAGTGCGTTAACCCTGAAATCAGGGAAACCCTGGGTTTTCCGTTTCAGAATGGGAGGTTTGTTAAACCAGAGAAAGCAGAGTAAGTCAAACCCGTTTCTGAAAGAGAGGTAACTTATACTCGGAGTCAGTGTCCATGGTTACTTATGCTGTGAACCTAACCTGGTCGGGAGCAGGTTTTATTCTCCAAACTCAAAGTTTCTGCCGGTCCCCTCCCCTTTTTAAAGACAAAGCAGTATGTTTCGCTTTAACCTTCATTGCCCACATTTCCGTCACACAGAGACGGTCTAAGTGACAAGAATGGCTTCTCCTTTTTTGGAGGACCCAATAGACGAGGAGGCTGCATTAATTCATAGAGAATTATGTTTACGTCGTGCGAGGATTTTGAGAAGACTCGTTTTTTTGTCATTTCCCCATACGTTTTTGTTTGAGCGTTACCGTTTTTCGTTGCAGTCAACTACATATATACAATGAAAACAACATTAGATATGTATTGCTTTGTAGATGTTTCATATGTCAAATATTGTCAACAAAGCCTACATCCATGACATGCTCACATTTGACCTGATTGAATTATGTTTTTATACTTCATTTTTAGCTGCTGCCATGTTCTTTTAGTTCCTGCAGGATTGCATCTACATGAAAATGAAATCAGGGACATTGAATTAGATTATTGTAACAATTACTTTTTGGAAACACAATTTGCTTACTTTCTTAATCCCATATAAACCTATACCACTTGATCAATACAAGGGTAGACAAAAGTTCACTTTGAAAAACACAATTGCATGTATTAATATTAAACTGACCAACGTTTGCAAGAGGGGAAGGTTAACAAAAAAGTCCTCTAAACATTACCGACGTTAAAGGCATTTCCCCCCAGATTGGTTCTGTACACTATGCAGCATTTCATGCATTTACACCAGGAATAACACTTCAAAAGTACAACTTAATATCGCCATTTTTTATTTCACTCCTTACGCTATTTAAAAAGTTATTACAGTCAATATTTTATAACAATGACTTAAATGCAAACTTAGGCATTAACTTGAGCAGCTATGTTTTCCACGCTAACTGTCTCTGTTTTGCAGATGCAGCAGTGTTGCTTTTCTTCTGGAATATGTGCTCATATTCACTGTAACTCTGCAGCAGCACGTCAAGTTCAGCTGGCGAAAAATACGCAGACCTCTTTTTTTCACGGTTGCCATGGTGACTCGTGATATCTGCCCTCCATTGATAATGGCTTCTTATAGTAGCGGTGCGCACGCTCACCTCCGAATCAGTCCACTCAGAGTTGATTGATCTAACTCGGATCAGCTTCTCTGAAACAGAAAACTCAGAGTTGTTAATCTCCCGATTGATCAACTCAGAGTTCAAGTTCAACCTCTGAGTTGGTTGAACCTCTTTTCTGAAACAGGCCCCTGAACCAGCTAGTTAGTCATGAGAAGTGCTTGGATATTTGGAAATCATGCAGACACCGGCCCTTGAGTTGCCCAGATTTATAGACAGGAGGCAGAGCTGGAGGTAGCAGAGATGAAGATGTTAAGGTTCTATTTGGGAGTGACCAGAATATAGAAATCAGGAATGAATCCAACAGAGGAATATATATTGTTAGATGTTTTGGAGATAAATGGAGAAATTGTACTTTTTGTTGTTTTATGTGGTGGTGAGGTGATCAAGGATTTTGTATTATATTAGTTTCAGAAATGTATTCACTGAGTTTATATATAAGTTTGTATATAAGTTTATATAACTTTGATTGAACCTTGCACTTATTACGGATTTCAGTTGCTGATATTCTAAAAAAAAGGTTTATTACTTAATCTATACTGTCCTTTTAGGTTTTCAAAAGATACAAATGTATTATCTTGAATTATATGTTCTCGATGTGTAAGTCCGTTAGCCTTCCAGGTTGGAAAGTTCAGCTTTTTCTTGCTTATCAGGATGTCAGGATTGTTCCAAATGGGTGTCAATTTGCTCAGTGTGAGGGAAGAGTTATTCATCTTAAGGAAATCCCACCAGGCTGTTAACGTGGTTTTGATACTAATACTTTTAAAGCCAGTGTACCGCTTGATGGAGCTGCTAATAAAAGGAAGATCTGAAAGTTCAATCTCTTTACGTAGTGACTGTTCTAGATGTATCCATGAGTGATCTGCTGGATTTTTATTATGCCATAAAATATATTGTACATGGGCTTCTAAAGTTTTGTACTCAGAAAACACATGAGACCTACCACAAAGCAGAACTTTGAGCATGAGTGCAATGTGGCACAATTTCCTCTTTTAAGCAGAATCTTTTACACTGACGAATTTAATCAAATTATCTATTTGCCATGAAAAACACAACTTTTGATCTTACATAACCCCACCATTGACCTACAGCCGAGTTCTGACCCATGAATGCTCCTTTCTGAAGGTTTGAAATTACTTTGATTGCTCATCAATCTTCCAGAGTAATCCTATAAAAGAGAACCTTTTCAAATAAATCTCTTTATGTTGATCTCTACACGACGTCTCCGCTGTGTCATTATGGGTGTTCGTCCAGGGAAAAGGGGGGAGAAATCACAGGTGTATGAGAAACATGACTGAAATCTCCTCAGGCATACATGTGAGAACTCATTCTGTTGTGTTTGTGCATGTGTTTGTAGGGAGGGGTTATCCCCTAAATTGCTTTCTTTATTAGAATTAATCCTGGATTAGTCCCTAATTCCAGTAAATAATTTTCTGAAGACATAAGCATTCATGTTTTCCCTTCTTATGGGACTCAGAACTAATGATACATCATTTTAAATGAGCAGTTTTAATTCTTATTGCTTTTGTCAGACCTGTACAAAATATACATTTCTGTGTTTGCAAATGTAATGAGATGTAGATAATGTGTTGGTTCATCGTAAAGTAAACAAAAATAATAGTTTGTTTTGTTTCCCAAGTTCTGTAAGGAAATGACCCAAAGCTGCAGGAGAACAGGCTTATGGGAGGAACGTAAATTTTTAACCGTGGCAAAACTGAAAAGAAAGGGGAAAAATAAAAAGTGACAATGTAGATGACTTGGATGAACTGGAAACCGGACACTGATATAAACAGAGAATGCAGGTGAACGGTCTCCTTCATCTACAGTTGGTACCATTCTTTTGAAGTTGAGTCATGACAACTGGACTAAAAGTCTTCTTCCTTGAAACGGCGGAACGTTTCAAGGAAGAAGACTTTAAGTCCAGTTGCTATGACTTGATATCAATACACAGAGAATGATTAACTTATATAATGACAGCTGTGGCCAATTAACAAATTGGTAAGACTGTCACAGAGGGAAAACACATGACAAAACAAAGAAAACATAAGTGAAATCAAAGAAAACAAACCAAAGGGTATGATCCTCAGAAGTTCATGTTTGGCAAGCGTTTCCTCAGAGCTGTAAATTCTAATTAATAACTGGAAGAAGTTGATTGTGTTGTTGACGTCTTGAAGTTCCTCTAGAGCAAGGGTCTTACACTCAATTTACTCAGGGCCCACTGGAGGCAGAGTCTGGGCTGAATGGGCATATTGGAAAACCAAACAACAATAGAAATCCTCAAAAGTCTTTTATAATAGTTTTAATTGTTCGTTTCATAATGAAGCTTCCTGAACATGAATGGATAATTAAATGAAAATCATTAAATGTCTCCTTTGAACATGGCTTCTTTCCTACTCCTTGCTCCTTGCTCTTCTCACATCTGAGCTACATTTGGTAAAAGAGAAGGAAGTTGAGTCCCTAAGTATTGCTTGAAGATAATCATCGGTAAGTGTGGACCTAAACTTGGACTTCTTGAAGTTCAAGGTAGAGAGGAACTTTTGACATAATATATGCTCTTTAAAGGGCAAATGGTTCACTTGAATATTTGGGAAAAATCAAGTAGGTTGGGAGGTAATTCTCTCAAGAATTGTGCAAAAACGCACCATTTTAAGCACAGGAGGGTCATTTTGCAAATCAAAGAGTAATAGGTTAGAGATGGCAAGAACTTAAAAGGTGACAGCAGTCTGGCTATCCATTATATACAGTGCTGTTGTTGCAAGAAATGCAAGCAAATAGCTTTAAATTCAAATAATGTGTGAATTTTGAAAGGATTGCAGAAGTTTAATTTGAAACCTTGAACTTGTTTCCTGAGAAAGATTTGAGGTGAGCGCTTTTAACATGTTTTGGAATTACTTTGTGTGATTTGGTAGTTTGCATGTGGAGGCAGGTGTAGTGCCCCTCAGAGGTACACTCCCCTTTGCAGATCAATGTGTGGGGCCAGAAAATAACATTGTACAAACAGGGTGTAACTTCACTGCAACCTCGAGTTTGGGACCCCAGCTTTATGGGCTTTGGCAGCAGCTGATTTAAAAATAAAATGTTTTAAAAATATATTCTTACAAATACTCAAACACATCAGATTCAAGTTATGGTTGGGTGGATGTGAATATTAATAATATTGATGCCAACATTAGTGTTGATTTTGGTCGTTAACTGCCTTTAAAGATTGATTCTTTAGTTTAACCAATATCCCCTTGTACACTGCTTTTTTTCCAGGCTGCGGTGTCTGAATCTACAATTACCCAGTTCACTCCTGGTGCAACGGGTGAAATGCAGTGTGGGTATTCATGATATCAGTCAATTCAGTTCCAATTCAGTTTAGTATTTGTGAGGTTTTGGCTGTTAAAGTTTGTGTGTCCAGGTGGTTGTTCTGTTCATTGTTGATGTGATGTTGTTTACAAGTTGTGATTGGCACAAGTGAGTCAGAATGCCCTGCTCTGTAGTAACCTTGTATCCTCTAATCAGTGTTTCCTAAATTCTACTATGCGTGTGTGCTGACATCATAGAAACCTTTATCCTTTCTGCGGGCTAAAGCAGTGTGTGATGAAATAGCTATGAAATAGCTAAAAACAAAATGGTCATTACTAATATTTGGTTGAAAACCCTTTGTTGTCAATGACAGCCTGAGGTCTTGAACTCATGGACATCACCTGATGCTGGTTTTCTTCTTCTGAATGCTCTGCCAGGCCTTTACTGCAGCAGCTCTCAGTTGCTGTTTGTTTGTGGGCCTTTCTGTCTGAAATTTAGCCTTCAACAAGTGAAATGCTGCTCAATTGGGTTAAGATCAGGTGACTGACTTGGCCTTTCAAGAATATTCCACTTCTTTGCTTTAATAAACTCCTGAGTTGCTTTGGCTGTATGTTTTGGGTCGTTGTCCATCTGGATTATGAAACCCAATCAGTTTGGCTGCACTCACCTGGATCTGCGCAGTTTGTCTCTGAACACCTCAGAACTCATTGGGCTGCTGACCATCACACTGCCTCCACCGTGTTTTACTGATGATGTAGTGTGCTTTGGATCAGGAGCTTCTCCACGCCTTTTCCATACTTTTCTCTTGCCATCATTCTGGTAGAGGTTGATTTTGGTTTCATCTGTCCAAATAATGTTTTTCCAGAACTGTGCTGGCTTTTTGAGCTGCTTTTTAGCAAAGTCCAATCTAGCCTTCCTATTCTTGAGGCTTATGAGTGGCTTGCATCTTGCAGTGTACCCTCTGGATCTACTTTCATGCAGTCTTCTTTTTATGGTAGACTTGGATATTGATACACCTACCTCCTGGAGAGTGTTGTTCACTTGGTTGGCTGTTGTGAATGGACTCGCTTTTCACCCTGGAAATGATTCTGCCATAATCCACCACTGTTGTCTTCCGCGGACGTCCAGCTCTTTTTGCGTTGCTGAGTTCACCAGAGCTTTCTTTCTTTCGCAGGATGTACCACACTGTTGATTTTGCCACTCCTAGTACTGTAGCAATTTCTGGAATGTTTTTTTTTTCTGTTTTCTTAGCTTAATGATGGCTCCTTTCACCTGCATGGAGAGCTCCTTTGACCGCATGTTGTCTGTTCACAGCAAAATCTTCAAAATGCAAGCACGAATGTGACTGTCCAAAAATTTATGGTTCTGACTGTATACTAAGATGGGTGTCAAAATGTTGATGCATGGGATTTGACAAGTCTTTACTAACCTTTTCAACCACATGAAATGAATCATTTTATTATTGCAGAAGCTCAAAAATGAGCAAACTTCTGATTGGGAGCAACCCCTTCTGTCTGTAATCATTTACGATGATGTCTTTTATTGTTTTCTTAGTATAAAAGACTAAATAAATCTATTTTTTGATCATAAAACTTACATTTGGCAGATTTAGGTTAAGATAGAATAAAACTATGGGGAAATATGTCAAACGCTGTACAGATTCTTGGTCTTCTGCTTTTACTTCTTTTATACTAAGACAATTCATATTTCATTATCAAATACTGTTGAGGTGTCATTCAAAGTCAAAAATGACATTTTTGAACTTGAATTTAACATTAAAATTGACAGAACTGTCAGTAAAACAGTTTTTCTTTTCTGTGCACATAAACAGGAGTCTGTAATTTATGCAATTGAAAAGGTATGCAAATTTTATAATAGGATTAGAAATGTATGGGTGTCATTGGGCAATGTAAACATGGTATTTTAAATTAAAAAATATTTTTTGTAGATTATTGCAGATTACTTCCCTAATGCAGAAATGCTTATTAACATTTAATCTTTTAGCCTTGGAAAGTGTGTTCATTCCCCCTACAGATGGAATCCCGTTTGTTTGTGACTTGAATTTGTAGGAGAAGCAGCAAAGATGAGGTTGTAGGCTTCTTCTGCCTTTGATTCCTGTTTGGAGGATTAAATGATTAAACTTTGAAGAAAGGGACATTTTAAGTATTTGCCAAGTTAGAGGTTTAACACCAGTGGAACCGTCTGCCTTCCATGCTTTGTTTGGAGGTTCCTGTAAGATCAGACCTGGAGCTCTTTGCAACAGCTCCACCAGGCACCGTCTCCTGGGTCTCTGAGACGTCTTGTGTGCAGCTGCTGCAGACATGAGCCTCTCCATCCCAATCCGATGGGCCGCTCTTCCATCCTGTTGACCCTGGATCTGCCTGACTAAGACGAAAAACACTCCGCTGATTGCTCCAGTGTGGCTTTCATAATCTCCTAGTGGCACTTAGAGTCTCTGCATCCACCACAGCTTGGAATAAACAGCCATTTGAAATTCATTATCCTCTTTTAATTCATCTAAGCCTTCAAAGCCTCTAAATGCCTTTCAACCCGTGCTAATGTTTTCTCGTTTGCCCTTTAAGATAGTTGCCACCGGGCTCTATTTGAATAAAAAAAAAAAAAAAAAAAAACTCGCCTTCTAAAAGCATTGCTGTCATGAAGACAGAAATTAGGTTAGGAGGAGACTGTGTGTTTGTACACAGTCTTTGAAGTCTGGTGGTTAGAGTCGGATGTTAATCTTCTAAGGGCTAAACAAAGGTTAATGAAAAAATAAAAATAATTAAAGTTAGATTATTTCTATCATTGATAATTATGATCCTGGGAATTTATTGTGATCAAACAAATCATATTTGTCATCATATTTGAGATCTGATCCCTTCCCAATTAACAACGTAAACTGTTGTTTGATCTGCAACTGCTGCCTCAGCTTCAACAGACTTACGCAGAATTAAAAATAGTATGAAAAATAGCTTTTGCCTTTAATCTCCATCTGTCCAGAAACTCCATTCTACACTTCAAATCTTCTTTCAAACCCTCTAACTGGACTTTAACCAAAAACCTTCCAGATTCTGACACCCAAGCCAGTGACTTTTCTATTCAAAGCACAAATAATTTAGCACAATGCTTCCCAACACTGGTGTTTTAGCCAGGTAGGACTGAAAAAATGCTGGTCAGTGTTCTCCAAGGACTCGGTTTGGGAAACTAAGGCAGATTTTGTGCAGAGGTAGAGCAATCAGCCTCTGATTGGAAGGTTGCAGATTCAGTTCCTACCTTGGCTGCCTTTTTTGAATTGTCCTAGAGCAAGAACACCACATTCCTCCTGGTGGTTACATGTTTGAAACCGCCATCAATTACAATCATGTGGATTTGTGTTTCCAGTTGTGTCCAGACAGAATAAAGGCTGATGTTATTCCCACATATTTACGTGCAGCCAGGATGCAGATTGCAGCATTTCCCGCATGGATTTTATGTTCATCAATGTCTAAATGTTGTTAGCGCGTGTTAGCCTCTCCTAACCCTGGCTTCTTCCGGCTCCGTTCTTCCACAAACAAAAGCACTGACCACACGGATTAAAAATAAAATGATAAGCGAACAGGCCCTTCATAATATTCATTAAATTAATGAAAGCACATTTAAAAGTTCATCTTGTATATTACTGAGCTGCTGCATAAATGTATATGGCAGCTCACTTAGTTTACAGTGGGACTCATTTCCTCTTCCAGTATTTTCAACACTACTGCGCATGCCCAAATGATATATTCTGACCGAAAGTATGACCATGTGAATGTTTTTTCTAATCGGAAAAAGGTTTTCTGCGCCCATGTGCACGGTTGAATTTTTATCCGACCATTGATCCGATCAAGATATTTTGCCCATGTAACCGCGGCTAGTGTGGGAATGTGCAAGGGTGAAAGTGACTGTAAAGCACCTTAAGTTTTAATCATGGTACAACAGTGCTATAAGTATACAACATGCACCATTTTACTAGAGTTTGTGTCAAATTTAGCCATGCATGGTTGTTTTGGCAACCGAGAACCTCTTCTTCAATTTAATGATGGACAGTAAACCCATGAAAAAAAGCATTTACTGCATAGGTAGTAAAATCTGTCCTCAGACTGAGATTTGTAAGATAATCTGAGCGCAGGACCTAGATTCTAGATATAAATCTAGATAGCTTGATTGAAAAGTGTGAATGCACCTTAACCCTTGTGCTGTCTTAGATGACCCCCCCACCCTTACATTGACGTGTTCTCCCTACCATGACAAAGGTGGACAAAGGTGGAAAGATTTCATGTAATCCATGGACACCAGTGAAGATCACAAATCATTGAAGAAAAAAGGTTCAGAGCACTGTCTAGTGGGTCTAGATGACCCAACTCCCAATGTTAAAGTGCCTAGGATAGCACAAGGGTTACTGGTGAAGACATAGTTATATTTTCTTGATTCTTTTACTGGTTTTTAGTTCAAGTCTATGTGTCTGTGTTCTCCCCATGCCATGCACAAACCACATTTAATGTGCTTTGGCCTTTAGGTTGTAAAAACGCAAAAAGAGCAGGTGTAGAATTTAAACACGAAATAGATTATGCCCAAGGCTAAACACACCATACCTCCAGGCAACTGTCCAAGATCCTTTGAGGTTCTTCTGGGTTTGGCTTGCTCCAGCTTTGAGTTTGTAACCACCCAAAGTTGTTTTTGATTTAGTTTATTGGTCATCTTCCATATTTAGAGTACAAGTACAATTGCATTGTGAGTTTTGAACTACTGGTTTCCCCTGGTGATCCTATTGGTTTGTTGAGGTGTGAAAGTTGATCTGAATTGAAGCTCAGGTTCTCCTTAAAACAAGAGTCTCTTTTGTCCTGGACATTAACTGGCGTGGTTCACTTTAGTGTGAATGCAGACCGACTTTCCACAGATCACAGAGAAGAAATTCAGAGTTTTAGGAGAAAAAGAGACAGTCAGAGAGAAACTGAAACTTCTCTCTGCTTTATTCCGCTCTGGTCAGAGCTACTTTTGCAGAACAGTGCTACAGATTTTAGAGGTTGGCTTGGTCATTTCCAATCCTTGGTACTCTCCTGAACGCACAGTTTGTGGGAAAAAAACAAATCAGGCATTTATTAACATTCTCCTGTATACCAGCCAAAACCACGAGAGATATAATAGCCCCAAACAAGATGTAATTTCTTGATTGTCATACGCTCTTTTTGTTGTCTTTATCGCCTACTATAGTTCAGAACTACGCGTCTGCATATTTTGGTTAAATTCAGATCATGTTGTTTGGTTTAAACCATGTTTCACTTTGTTTGCTAATTGAAGCTTCTTTGAAGCTTGACTCTTCAAAATCATATCGGAGGATTGACTTCAGATCGTTTTCATATTCGTATTCGCCTGACAGGAAACATCAGCAACAACCCTAATCCTACTGTTCCTTTTTCTTGTTTTTTTTATTTTTGTTTACTGGTGTTACCATGTTTGAACGAGTGATTGAAAAATGTCCTTCTCACACACAAACACACACTGCCTGATCTGATCCCAGGTCCGGAGGGATTGCTTTAATCCATAATCTCGCCTGGCTGCAGCTCATGTCTCTGAAACGGCATTTGAATGAATGCCGTCTTAAATTCGGAAGCCAAGCGTCAATTTTAATAATTGCAGTATTTCCCTGTGATGCAAAGGTGTGGCTTTGGCGCTGCCTGTCTTCATTAAGCAGGTCACGCAATCAAGACAATGGATGTCCTTAATATTGATGACCTCCTCACAGATGTCCCCCAGCCCCCAAAACAACAAGAACAGATTAAATATATGTTCCCTTTATAAACATTTCTATTCTTTTCAATTAGAAAATGAGACTGAAGTATTGTAGGACTACTACTGCAAAAATGATTGATATTACTTTTTCATTGCAGGCATGACATCTGCTCATGAATCATTATCTTGGCTTTCCCAACATTCTCATCATAAAAGGCATTCAATTTGTTAAAAGGAGACAAATACATTGCAGAGAAATTTATGTTTTAAACAGATTTTCTCCTAAATGTGAAGCATTTCTTTTCTGAAAAATCTCTGACTTAATGGGCGGAGATGAAAAAGTGAGTCTAAGACAGGAAACCAAAATAAAAGCTTTTATTTTATAAAATCGGAATTATCTTTATTTAAAAAACGAATTTAGCTAGTTTTGTGTTTAAAATTAATTACTTGGTAACACTTTAGCAACTTTTGTTTTAAGAAGCGGAATTTTGTTATCTTCCGTTCAGTTTCCTCTATCAAATGCATTAACAGAGCACTTTTAATAAATCCATAAATGTCTTCCTGAAATCTGCATTGAGCTCTTCAAGCAACGCAAATATCCAGATGTGTAAACTGCAATAATCCAGAACGGCATTACCCTTTTGCTCTCAAATATCACAATCTACACTCATATAATGAAAAAAATGTATTAACAAATACTGGATTTTACTTGTTGACTTCATACCTAAACAACATTAGAGCTCCGATGTGATTTCCTGTAAACAGAAGTGAACAAAAACTCTGATGTTGCAACATCAACAACCAGACTGCGTGACTAATATTCTGAAATGAAATAAAAAGTTGAACACAGTTTGAAAATTGTTTTCTTTTTACACTGGAGAAGGAGGTCAGGTAGTAATCAGATTATTTTAAGGAGATTTAAAGCAGTAGCTGCAGTCAAACCTGAGCTAGAGCATCTCTCCCTCTTTTTTCTTTTTCTAAATATGTTTATTAATCTGAAGTGAATGTAGAGGTTTTGTAGATCAAATATTAATTGGTTGTTCTTTTCTGATCAAAGGAGGGGTGGGGTTTGTAATCAAAGAAAAGGTAGGTCTCAAAATCGAAGGAGGGGTGTCGTCTCTTTGTACTAAAACTCAAATTTACAGCCAGTTTGGCAGATTGTGCAACGTCCTGATTTTTTAGGTCCTTCTTTATGTTGGAATGTTTGCTTGAAGTTTATTGTATTTTCGAGTACTGCCCTGCATTTTCGGTACCAATCTTTTGCGTGATTTTCAAAAAGTAGATTTCAGCAGAGAGTCGTTCTTATCGCTTCCTCTTTAGTTGACAAATGGGGCCTAAAATGTACTTAAAAACTAAGATGAGTATTTGAAAGAATTACAATCATGTTGTGTTTAGGTTTGCTTTCAACTAAAATTTCATCAAATTCTGGTCCCATTCTGTTTTTGTTTTAAAGACTTCATAAGAATTAATCAACTTTCAATAATGAATGTAATGTATTTTTTTTTTTTTTTTAACTTTCTTTTTATTGCTTTTTAAACACAGTTAAACATACAACAAAAAGCAGAGGGAACAGTAAAAATAAGTATACAAAGCAAAACAACAAAAGAAACAAGTAATGCCTTGGGTTGCCTTGACTCTATAGATTTTTTACAGCATTGTCCATGTATAAGTCCTTATAATGTCGCTTTGTAGTTAGTCCATTTCTCCCATCTTTTTTGACAAAGATCTTCTTGAGTTCTTATCCTATGGTTCAACACTTCCATCACATATATTTCTTCCACAATTTTTCCCCATTTCTGCTGTGTTGGTGAATCTGTTGTGTACCATTGTCTCGTGATTGTTTTCTTGCCTGCAGCAAGAAAAATTTTGACTAAATATCTGTCATTTTTTAGAACATTTTCTGATATATTGCCCAGATACAAAAACAAACATGTATTTGGTATATTGTAGCCCAGGACCTTGGTTATGATCTGGTGAATATTCTTCCAAAAGGGATTAGCTTTGGGACAAGACCAAAAAATGTGGGAATGATCTACATTTATGTCTCCACATTTTCTCCAACATGGCTGGGGTAGCGCAGTGTGCTTGTTTGTGATTTTTGGTGTTATAAAATATCTAATTATGTTTTTCCAACAATGCAGTCTCCATGTCCGTGATGAAGTGGATGTATTCTGTGTTTGCCAAATTTGAAACCAATCATCATCTGATATTTTTATATCCAGTTCCCTTTCCCATTTCTTTTTAATATACATGGTGTTTTTCCTTTTTTTTTCCATTAGATTTTTATAGAGCGTTGATATAATTCTGTGTTTTTTAGAATTGTAAGTTTCAACGATAGTTCTAATTATTCCATCTTCATCTAAATTTATATTATTTCTAATTTCTTTGTCAAAGTAATCTTTTATCTGTAAAAATCTAAAGTGGTCATGATTAGTCAAGTTAAATTTCTGTTTCAAAGTTTCAAAATTTAGGAAATTTTTATTTTTTAGCAATGTGCACATCACTGTTATGCCCTTTCGGTTCCATTCTAAAAAATTCTTGTCGTGAGAGCCTGGAATGAAGTCCTTATCATAGGTTATCCACCGGAGAATCCTAAGCTCTTTCTCCAGTTTCTGTTTTCTCACAACCTTGTACCACAATTTTATTGTAAATTTTGTAACTTTTCCCATTTGGCTAAATACATTCAGGGCTTCTTGTCTATCTCCAATAAAACTATGAATTTTCCTGTCCTTTATGAATTGCTCCACATTTTTCCATTTTGATACAAACTTGTCATCACACCAACAGATTACCGGTCTAAGTTGTGCAGCATTGAAGTATTCCCTAAGATTTGGTAGTGCCATGCCTCCTTTATCTTTACTTATTTGTAAAGTATCAAATTTAATTCTTGGTCTACGTCCACTCCAAATGTATCTGGAAAATAATTGTGTCCCACAATCTATATTGCTTCTCTGGTATTTCAACGGGCAGGGATTGGAATAAGTACAAGAGTCGGGGCAGGACACTCATCTTTATGGTTTCTATCCTTGAACCCATATCCAATGAAAGAACATTCCACCTGTCCAGATCATTTTTTATTTCCCTATTTAATTTGGTGTAGTTGGCATCATATAGATCTTCCAGTGTTCGTGTTAACGTCACTCCAAGATAAGTCAATTTGTTTTTTTTCCAATTCAGATTGTATCTCAGTTGTAAGTTGTTGGATGGTGAAAAATTAAATGTTAAAACTTGTGTCTTTGCCAAGTTAAGTTTATACCCAGAGCAAAAACCAAAGGCTTCTAACTGATTAATCAAGACTGGGATTTCTGTCTCTGGCTGTTCTAGAAAACAAATTACATCATCGGCAAAAAGTCCAATAATGTGTTCCTCTTCCCCAATCCTAACTCCTTTGAGGTCTTGATTTTCCCTGATTGCTTGTGCTAAGGGTTCGATAAATAATGCAAACAGTGTTGGGGACAGACAGCAGCCTTGTCTTGTAGATCGTTCTAAATGTATACTTTCAGTGAGGCTCCCATTTATTTTGATTCTCGCAGTGGGATTTTGGTAAAGTGTTTTAATACATTTAACAGCTTTTGTACTGAAACCAAATTTTTCGAGTACTAGATATAAAAATGTCCAATTCACGCTATCAAATGCTTTTTCTGCATCGAGACCTATGAGGACTGCACTTGTGTTGTTTCTTTGGATATGGTCAATAACATGTAGCGTTCTTCTTATACTATCTTGGGTTTGACGCCCCTTGATGAAACCTGTTTGGTCTTCATCAATAATGTCACCAATAAAAGATTCATATCGTTTGGAAATAATGGAGGTATAAAGTTTATAATCTACATTAAGAAGGGATATGGGACGGTAGTCCGAGCAGGTTTGGCTATTGCTTTTTTTGGGGATTACTGTTATCACCGCTTCTTTCCACGACGGAGGAATTTCTCCATGTTCAAGTGTATGATTAAATGTTCGTTCCAGAAGTGGGATAAGATGTTCGCTAAAGGTTTTATACCATTCTGTTGGTAAGCCATCACTACCAGGAGATTTGTTAGATTTGAGTCTCCCCAATGCTTTCTCTATTTCCAGCTTTGTGATTGGGGAGGTTAATTTTTCATTCTGTATTTCTCCAATTGTTGGCAGATCTAGTTTTTCCAGAAAAACTTTCATTTGATTTAGATTTGCACAGTTTGGTTGCTTATACAACTGTTTATAATAATTTATAAACTTATTTTCAATCTCCTTGGGGTCATTTACGTATTGATTTGTATCTGGGTCTAATATCTTGTGAATTGTCCGATCCACTTGCTGTTTTCTCAATCTTTTTGCTAATAATTTACTTGCTCGTGGGCCTACTTCATTATAAGATTGTTTCAAAAATCTGGTCTTTTTTTCCACGTCCTCCATTAGTTGTTTATCTAAATTAGCTCTGATTTCTTTCATTCTTTGGAGCAGCTGGGGATCTTGCGTGGCTTTATGTTGTTGTTCGATTTCTAATAATTTATTTTTCTCCTCTTTATATTTTTGTTCTTTAGCTTTTTTATTGGCAGACATTTTTGTTATAAGTTTTCCTCTCATTACTGCTTTGAGTGCATCCCACAGAATGACAGGTGTGACTTCTCCATTGTCATTATCTTCTAAATAGAGGCTTATGTCTTTCTTCAACTCCTCAACTGTGTTTTTGTTATTCAATATTCCCGTGTTTAGTCTCCATTGTGTTTTCTTTGTTTGTCTAGTCATCTCTACTTCCAGATATATTGCAGCATGGTCTGAAAATTCTGCTCCTTGAATTTCACATTTTTTTACCCGATATGCTTCTTCACTGTTAATAAAGAAATAATCGATTCTTGAATAAGTGTTATGAGGAGCAGAGTAGTATGTGTAGTCTCTTTTGAGCGGATGTAGTGACCTCCATATATCAACAAACCCCAATTCTCTAAGTGTTTTTTTAACATTTCTAGTGCTTCGGTCAGTATGTTTCTTTCTATTTGTTGTGTCTAATTTACTATCCAAGACAATATTAAAATCACCACCACATATTAGTACACCTTCTATTTCCTGGGTTATAATGTCAAACAGAGATTTAAAGAATTGTTTTCCACTATTGGGAGGAGCATAGACATTAACCATCGTGACCATTTCGTTTTCCAGCCTTCCTTTTACAATAATAAATCTCCCTTCTTTATCTGAGATGTGGTTGAAATATTCAAACTTTATCATATTGGGGATAAGTATAGCCACCCCTCTTCTGCACCCCTGTTGAAATGAACTATAAAAGGATTCAGTATATCCAAATTTCTTTAGTTCCTTATTTTTTTGTCTTGATAGGTGGGTTTCCTGGAGGTATAAAATTTGTGTTTTATCCTTCCTCAAAGCAGTCATAATTTTTTTCTGTTTTATTGGGTTATTCAGACCGTTAACATTTAACGACAGTATCTTAATTCCTACCATACCATGGATATTGAGTTTTTTGAAAGGCAATCCAATACAGAACATAAACCTGAACTATTTTACAACAAGCAAACACTGAACAAGGTGGCTTCCATACAAAGGATATACATATCCATCCTTTTGGGTCCCTGTTGGTGGGTAGAGGGTAAAGTGCCAATTTCTGTTTGGGCCCCTCCCTAGTGAAACCTACACCTACACTTATCTTTTGTATTTTTATGCTTGTCTAAAATGCTGGACCCCTAAATAAGCAGCTGCTTCTGGGATGTCCATTTTTTCCACATTCTGTATTGTGAGATTTGTTGCTTTTGACGCATTGTGGAAAAATAAAATGAAAATGAAAATGAAAATGAAAACATTTAGTGCCTTAATGTGGATCACTCCGTATCCTCGGCCTGAACAAAAAACAAGGGGTGTTGAGCCAGAAAAAAATAATAATGAAATAAATAAAGGAAATACTAAAGATATATATAATTGAAATAAAAATAAAAAGGGAAAGCAGGTCCCCATTTTTCTCTTCCCCTCTCTTTTCTTCAGATAATGAACGTCATCCATTTAAGAAATTAAAAGACCACTCATCTCTGTGTCTTCACTCTGAAGCTCTTCTGAACTTTGTCAGCTTCTCCTTAGCGCGGTGTGTTGTGTTGACCCGTCTCCATGGTGACGCGGCTTCCAGCCGCTCCGCCGCTGTCACGCTGGTGTTCGCGCTTGCCGACACTGCTGCTTGGATTCCCCGCCGTTTCAGATCCTCCATTGCCTCCTCCGCTGTTTCGTAGATCCGCAGACCCGTTTCCCAGTGCACTCGCATCTTCGTGTACGGCGTTTGGAACCGAATTCCTTTTCCTTTCAGCGCCGCTTTGACAGGACCATACGCCTTACGTTTCTCCATGATTTCAGTCGCATAGTCATTGTCAAAATAAAGTCGTCTGCCGTTTATTTGGATCTTCTGCTGCCAGGCTTTGCGAAGAACCAGCTCTTTGACGTGGAACTGTAGAAAGTTCACTATTATTGATCTTGGAGTGGCCGTGGCGGCGGGTTTGGGGAGCAGTGCCCTGTGCGCTCGTTGGATTTGCAGCTCCGTTTCCTCCGGCAGGGACAGGTGTTTCTTAAAAAGTTCTTTCACAAAGTCAGTGACAGACCCCCCTTCTTTGTCTTCAGGAACACCGTAAATCCGAATGTTGTTTCTTCTGGAGCGACTTTCCAAATCAACGATTTTGTCGCGCATTTTGGCATTTTCTTTCACCACCGTCAAAAGCGTCTCTTTCATCTCCGAGCAGACTGACTCCAGATCAGTTATTCGCGTTTGTGCCTCTGCTATCTCCGTGTTTTGATTTTGCAGTTTTTGAAGAATATCTTCTTTAAAATCCGCAAGGTCGTCTTTCAAATTCTTCATGACTTCGTTCTTGAATTCGGCAAGCTCTTGTTTGATGTCATGTTTGAAGTCTTTCAGGTCTTTCGAGAGTGAGGTTAGCGCTTGGAGCAGGACCTGTTGATCTGGGCTAGCTGCTGCATTTTCTGCTAACATGGCTTCTTCTCCGTGGTCTTCCTCGTTTTCGCAGTTTTGGTGTGTTTTGCCTGTATTTTTCCGACTCTTTGAGGTTTTGCCTCCTGACATAGTCGATTTAAAGGAGTTTTGTCTTATAATTACTGAATAGGAAGCCCTTTCTCTCCGCCGAGTAGTCGGAGCTCACCACTATGCGTCCATCTTATTTCGTTGCCCCCGGAAGTCCCCCGAATGTAATGTATTTTTAACCAAAAACCAGAACTAGTATGTTGCTGTGCTTACATCCCTTTGCGTGTATTAGTACCTATCAGTGTTGTGATTCTACAATTGTAGAGGCATCTTAACCTTCAAATAAAAATCAGTAATAGGTGGATTCAAAGGCCATTTCACTCAGCTAACCATATTTTATAAAATACAACACTAAATTTCTCTCTATAGAGTAAATGCAATGGCAGATGCATATAAATTCATTGTTTTTCCCAAACTATTCTTTCTTTTTGTCTTTCATGATCTTTTCCATGTCTGTGGAGCATCTGTGTCAGGATTACAGAATCATGCTGTTCACTAATGGTACCTGGAAAAATACACACATGCACACCAAACGTGCACGTCCTTTTTGTTGCGTGGTAGCAGAATCCCCCTGATTCCACTGGTTACTTAATCCACCATTACCATAATGAAAACTCATTTAATCGAATCAGAAGATGCTCTTCCTAAAAGGATCATGTATGGATGACAGATTAATGAATAAATAGATCAAGAGAAGAAAAGGACGGATGCATGTAATCCAAACAAAAATAGATTGCTGGCTCAATTTGGGTCACAGTCATGTAGGTTGTGGTGATCATTTTATGGACCTGTTTGTGGTCGCCAGAGTTGACCTTAATAAAGCTGACGATAACATCAGTGACCTCTGACTTAAGGCTCTGACCAATTGAACTTGAAGAATCCCTGCTTTTAATTTCATATCCAATGCTTTTATTTTTTATTTTCAGTTTTTTGTTTGATACCTTTTTAAAACACAACTTCAACTACATTTATGGTTGATTATTTAGGGGCTAATTCAACAAAATGTGACACTATATATTCTGTCTTCATATCCCATAGTCGTGTTGATCTGTGGTACAGAGGTAGGGCAGTTGACCTCTGATCAGAAGATTGCAGCTTTGGTTCCCACCCTGCCTGCTCATGTGTCGATGTATCCTTGGTCAAGATACTGAACCCCACGTTACTCCTGGTGGTTCCAGTTTGGTGTCAGTGCTCAGCAGCAGAGCCGCCATTAGTGTGTGAATGTGTGAGCATGGGTGAATGGGACCGTGAGCATTAAGGGCCTTCAAGGAAGGTAGAAAAGAGCTACAGTATATAAGTATACAGTACAACATTTACCATAAAAGTAAAAATCAAGTAACTTACTTTCAAAACACTTTATCTCATGTTGTCATTAATTTAATCATCCATCAACATTAGTTAATGTAACACTTTTTGATGTAAATATTCACAACACAAAACGTTCGTACCTCAAGAGCAGAAAATACAAACAAAATAAAAGATGAAATCAAACAAAAAAAGCAGATAAATGTAATAATTTGATCTGTTGATATCTGTTTTAATCACAGTGCAATTAAATGTTTAAAAATTCAAAATCTTGCAGAGTCTAACATGTGGTCTACCGGTAATTAAACGCTACAATTGAAGTAAGACTAAAGTCCAAACATGTAAGGTCCCACTGAGGAAGAAAGGCTTATGTTTTGGTAAATACATCTAAAAATTTTGAAGCAGAAATTAAAACAAAAGTGTTTTGTGTGATATATTTGGAATATCACTATTTTCATAAACATTTTGAATTTTGCTGTGCAGACCACAGCTTTTCTTTTTGAAACCGATGGAAAAAACGTAAAAAGAAAATGTTATGTTCATTTTATATGCTATTGTATGTTATTGTATAACACAATTTGAATTTTAATATGTAAACAAATGTGCAGTTATTTGTTTAAAAACAGCAAGTAAACCAGCCAACAAACTCCATGAGATCATCCAGAAAATCATCTGTTGATTTCTGAACACTAATCCTGACTGTCAGCCTGACATATAATAATCTATCAGCAACAAGCATACAGCTGCGCTTTATTTATTTTCCTATTTGCATTATTCTGTTCTGGCTCCTGGGAGGTGGATGTCCCTGGAACTGTTCCAGTCCCTGCCAGAGCCAAGAAAACGTTGCTACATGCATAATAAAAGGCTTTTAATAATATAAACTCCCACCAGTTCATTTTCATTTAGTTTGAGAAGACACATCATCTCTTATGAGCCTTGACAAAATGTGAAGGCAAAGGTCTAGGAAGTTAACCAAGATAACTCATCTGCGTTTACTTATCTGACAAATTATATCTCTTAGACATTTTGATGGTCTGGATTTACTTAAATCTATAAAGGTCACTACATCAAATAATTGATAGACTTCCATTTATTTTTTATTTTTTGGATTAAGAAGTTTCTGCAACCCTTTGATAAAATCCACAAGAAGTTTTGCTATGTTTTTTTTATGGGACATAGATAGTATTAGTAATCATACATTGAGTGCTTTGATACTATTTGCTCACAACAATATTAATTTAAGATGCGAAAATATTGGCGACTGTTTTTGGTCTGCTTGGTTGTATTTTGCTTAGATGCTCCAATCAGATCATCACACCATTTATGAATAATCACTGATACATGCAGAGAAACTACCCTTTTTTTCCAACTGTCCCTGGTGATTACCAGCAGGAATCATCATTGCCTGGTACTTCCAGGGAAGGACAACACCAGTTCACTCGTTTTGACAGACACACCTTTTTCCACCTCAACTGGCTCCTTTCGATGTGGAGGAGAAGCGGTTCGACTCAGAGCTCTCCGCGGGTGACCGAGCTTCTTACCCTATCTCTAAGGAAGCGCCCAGCCACCATACGGAGGAAGCTCATTTAAGCTGCTTGTATTCGGGACCTCGTTCTTTTGGTCATGACCCATAGCTCATGACCATAGGTGAGTATTGGAACGAAAATCGACCGGTGAATTGAGAGCTATGCTTTTTGGCTCAGCTCTCTCTTCACCACAACGGACCGGTACAGCAACTGCATAACTACGGATGCTGCCCCGATCCGCCTGTCAAACTCACAATCCCGATCTTCCCTCACTCGTGAACAAGACCCCAAGGTATTTAAATTTCTCCACCTGGGGTAAGGGCACTCCATCCACCAAGAGATAGCAACTACCATTCTCCGGTCGAGAACCATGGCCTCAGATTTAGTGCCGCTT
Source organism: Oryzias sinensis (assembly GCA_037389245.1). Lineage (NCBI taxonomy): Eukaryota > Metazoa > Chordata > Actinopteri > Beloniformes > Adrianichthyidae > Oryzias > Oryzias sinensis. The sequence continues at coordinate 3,980,375 of CM074496.1, forward strand.
CACACTCCGCCACAAAGTGCCCCAATGCACACCGGAGGTCCTGGCTTGATGAAGCCAACAGGACAACATCATCTGCAAAGAGCAGAGATAAAATCCTGTGGTCCCCAAACCAGACCCCCTCCGTCCCCTGGCTGTGCTTAGAAATTCTGTCCATAAAAACTATGAACAGTACCGGTGACAAAGGACAGCCCTGCCGGAGTCCAACATGCACCGGAAACAAGTCAGACACTCCTACAGCATCCAGAGACTTGAGGTACTCAGGGCGGACTTCATCCAATCCCGGAGCCTTGCCACCGAGGAGCTCATTGACTACCTCGGTGACTTCAGCCCAGGTGATAGACAGCCTCACCCCAAAGTCCTCATTCTCTGCTTCCTTAAAAGAAGGCGTGTCAGTGGGACTGAGGAGATCCTCGAAGTATTCTTTCCATTGCCTGACAATGTCCCCAGTCGAAGTCAACAGCTTCCCACCTGCCTCTAGAAAACACTACTCGGGTTCAAATCAGGGAGGCCATTCCTGCTAATCACGCCCTCCAGGTGCCACTGTCATTGCCCACCTGGGCATTGAAGTCTCCCAGGAGGACAATGGAGTCCCCCTTTCGGCACTTTACTGTACCCCTTCGAGAGATGCCAAGAAGGCCGGGTACTCCAAACTGCTGTTCCACCCGTAAGCCGAAACCACAGTCACTGACCTTTCCCCCACCCAAAGCTGGAGGGACATGACCCTCTCGTCCAACGGGGTGAATGAGAGGGTCATTGTCCAATTGACTAGTTGGACAAAGATTAAAACTGGGACAAGCATTTTTCAATTTTAATACTTAAATCTCCTGACACATGTACAGAGGGGACAAAAAATTACTTTGTTCCATAAACATCAGGTGATCCAATAAATAAACAATAAATCGTGGGTATGGGATTTCAGCTCTTCCCAATTCACTGGAGAATGTGTGGATAGTTGAAATGCCGACCAACAGCACCAAGACATCTTAGCTGTTGAGAAGATCTGCATGGGATAATGGACCAAAATAGCAGCTACAGTGCAAACCTGGTAAAGACCTACAGGTAACCTTTGACCTCTGTCATTGAAACCAGGGTAAGATCAGAAAGTATTAAGGTGATTTTTTTTTATTGACCAAATACTTATTTTCTGCACCGTCATACAAATACAATGATTTAGACATTGTGATTTCCTGTATTTTTTCTTACCGTCTGTCTTTCATAGTTAGAGTGTTTCAATGATGAACATTGCTGCCTTCGCTCAGCTTTTTAACTGGGACAAGTGACTGCCAAATACTATTTTGGCTCACTGCAACTCTGCTTTAAATCATTGGTGGAAATCATTGATTTAACACCAATGAACCTTCAGTCTGCTGGTCTTCTTCAGAATAATCTGGCTTTGATTAGGTTGGCTCAGCTAAGCAGGTGACCGGCTAAAGCAGCTGACCGCAGGACTCCAGGACATACCATAATAAAAACCTTTCATGAGCACTTCTTTTTGACTTTTTCTATTTTAAATGATGAGTTCACTTGGAACTCAGGAACAGCATTTGAACCCAAAATATTAGATTCATTCTTAGTTTTTTTTTATCATCTATTTGTATTTTGTCATCTTGAACTCATCAGGAGAGCAGACAATGTGTGGGCAGCCATTCCGGAGAAAATTCAATAAAAATCCAGTTTAATTTCAGTTATGTGATGATGGAGTTCGATCTGTGGTCAGGATTTTCTGAGTGCACTGACTTCCTTCAGACTGTTCTCACTGTGTTAAAGGCAGGTTTTAGCACCAACGTGTGAGTTTCACCCAGTATGTGGCATCTTATTGCAAAATTCCAGATTTGTTTGTGTTGAACATGCATATTTAAACATGTAGCTGTCTTTGCCTCTCGTCCAACTTTTCAACATCTTATTCACAGATTTTTTATTTTTTTATTGACAGTTCTCTGATCATGAAACGTCATAATTAATTTGAGTTTGTTGAGTTTGTAGTTCCCTTGTGGCCCATACAGCTACCTCAAGTGACGTCATTTTAATGGAATGTACCATTGTTGTGCATGTGGTAAATGTATTGTGAAGTAATTTTATGGCTAATGTAAATTATACACACTTTTGACTTACAGGTGAGGCTGTTGTTTGATGTCCTTACACCACCCTCTTGTCAATAGTGAGGTGCGAATACTGGCCCCTTACTGACTGTGCACAAATGCTGCATGCAGCAGGTGTCCAGGTGATACATGAGTACCTGTAGGAGGTATGTAGAATGCCCACACAAACTGCACTCTGATTGGCTAATTTCCTAACGTCTAACTGCCAGGTTGCATGCAGGGAAGGAGTGCACCAACACGTACAGTGTGCTCATTTTAGGGGGGTTTTAAAAAGGAAGAATCTGTACGACGTGCCTGTGTGTCACATGTACTTCATCCTTACACTTACCTATTGTATAAGTGTTTGTTACAACCTGTCGCCCGCAGACTGTCCATAGAAAAAAAGTTTGCTTTACAGCCTCACCGAGTGTAGACTACAATTTGCTAGTATTGTTTGGGCTACCTGCGGGCCCCGTACGTATAAGTCAGCTTATGTTTCGCACCTAGATAGCCCGTGTCCACCCTTAAGGACAGTTGTAACCAAGGCATAACCTCATTCTTTGCCATCTTCCATCTTGGCGTGCAGAATTTACTCGACCTGATAAACATAAACCAATTCTCCTCATTCTGCAACCTGAACCACAATCGTTTAACTCCTGAGTTTGAGTTTTTCTGGTGTCGTCCACATATTTGACTTGTTATTTGAGTGTCTTTACTTCTCCATTAATTACCCAAAAGTTTTTCTGTTGAAGTTCTTTGTAAACATGTGTTTCTCATGAATAAATCCCGATGTTGTCAGTGCAGAGTGGAAACATTACTTCTGATTGGCCTTACCTCCTGAGACAAAGTGATGCACATCCCTGTGCGCAGCTCCCTGCTTGAATTGAGAGTCATCCTTGCTAACAGCATTTAATTGCAGCTGCCAGTGGGTTATAATGATGGCTGCGGGCCCATTTCATTGTTAGGTGGCAATGCTATTAAGAAAAGACAATAGCAGCAGCATAGCCAGGCTAATCAACGGAGGAAAACTGAGAAAAGGTGCCAATAAAAACAGCAGCTGCCAGTTCCAACAACGCTGTGCTGTTTAACTGCAATGAGTGCATGTTTTTTCCCTCAGTGAACATGGTTTACCATATTACTCAAGTTATCATCAATTACTGGCACAAACTGCACTTGACAACACAGCCACACAAACGGCGCACACACAGACGGGGGAGGCGAGGTGTGCTGTTCTCTCCATGGCTGTGTGGAGAGCAGAGCCAATTAGCCAGCATCCAGATGCTGTTTAGCTAATCCGCGCTCTGGAGGAGAGCCCACACACGGCATGAACGCTAATGCGAGAAATCAAGCTTCCACAGAGCGTGAATCACAAGCAGCAATGTAAACATCTCTGAGAGGAGGCGCAGGATTGTGAGCACAAAACATGCATGAATCTAACAAATCCACATTGTACTTGAAGCCTTTAGGTTTTTGAATTTGCCAGTCTTTATGGCTCAGTCCCTGTGTTTCCAAAAATTGTGGATTTTTCCCATTTGGGTCGGAATCTGAAGCGCAGACATTTGTCTGCAGACGTAAAGCAGCCCTGGCGTCGAGCTCGGACCGACGCGACAAACGCAGAGAGCTTTTATGACATTGGCAGACGCTACATGTGTCACTTCATTTGAGTGACAGTGCGGTCATTAGCATTCTGACTGTAAAAAGCTTCTCCATCAATAAGGTGGTTATAATGTTCAATAAAATAAAGTAACTTTTCTTCCGTTTTTTGTTACTTAGGATGACGTGAAACATAAAATTCATTTTCGGATTCTGGTCACTCCACTACCTCAAAAATAAATCTCCACCTTGGTTAGTTTGGATTGCAGAGGAAAGGGGAAAGTAATGATTCTGTCTGTTAACATTACATATTCCAGCAAAAGATGTTGGTCATATGCATAAGCTTGTTGATGAAAGCTAACACAATTCTTTATTTGTTTGCTTTATTCATGCTATTAATACTCCGGGCAGAAACAAGGTCTTTGACACTTTAGAGGTTAAAGTCCTCACAAAGTTTCAGATCCATCTTTCCTGTGAAATGAACAGATGTTGGTCTAAAACCTGGAGGTACCTTTTTAGCATCACTGCTTCTCTTCCAGTCGTGCCAGCTGCCCATCCTCAGGCACAAAAAGACCTTTGAAATCAAAGCTGATAACAAGCTGGATGCTTCCCCTCTCCTTCGTTTGTCGCTTTTAAAAATATATTTTTTTAGATGTGGATGTTTTTGACCACAGGACAGTTTCCCGGCTTGACTCAGTCATTTTTTTTGGAAACGTTGCTTGTGGATCTTCTAAAACTAAATGCTTTGAAGGAATTTCTGGATGTCCATACTGGTATCATCAGTGTTTCTTTGTTGATAATCTTTTGTCAACAACATAAGCCCAATTTGGGTTTTGGGAGGGATGTTTGATGGCATCTGTTTTATGGTTCTGTCTATGGTTTTGTTGCTTGTTGGAAAAGCCTGGCGCATTGTCCACCTCTTCTATTTTACCTTGGGCATTTTTCTTTGTTTTTTTTTTTTTTTACTAACTAGTATGTGTTCAAGCAAAATGCACACAGTTCTTGGCAGATCTCAGCGAAACACAAGTACCAGGAACAACTGGTTGTGTTTCTTTAGTGTTTTTCTGTTGTTTTTACTCTTTGAGTGTTACGTCTTGGTGTTATTCTGTTAGGTTAGCTTTAGAGCCACGTGTTTCCTGCTCAATTTCCACGTTCCCCTGCTCAAAGACCTGATTCCTCTCATCATCATCATCAGCCTCTGCAGAGGCTGCATCAGTGATTTATGGCAGTCATTGAAGCCAGATGTGAATGAGCTGGGGAAGTGCTGAACGCATGAGGGACAGTGTACCATGAGGACTAGGGTTTAGGGTAAAGACCACACAACAGAGGGCAGCACTCACTTGAGTACATCTGATATTAGAGCTGAAGGAGACTGAACCCCAATCAGCTTTCAGTCATAAGAGATCCGACAATGTGCTGGTGATTCCAGAGACATCCTCAGTATCCCAACAGCATTACGTTTAGTATGGTTTCTCTGACATTAGTTCACTTTAAACCTTTAAAGTTCCACTCCAATCTTCTGATCTTTTGTAAAAGTTTTCCAGAGGTCTTTTAATCAGAGTTCATTAGAAATTCACCTGGCCCTTACTCCTATTGGCTTACTAAGTCTACTATCTTTCCCATCGTCCATCCGATTACACACTCTCCCACTAGCTTACAGTCCTTCACACCGGGTAAAAAAAAAAATGCATTTAATATTGGAGCTATTCAGCCAAACCGTTTTGATCCAGAATCCAGCTCAGCTCTATTTGTCTGCTAGGGGATGCATCAGAATAGAGCAGAGCAGGGAGCTAGTGGGTTGCTGCTCTTGTACATCACATTTAATAGCTTTTCCAATGTCTTCTTTCATCTGCTCCTGATTCCCAACGATTTGAATAAAGAGATACTCAGAAAGGCAATTTTAAGCTTAATTATGTTTACATATGTAGTCCATCATCTGAAAAAATTTATAAGAACATGTTACAAACAACAAAACACCATTTTCATCTGAGAGGGTCTTTAACATCGGAGCTGTAGCTCCAATGTTGACATTCTTCAGACTTCCGCAACTCAATCAACGTGAATCAGCTGGTTAACGCTGATTGTGTAAATCAGGGGTGTCAGAATTCAGGCCTTGAGGGCCGGTGTCCCACAGGTTTCCAATAACCTGCCATTGAAGCTCATTATTGGCTAAAAAAACCCGATCCAGGTAATCAGCAGCAAACAAGGCAGCATTTCTGGAAAACTACACTCTAAAAAGAGTATTTGGGTTTTAGTTGGAAAGATGAACTTTTTTACATCGATCTAACTTAATTATATAGTTTGGTTTTGGTGAACATTAATCATTCTTTTGAGTTCATTCAACTTAAAAATAACACGTAGTTGTCTGACATAGTTATTTTAATTTCAATCAACTTAATTCAAAGAAGTTGGTGGAACTTTGGTTTGAAGCTGTCAATGCGTCATGATGTCATAAGGTAAGGCACCACAAGGAATTGTGGGATACCATTTTCTTTGCAGACCTGGTCAGATTGGGGTTTGAGTGTGAGTTTTTGTCCATTGGTTTTGTTGTCTAGCTGTTTTACTCTGTTTTACCAAGTCATTTAAACTGTTTTGTTTATGTCTTTCTGCACCATGAGTTGGAGTTTGGGAGAGGATGATGACCAACCCCCTTGTGCGGTAAAACACTGTATGTCCCAATATTAAAGACAGAGTTCACGGCATGTGATCTCCTGCCTTGTAATGCGAGACATTGCTGGGTCATTCATGTCTTTGATATGGAAAGTACAAGGGCCATTGGTTGAAAATATTGTAAAATGTGTCAATTTAAGTTGGATAAACAAAATTGAAAAAAGAAAAAAAATCATAATCAACCTATTAAATTGGGTTGGATAGACATAAAAAATTACGTTGAATAAACTCAATTCAATTACGTGTTAACAGTTGAAGTGATTCAATTAGGTTGGATCAACTTTTTTTCTTTTTAGAGTGTAGCAGGAGGCCGGCCCTCAAGGCCTGGAGTTTGACACCCCTGGGGTGAATGGTTGAAGAGTAACGTAAGTCAAAGGGTGTGTGCTATAGAGGGTTAGAAGAGATCGGAATAATATCAAGTGATATGCAGTCCTGAACATTTGCCTTCAAATACAAACTCTTTTGAATAGAAACTTTGGAGCATAATAAATATTGTGAACCTCTGCAGGAGAAAGAAGCAACAGAACAAAGATTGCATTGTGGACATGCTCAGATTGATGTCCATATCTTTTTTTTAGCATTCTCACCTTCAAACTAATTTCTGTAGCGACAGCTGCAGTTGTGTAAGGAGTTGTCATCCACCCCATCCACATTCAAATTATTCTGTAATTTAAATTTAGAAGAAATTGTTGAAAGAGATTATGTGAGGAACCATGTTGCACCATCAGTAATTAGTTTATAATCCCTCAAACTGACACACGGCTCAGGAAATTATCTGTCAGGGCTCCTAAACCCGGAGCCTCACAGTAACACAAACTTTGATTGGACTGCGGGGGGCTCCTTCTACCTTCGCTCAAAAATTCATTAAGGTTTGAGTGAAGTGGGATTTGAAAGAGCCAATATTTGTGTGGCTGAGAACTTCATTAAAACAATCCTTCCTATTTTCCGTCATGGGGGGGCAGAGAAGGCAAGGACAGGTATTTTTGTGAGTAAAAAGATTTATCACAGTGACCTTGTGATTTTTTTCTGTCAGTCTCATGCGGCAGGAAAGAATTATGCTTTTTTTTAATGGAGATGATTTGCAGGCTAAAACGGTATTGGGGTCGACCCCACCTTTAGAGGGGGGGGTTTGGTCATGACACACGGACAGAACATTGATTTTCTGAAAGCTGGTTTTGGACTGCTCCATTTAAAATCCAATCAGGGTTTTTCTGAATCACAGATTTAGTGTGATTCAGGGGCGGGGCCTAATCCAGGATTCCACCTGTTAATCTGCTGATCTGAATGTGATTTTACACAACAATATGATCTTTGATTACTTTCTATCATCAGGAGGAACCTTTGTATAGAAAATCTTTGACCTTTTTTTTAGATGAGAACAGCTGTTTCATCAAAAACTCACCTTAAACCTATTTCTGAGGATGATGAGGTCACCATCAGCTGACAGTTTATGCAAATATTTCTGTTCAGAAACTTTGTAAACTTTTATTTAAATGGAGAAACTGAACCTGAATATTAACCCCAGAGAACACACTGGGTCAAATTTTGCTCTTGCCTTTTTTATTATTCTATTTTCTAAAATGTATTTATCTAGTTGTTATATTGTTTTTTTCTCCCTCTGGCCTCTGCTACCCAAAATAAACTTTGCGTTTGTGTGTGGGTGTGTGTGTGTGTGTGTGCGCGCGTGTGTGTGTGTGTGTGTGTGTGTGTGTGTGTGTCAAAATAAATTTGTAGCCAAGGAGAAAATATGCTCAGTTAAGTTTACAATCCTCATGTAGTATTAAGTAGCTAGTGCTCTCATGTGATTTTTTAATTTGGTGATTGATTAATGACTTGTAATGAATTATTCTAATGAATCTGCTCTTATTTAAATTTAGCAATGGCTGTAAAAAAAATCATTTTTTGGGTATTTTCTTTAAAATTTGTGGCACAAAAACTTTAATTTAAAAATGTTTTTAGGAAGTTTTTATTACAAAAGACTTCTAACCTTTATTTTTACACTAAAGGGGAATTTTCAAACTGCAAACAATTTCATTTTCATTGTGAAGACTGGGAATAAAACAGAGGACAAAGAGAGGAGAGATGACACAGGAGGAAACTGAACTATTAAGATTTCGGACTTTGTTTCTTTGAAACAAACATTTGCTTCAGGATCTGAAATGATGCTTTGTTTAACTTCTTATGACATTAAGCATGTACAGTGTACCGCTTTCCTCCGCTGTCCCCGAGGCCGGTGCAGGCTCGAAGTGATTACCATGACAACATGTCGCGTTGCGCGTCAAATAGTCCACTTTTTGTAAAAAATGATTCAAACTTAATTAACAAGATTAAAGTACTGATAGTGCTTAATTCTTTCTTTCTTTTGTAAGTGATCATGGTATAAGTGGGATAATGCCCTTGGAGGTATCCATTTTCAGAAATGAATAGACTTTGCAGAAGCAACCATCTGACCTGATCAGCCCTCCTCCTCCGTCATTGAATTTCTGATAACGAACACCTTGTAGGGCATTATCCCTTACATAATCAATAATATTTGTAGATTACAAATGAGATTAACATGAGTAAAAGAAATGGCACCATAATTTTTCTGTAATTATCTATTCGTGATTAACACGATCATTTGACACTCCTTTTAAAACCATATTTTCATAAAATCAAATGCAATAAAACTTAAATTATAATCTGTGGTGGGAGCGTTTCTTCGGCTTCGTTTTTCTCTGTGCTGCTGCCTGCAGGTAGTTCTTGTAGAAGCACATGGAGGATGGTGTGTGCGGCTGCAGTGATTCAAAACCCATGAAACATTTGCTGGTCTGGTGTTTTAACTGAGCTATTGGAAAAAAGGAGGAATGTCTAGCTGTTTGAAGTATTTTAATGAAATCTTTGTTAAATTGCTAACAGGCTGGATTACAGCCTGCTAGCTATGTAGTATTACCAGCTGTGAATTTAATAACATATAATAACTTTGAGTATTGGTGTCTTTTTGTAGGTCGAAGATTTACTGAGTTGTGTTGAAAGAAGAAATGCCTGGCTGGTTGTTTGGTTCTGGTCAAATTGTTGAGATGAGTATACTTTCTTCTTCATTGATGTACTAAATCTAGCCTTTAACTTTTTTCTGATTCCTCATCTAAAGACGCATTGCTGATGGGATCAGACAGCTGAGTTTACTATCTGGCCTCTGTCCTTGAACATGTCTGCCTTGTACTTTTATTTTTCCATCTCTTTACCTTTTCTCATCTTCATCTTGAAACTGGCATTTTATGCTTATTAATATTTACTGTGTGCATCTAAAATATAAATGGTAAATGGTGCATACTTACAGTATAAAGTGCTTTACAACCTTGCTTTATGGTCCAAAGTACTTCACAGTCACAGTCCCATTCACACACACACATTCTCACACTGATGCCAGACATTGACTGTAGATAAGAACTGGACTGAGTGACCCCTTCTCCCCGTGTTCAAAACTGGAAATACTCGCTAGTCATGAAAAATAAAAAAATCATAGACTTCTATAGAAATAAACAGCTATAGTGATTTGTTCCTCTCTCTCCTATCTGCCCACTCTCTTGCTGGGAGTTGGGCGGAGGATTGCTGCCTGGTTCCCTACTCCTTGGTTTTATTCCAGCTTTGTCCTTTTTTTAAATATAATCTTGCGATGATCATTTTACAGATTCTCCCACGCCCGCCTTGAGTGGAAGAGGTGTGGTCTTCTAACATGCTCACTCCTGATTCATGAGGTTGGTTGCCATAGAAAGCGTAGTTTCAGGTGAAGCTCAGACCAATCACTGCACACTGACCTGTCGCAACAAAATGGCGACTGAATTTACTTTTGTTGGAACCGGAAGTCATTTTCTTTCTCTCACTAGATCCTGCTCTATTATAGGTGCAAACCTATTGGAGGGACACATGGGTGGACAAATGGGAAGTGAATTTGTGATCCTCCAATCAGAGGCTGACTATTGCCACCCCATAAAGAAGAATCTTTTTGTTGTTACTTGGAAGGTGATCTCACACAGAACTGGTTCCACATGTGTGTAAGCCAGTGACTCCATGATGTGTACAGTAGCCATTGACTCATGATGTGTACAGTAGCTGGACGAATCACATGTGACATCACTCATAGAAAATGACTTGCTTCTGGTTCCAACCAATTGAAGTAAATTTTGGATGAGAGCTTTTGTGCTTGGAAAAGGAAGAGCTTCTCTCTTAGTTGTTTGCAAATTAAAAAAAAACTGAATCTTGTCACTGCTTCACTCCATCACTAAATGAGATAAAAACAGATGAGCAAAGTTGTCTCACTTTCTTGAGGTTCAGTTAGCATGCGTGCACCACTGAATGTATTCTTGTAGCTTTGTCATGCTCTGAAGTTCACATCTGTGTTATGATGATCGGTGACACAGACGGCAGGTTTTCTCAGCTCAGCAGCCTTGGTGTCATCCACGCCCACACTGACCTTTCACCACCATCTAACCTCACATTAACAACTGCTGGTTCCTGTCAGTCATAGGAAAGTTTCCTTGTCCGAGCCGTAACTGTGACAAAGTGACCTTTATCTGTGCTAAACCGAGAATAACCAGAACAACCTGATTACCTGACAAAGACCAGTGATAGACAACAGGAGCCGTGATTATGTAGACAGAAATCAGCTTCCTCTTGTTTCTACGCCTCAGAACGGAACTCTAGCTGTCTTTCTGCTCTATATGTTTGGAGGAGGCGGGGTTTATTTGGAGAGTAAAAGAAAAGCAATATAACTAATGTTGGAAAGAGTTAGTGTTGAGAATATTTAAAGTTGTATAGAGAGATTATTAGAGATTATTAAAGTACTTTGAAGGATTAAACAACCCAAACTAAAAGATGCAGCTTATTCTTACAGCAAAATGTATTTCAGAAGGTTTGCAACTTTTTCATGTTAGTGTTTCAAAAGTAATAAAGTAGCGAAACATAAAAAAAAGTTTGAACATGTATTTTTATGGCTTGAGTGAATTATCACAATATTGAGCGATTACCTGTTTTAGGTAAGGAACATCATTACACTAAATAATGTCAGAATAATTAGTAATTGGGTTAGTAAAGAAATATTTACAGTGCTTGTTAGGATTTTTTTTTAGTTTCGGACATCTTTTGGATAATTAAACTTGCAGCGGGTCAAACTGACCCGGGAACACCATTCTGTTCTCACAAATGAACATGACAGAGGGTTAAAGCCATATTGCAAATATGATTTCTTCAAACTATTTCTTCAAACTATTTCATCGTCTCATTTATTTGCAGAGTCCGGAATATTTTGTAGGAATATTTATGGACTATTGATTTACATTTAATTTAAAGAAGTTGTGTTTTCACGTTTCTTTAGTGAAAAGAATGACACGTTCATTTGTTGTCAGTTCATAGTCAAGACTCTTGTGAATAATAATTGTATTTTTTATTTTTATGGCTTTTTCGTTTGTTTGTCTTCAAGATATTAAGAAACTCTAAGAGTCACCAAAAGTTTATTTAACGCAAAACTCTTCTTTTTTTATGTTTCCTTAAATTGTTTTATTTTTCCAGAAGGCTCAATGTTTGTAACTAATTGGAAAAAAAATAATTGGACAGACATGAAATTGTAGAAAAATATACAAATAATCATAAATAATACGGACAGTCTCTGAATTTCACACAGTCTAATATTCACCTGCGGAGCAAAACATAAGAATAATAATTAATTAAACTGACACTCTCTTAAAAGATCAGGGTCTCGTACTGTTTGGAAAGAAATTAAAAACTTTAAAAGTTTTGAGAGAAATGTACAACCTAAGCTGCATCGAGCTCAAGAAACACGACTTCCACCAATTTTTCATCGACTCAATATTTCAATGTCTGCCTTTTGAATCCCTTTTTATTCATGGAAGTGTCAACTCTTTGAAAATTGATCACAGAGGAGAAATTAGGAATTCCTGTTTGTCACCAAATGGAATTCTATGACACAAAGTCTTTCATGCATCGGAACAGAGCTGTGAAGGGAAAGGTCTGGAGCAAGATGACAGTTCACACCAAGACTCTTCCAAATACAGATACATCCACTAGTACCAGGTAGTGATAGTTCGGTGTGAACACCATATACCAAGCATGCTTTCAAGAATGTCCATTTAGCTGGTTCTTAAACATGTGCGTCTCTTGTAAATGTGACATTTCTTCCATTTTCTCAGAGAGCCACGGTTTAGGTACTTCAGTTCATTTAGCCTCTTATATATATATATATATATATATATATATATATATATATATATATATATATATATATATATATATATATATATATATATATATATATATATATTTATATATATATATAAAAAAAAATATATATATATATATATATATATATATATATATATATATATATATATATATATATATATATATATATACTCTATATATATAAACCTATATAAACCTTTTTTAAAGGCATCCAGTCAGGACTATACCAGCTGATATTACTTTGCACTAATAGGGGCAGAATTCGCCTTCTGAATACTGACAAACTCCAGCTCTTTCTTCAGCTTGCCAGACCTTTTTACCCCTCCTTTTCTTCATGTGTTCAATACTTATTCCCTGTGCCATTTCACTTTATTACACATAACTTCATTTATGGACATAAATGTTTGGATTTCTTTCTGTGGCCATTATTTGGGTTGATGCGACATCTGGTGAAAATTCACGTGTCAATAGCTCGATTAGAAATATGTTTTTTGAGAGAAATATTGGCGTGTTCAATACTTATTTTCCCAGCTGTATATATACTATATATATATAATTTATTTTTTTTAAATGGAGATTTTCACCTAGTTTTGCCAGTTTGCTGTACTGAAGGGCTGTCCCTTTGTTGGAAAAAATGTAAAAAATGGATTATACTAAAGAACTGATCTAATTGATAAAAAAAAAGAGAATAGAAAGTGGAAGGGGGCCGAACCACAGTGTTTGCCCCGTGGGTGTGCAGCGCGGGGTGCAGCCCTGCATCCAGACAGGTTTGCAGCTATCGCTCAGAGATGCTGGAACCTCCTGCTCGATGAAGACGAAGACGGATGCTCAAATATTAATATGAGATATCATGTTTGGGTCTGCTTTCAGAGACTTACTGTCTCCTAAATGTGTGTGTGCATTGAGTTACGGGGGGGTTTATCTGGCCACAAACACACACACACAGACTGCGGCTTGTTTTTTCACCCTTCGACGTTCAGCTGGTGTTCCGAGAAGCCCGTGGCGCCAAGATAGATTTGGTTCAATGGAGTATGGCCACGATGGAGTAAACTGATCGGCTTTGAAAAGGAGATGAGTGTGCATGTGTGTGTAATCATAAGACATCCTCCATGTGCCCTGGAGACTGGGTGTAAAAATGTCCATGATAATTTCTTCAAAATAAATGAACCTCCATTTATAGATTTTAATGAAATCCTAATTGCAAGAGTAATAAACTTCCCAGGCTTTATAGAGACATAAGTAATTGGCATGAGGACATGAAATTATTTTATTCTGATATTTATTACACCCATTTGACTTCTTTGCAATGAAGTTTAAAATTAGATTCTGGCTGAAAATTATCTAACAAATGATATCATTTGAAGGAGCTAATTAGACGGGACAGTCTGGAACCGAGGAGTTTCTACACCAGTGAGAATACAAAACAGAAAGGCGTTTCTGATGGAGCCGCCTGGTCCTGCATGCAGATGAAGAATGCACAGATGCTCTCCATCCAAACCAACTCCTTGCTGTCATTCACTTGTGTGTTCCTTTGACAAAGTCAGAGCAGTGACTTCTGCTTTCCTCCCAGAGGCCGGAAATGAGGGGTTGTGTCAGAACTTTTACCTACCAGAAGTGTTCCTTTTTGAATGTGAAAAGGCAAAGTTCTTCTTCTCTAAGTAATATCAAAATGTTAAAAAACACATGTTTTATCTCTGGAAGCAGTAGTCATCCTCTCCATTCACTCATTTGCCAGCTGGACTATTATGAAAAGTGGGTTTTTTCACAATCTTAGGCTGGTTCAGGCTGGTCCTCTGGGAGCCGCAGCCTTGAAGGGCAGAACAGAAAAAGGACCTTGAACCTCAGTGAAAATCAGACATCTGTTCTATCAAGTTCAAATTTGAAACACGAGACTTTAGAATGACACAAAGCAGGAGGTGAGAAGTAAAACCTGTTGATTTGGTGTGTTGGATTCTCTGTTGAAACCCCTGACTTTCCACATGAAGGGATTGCTCAACCACATTCACGCTTTCATCTAACTTCTCCATGGTGGGATGTGAGCTGTAGAGTTTAGTTTCCCTCAGGAAAGCTGGAAGAACTGTTCACTTCAAGTTCTTCAGTCACAGGAGACAGAGAAAAGCCTTTTGTGGTGATGTTTCACTGTTCTCTGCCTCCTGAGAACCTGCCTTGAGAGAAAAAAATAAAATAACATAATGTGAGAAACTTCTCCCAAGTACGTCTGCTGGGAATCTGCTGAAGGGTGAACAGACTGAGAGGGAAAGAGTAAAAAGCACATTATCCATCCTTAGAAAGCACAGATTTCATTTAAAACATGATAGACTCCTTACATTTGATTTAATTTGTAAAAAATCAATAATTTTCATTTTGAAGTTTCCACCAGAATTTTTTATTAACCATGTGGTTTTCAGCTGATGGCACAGATTTTAATTTATGTGAATCTTCTGGAAAAATCTGGTGTCAGAGTTTAGATGTGTGTGAATTGAATCATTTCTATTCATTTTCTTCACAAAAGCACAGAAATAAAATGAGCAAAATGATCAGTACAGTTGTGTCAAACTTAAAAACTGCTGGTTGAATGAAAAATACATTTGCACGAGTCAAGGATTAAACCGGTTCAATCTTTATTGACATTTTGCAAATAATTCTTTACAAATTCTACCTGAAACAAATCAAAGCCTAAAAGTCTATAAAAACACTTATCATAAAATACATTTTAGCAATGAGGTGTTTTCATTTTTCATCTAGAGCTTTCAAAATATCTAAAGAAAATGTTTCCAAATGGATAACAACCGAAAAAAAAGAAAAGAAATCATAAATAAAATATCTATTAAATGTGCAAAAAAAGAAGTATGTTTAAAGTTCACTTTATCACTTTGCAATGCATGTTAGGTAATGTTTGAAACTTGAACTGACAAAGCCTTTAAGACTAAAACAGGGAGAATCTAGCAGAGAATCACATGATACGCTGGACTTGACGTCATCAAGCAGTTATCTAAAAGAATGGTCAGACCAGCAGTCTTCAATTAAATTTAAAAAGGTCCAGTTAGGAAAAAATTCTTGAAGTTAAGGTGAAAGAATGATGTCTAAATATTTAATATAATATACTTTTAAGTAGCCGCTGATGGGTGGCACATCTGCATGAAAATTAATATCTAACTCTCACTTCAACTACTACTCAACTAAATGAAAGGAGGATCCACCAGCCCCATTAGCTTCTTCCACAAATCAAACACCTCCCCGGAAAAATGGACATTTGAACAAATGTTTGACGTTTTTCGGTCTATCAGGGTTGTATTTCAAAACTGCTTAATTCAGTTTTCCGTAAGAAAAATTCCTAAATGTCTCTTTTACAAGTTTCCTCAGATCAGGAACATCTTCAGCAGGTCGCCTAACTTCATTTGATTAATTCTTCATTCTCTATAAAATATTTGCTGCTGGTTTAAACTTAGACTTAGTGATAAAGACTTTCCCTTTAACGTCAAAGTGGACGGAACAGGACGTTAACTTTAGTCGCGTCCAACTTTTTTTTAAATCAGAAAATAAAAAAGCAGAAAGAATCAAAGTTAGCGTATGCATTTTTTTCCTGTCTGCGGGCCGGTATCAAGCAGCCCTGATGGGTAACGGTTCGCGGGCCGGGGAAACATCTCATGACAATAGGCAGCACGTTGAAAAACGTCGAGTTGGGGACACTCAAAATGTTGGGCGGGGGCCCCGAAAATACATCCATATATGACGAGTTCGGATTGTGAATGTGTTGGTTGCAACGACAACAAGAGCTGTACCATTTAAAATAGAGGCGCCTGTTGTAATAGTTTTACATAAAGTTCGGTGTGTTTGTGTGTCTAGTTAGTTACCCATGGGCTTGAGCAAATGGATCTCCTCTCCTCGATTCCTCATATTTTTACATAGTCAGCCTAAATTGAATGTCTCACTCTACACCAATAAGCCATGTTACGGATATAATCAGAATAAGATAATTATTAATTCTTTACATAAATGAGTTTGTCCTCTTTGTCATCAGTAACAGCTGAACAACTAGATTCTACTAGAGAAAGCCAATATTAGTACAGACCTGCACACATTGGTAACAGGGTTCCAATTGATCTGTAAGCTGAACTGATCAAGCAATTTGACAGTCCATTGCCTATTATTTATAAAAATCAGAAAAGTGAAGCTTTACTTTTGGTGTATTTGGAAGCCCAAATCTCCTCCAATTCTTAATATAACCCATCATTTATTTTTTAAACCTCTTTTAGAGCTAGTTTGATTTAGTTTTAACTGACAACTTTATCGGGAAATCAAATGTCTTGATAAAGTCAAATTGTCCTTTAGCATCGCTAAAATAGAAACTTGCATTAAAGCTTAGTTTACTGCCCTGATGACATGCTTTGTGTTTCATCTTTGAAACAAGTTTATCATGTGAGGCATCAATCTTTGAGCTGAGGAAGATCGAATGAAGATGTTTAACAGAAAGATCACAGCCGTGTGAGGATTTTTTTTTATCTTCTCCTTCTACAGGCTTTTAATTAGCAAACACGTTAGGAATGCTTTCTGGGATTCGTAGTGTATTAGCAGTATATGTGGGACAGCTCTATTAGTAATCAGGTTTTATCATGAGGGCAAACATTATTTTAACGAGGCAAATGGTGACATGTTTTTCATTTTAGTCAAAACGATTGATTCTTTATTGTTTATAACAGTTCTATGATACAGCTCTTTCCTATCTACTGAGAATAGTTCTATATTGTTATTTGTAGCTAGAATTGAGACGTAAAGGTCTTCACTTTTGACTGTCACCAGAACCCCAGGATCTGTCCTAAAGGACTCCTCCACCAGAAGACAGATCAAGGTCGGAGGTTCTGCAGGCAGACACTGGCTGACGGCACGTCGCCCTGATCTGGAACGAGGCTGGGACCCTGATGACCCTCTTCCAAGCTAAGAACACTCAGTCCTTGACATATGTGGCTCCATGGGGTTCTTTTCAAAGCCTTGTGTCCCTCAGGATGAGTTTGACCTTGAAGTCTTTACCAGAGGCTGTCTATGACAACACAGATCCAGGGATTTTTCCAAAGCAAAAAAACAACTAAATAAGGGGGCGCTTCAGGGCCTTGCTGCTGAGGTTTTTATGGACAGATAGAACCAGGAGGAGGCCTCACAGCAGACCCAGAACAGGCTTATATCTCCTCAGCTGATGACAAAAAACCTCAATGTCCTTCCAAAAGAGCTGGAAAAGACTTCTGCCCCAGCAACCCATGGTGAATGGATAAATGGATGATTCTCTCCCATGATTTTTGTTACCTTTAAAACCAGATGAATTCATTCTCTCAGCTTGATAATAAAGAAGCAGGGAGACGTGGCCTGACAGGACGATGACGTTGGATCACACATGGCGGCTGTTCAGATCCAGAAGGTGACCACAGACACTCAAACTCTGCATGACTTCCACAAACGTCTTCCCACTGCACAAATGAGCTGTGTCTCCCCAGAGGAAAAGCAAGTCGGCTTTAGGAGCCTCTGTACGTTTATGTTTTATTAAAAGGAATAAGGTACGAAATAAATGGACTGAAAAGTGAAAACATAAAAATAAACAGCTTTTGTTAAAGTTTTGGATCAAAGGATGCAGACTGATAAACTCTTGTGGTCGAGAGACAACAAACTACACTGAAATAATGATTTAAGTCCTCTAAGAAGTTCACCTAAGCCTTGCTGTATTCACAACAGGGAGGCTCTGCTGATCAAAGGATTCCATCACTTCAGACTATAAAGTGTGACTCCTCAATGAAAGCACACACATCAGTGTGCCACAGAGATAAAACATCCATTATGATTTCAGAGAGCCAAAAGCTGAAGCACAGAATTCTGGGAAGGTTTAGTTCATCTGTCTGCAGCATTACTGTCTGGAAGGAAAAACATTTAATGTCAAGACTCAACGCTCCAGAAGGCTCAGCTCAGGCTGTATTGAACAAACATTAGGACTTTTGGAGCAGGACTTCTCTGAACACATGAGGCCAAAAAGCACACTATGAAGCATGGAGGTGGAGGGCTAGTTATGAGGGCCGTGTGCGCTATTGACTGTTTAAGAGCTGGACAAAGAGAGTATGATGTCATGCACAGAAGATAGTTCACTTCTGGCTCCTTTTCTCGATACAGATTTCACAATTTTAGTAAGCAGCAATTAGTTAGGTATTGTTTGTATGGGAACCACTCTCGCCAATCAGGAGTGAGCTTCATGGAAGCCCACATCCCTATCACTTGAAAGGGGCTACACAAAACTGTTGATCAGACGTTTCCCACCTTGGACATGAGACCAAATAATTTTATTGATGCATCTGATAGGTCAGTTTATCACTTGATCTACAGAAAAAAATATTTCAGGAAAAAAAACAGGATTATCCAGAAGATGTTAAAAATAGGTATCAAAGGAAGAATGGTTCTTCTGACCAATAGAATGACTGAGTAACAGCTGTTTATTTCTCTATATAAGTCTATAGGATTTTGGCTTCTTGGAGCCATTAGGTACTTCCTGTTTGGAACTCTGGTACATGAGCCAGGATGACTAGGGTAAGGCAGCTGGATCCAGGTCCAGAAGGCCCAGGAGCCCAGCAGCACAAGTCACAGGGACCTTGAGCAGACCCCCATGAAGCTGTTGAGGTGTGCCAGATCAGAGAGGGGGTGCATCCAAAAATAGGCCAAGGCGTCAAAAAAATAAATAAAACATAATTGCATCTTGGGCCTGGACTCTACATGAACTCCTCTGTAATTAGAGTAAAGGAATGTGGGTCCATCTATGTGTTGAAGAAAATCCCTATAGAACTATGAAAAATAGAAGAATCAAGATTGTTGCTCTATCCAGTCAACGTCCAGACCTCAGCCTGACTCAGGTGCTTTGGTAAACCTACAGAGGGCCACAAACCCCCCGAGGAACAGATACCAAAGTTCCCCCACAACCACAGGAAACACTGATCGTGTTAGGATGAAATGATGTGTTTCATTAAATAAAAATGGTTTTTAAATATTTAGATAAAATCTGTGTTCTGATCCAGCTGAGACGTGTTCTCTAAGGTTAGAGGAAACTGTCCTTAAAATCTTCAGTTCTGTCCTCATTTGTCCTTCCAATTTTCTGACCTGCAGGTTAATGTGACAGCGAAGGTGGTAGCACTTTGGATCTCCTGGTCTCTTAGCCCACCAGTACCCCCCACCCCCACACACTGCATGTTCCAGGAAACCCTGGTGTTGTAGTGAATAATTGATCAGCAGGTCTGAGTCTGTGCTGCTCTCAGTCTGCATGTCTTCTGTCTGTATGTGAGGACGGCACTTGAGGTGGACAGACGTTTAAGGTCTTCAAATGATGATGGTCTATCAAATTACAGCTCTGCGGTCACATGGTGGGTGTTGCCATGGTGTTTCCTACTCAAAATAACACTGTGATTGGAGTGACCAGCTGAATATGAACATGTGGGTGTTTGAGTCGTTTTAGCTCCATTACCTCAAGTCTGTTTATCATCACCATGTTTCTGTTCCTCTGTCAGTGGGAGGAGATTAACATTCAGAGCTAACATCATCTCCTCTATTTTGCGTGTTGGCACAATAATCTAAGAACGCGGGATTATTATGAGACTGGGGTGAATGTGGGCAAGTGAATGTTTAGGAAGCATTTACAGCTGACATATAGTGCCATTAAAGAGCATTGGAAACTTGGTTTTTGGACAGTACTCTCTAACAACTAGCCATTCTTTAAATAGTTCAAACCAAAACACCTAGTTGATTTGTACAGGTTGTACTGTGTCTTAAATTCACTCACCTCCTGACAGGAATCCTTCGTCTGAGCAAAGGTTTGAAAAGCAGACATAGTCTGAAGTAAAGATGTGCTGAAGTTAGCAGAGGTTGGTGCAGGCTCCCCCTACCAGATGAGAATATTCCTGAAAGTGAAGAGATGAGACAGCAGGCTGACAGAAACACAGATAAAGAGTTTACAATTTAAAGTTGAGGAAAAAGGTGCTTCTACTTTTTGGATGTGTTAGATGGTAAAAGATCCCACAGAAAAGGAGGAAGTTAAAAGTGATTTAAAAAAGGCTGTGAGACGAAGAGAGACGGCCTCAGCAATACAGACAAACAGTTCTGCAGCCAAAACCAACGACCTTTCTGACTGAGAACAGAATTATTACAAATACAATCAATAAAATATTATATTACTAGTGCACTAGAATGGATTAAAATGATACTGCCTGTATTCTTGGGAATGGGCTGACAGATGGTTATTTTGGTGGATTTTTATTTGGAGTTTTCTAAGGACGAAAAGTCTGCAGCTTCTTTAGTTTCCTTTTATTTTCATTTCATGGATAAAAAGACAAAAAAAGATGAAAGTCACATGAAGCTCACTTAACGACCATCTCAGATCATCCTTTGATCTATTACATTTTCAAAGTGTTCCCAGTGGTCTTTTTAGTATGATTGTGCCATTTTTAGCTAAACTCCCCAAATCTGTGTGGTTCTTTAGGACATAGTGTCTGCAGAGCGGCAATAGTGCAATAGAAATGCACTTCAAAGGCATGGGCTGGACTGCTGGTGCAGAGAAATCCCGTCCCCACTTCCCATCAGCTTACAGCCCCTCACACCCCCAAGCGAGCATTACTGGTGCAACAAAAATGGCAAGTTGTATCAGAGCTATCCAGTTGTATGGTTCTAATCCAGATTTAATTTAGACGAGGAGAACAAAGACGTTCATGGATCTATTTGTCTGCAAGTGGATGCATCAGATTGGAGCAGAGCAGGGAGCCTGTGGCTCTGCCGGCTTATTTTCTACATCACAAATACAATATTTTCCAACTGCATTTTTCCATCTTCTCCTGATTAAAACAAATTGAATAAAACATACTCAGAAATTCTATTTTTAGCCTTACTTTCCTTTTAAATATCACCCATAATCAAGTAAATACTAACAGAAGAATTTAAAAACACCAAAAACACATGTTTTAATGGGATATTTTAATTATTAGTCAATTGGTACTGAGATTATCTTTGTCCTTTGTAGGTTCCTGCCATCCTGTTAACAAGGCTTCCCACCTATTTCTTCAGTGATTCTAACTAAAGCAGGAACAAGAGTTCCAACTAAAAGCTGAGTCATGTTATTGCTGTGATTAGCTAAATGTTAGCTTTTAGAGTTCACGGTTGGCACTCTTGCCTCACATCGAGAAGGCCCTGATTCAAGTTCAGAATAACCAACAGGAGACCTTTCTGTGTGGAGTTTGCATGTATCTTTGGGTTTTCTCTTGGGACTCCTCCTTCCTCCCACCAACCAAAAAACATGCTTCGTAGGTTAATTGGTTAATCTAAAGGATGGGTTTAGAAGATGAATGAATGAATGAGTTCGCTAGACTGCTTTTAGATTTAAATTTTCAAAACAAAGGATAAAAGATGCATTAAAAAGGTTGGTACATCAGAGCCCTTTGAAGTTCAGCTTCAGAGTTTTTAGCTATCAGCGTCAGCATTTTCAGCTTCAGCGTTTTTAGCTAGTAGAGAGAATCAGAAGTCCACAAAAAGCAAAAATAAAAGCACCCAGACATGCTGGATTAGAAAGTGGTTACAGAAAATTGTCTTGCTCTTAGTTTGCCATGTCCTCACTGTGCAGTCCCCCCCCCCCACCCGCAGACGCACACTGACAGCTTTGTTTACTGTCATGAAGCAGAAATGCTGAGAGGCATGAGCCTCAGCCAGAACTATTTAAATCTTTGGCTTCCGAACGGAAATGAGTGACTCAACGGGTGTTCGGCCTCATTTCAGCGAGCACGCAGCATCAGGCAAAGTCTGTGAATTAGAGCTGCATACATAGTAATTTGGTAAATAATATGCACAATAGTATGCTGAACTCCGGTGTGTAATTATGTCACAGCACCTCTGAGTTGTTCAGCAAATGTTCTCCCAGTGGAAGTTAAGCCTTGAGTTTGACAAAGTTAAGGAATGAAACATGAATGTGCAAGAAAAACACAATCTGTCTGTTTCAGTACTGAAAAAATGGATTGTGTTAAAAAAAAAACAACAAAAGCAGCCGTTTTAATTATTCCTGAGTCACAGTTTCATCTTTGTTCAGTCTGTGCTCCTCCTCCATCTTTGCTCAGATGGAGAACAATCTGGGAAATAGAGGGTATAAAAGCAGACACCCTCCTCTTCCGTTCCACTCAAGCTGCACCAAGAACACCTTTGCATTCGGAGGCAGGTGCAAAAAACTCAGTCAATCATGTTCAATAACTGAAATTGATCTGTGGTTGAAGTTTGGCCTGAACCCCCACCAGCTGATTATCATATGTTTGACCACCTTACCAGCTGATACTGCATGACCAACCCAGAGACGTGTTAAAAAAATCGTTTTATTTTTACACTTCTAGCTGTGAGAAAAAAACATTAACAGTGCATTTCTCTTCAAAGTTTTCTGCTCGTGGCTGATGGACCGCATTTCAGAGGTAATAGGCTCAGATGAAAGCTGTGAGTCTGTCCCACATAATCTCATTGTTTCTGATACTTTCATATTTATCAGTAAACAAAAGAACCATCTAAAGTAAACTTTATTGAAAGACATTCAGAGCAATATCGAGCGCTTCTATTTTAAACACTGGGGTGTAGTGGAGAAAGAAACCCCAAAGCAATAAACAATATATCCTCTGAAAGCATTTCTGAGGGTAGATACCGCCTGAATTTTTCAATCCCCCCTTTCTCCCTTGTCTAATAAATTAAGGAGTAAGCGGGGTTACGAAAGTCAGATCAGAAAGTGCATTAGATTTGATTATTGTCTTTGCCTCAGATGCTGCATTATTGCTTTGGGATCCCCAGAGAAGACTCCTTCCACCGTGGAAGGAGCGCAGAAACCTGTTTTGGTAAATCCAGGCGGCTGGAAAAAAGCTGGGGGATCCAATGGGCGCAAGGTGAGGCAGGGGGAGGAGGACACAGGAGGAGTTCGGCCTCAATAAGAGTGATTGTGTGCAGAGGGAGGGAGGTTTACTCTCTTTCTTTAGAGAAGCAGCTTTCTGTGCAAAGAAAGGCTGTGCTGACAGGAGAAAGTTCATGAAATATAGAGAGGATCAGGATAGTTTTGATGCCTGAAGGAAAACAAAGGCAGCGGAGATATATTCCTCATTTTAACACTAGAACGTCCGTAGGGCAGCCATTTGGCTTTTCTACCTACAATGTCCAAGGGACAGCCAAGTGGCTGGATTAGTTAAAATTTACATGCCCAAAGAGTAGCCTTCAACATAGTTTACACATGAACAGCACAGCCATTAGGCTGTTCTTTTGGCATGCAAAAAGGACAAGCCAAGTGGCTGCGCAAGTTTTCACTATTTCCCCTCACCTCTGTCCCTTCTAGTAAGAGGTCACCACAGTTTGGTTTTTCTTTTTTGGCTGAGATTTATCGTTCATGCACAAGAAATACTTCTTTACCGGCATAATACTGAAATGTTCAAGCAAAGAAATCATGTGGTCAAAGTAATATCTTCAACCCACTACTTGTTTGCGCACACTTGGTACTGCCCCACAATCTCCTTTTTGCATTTGCCACATGATATACTTGTAGCAATCAATAAAGCGCACTCTGGCATTATTGTTCTTGTACTGACTATTCACCTGTCATATTGCCCGTTTCCCTTTGCCAGGTATGGGAGCTTGTCACCAAACACGTTATTCCTTTTTCGCCTTCTCAGCTCCCGCATGTACCTGTGCGAGGTTTTTTACTGATTCTGGAAGCTCCCAGTGAATTTTTTTTTTTTTTTTAACTTGTCCTGTCCAACAGCTGGGCAGACAGATGAGGGCTGAGGGCCTCTCAACCCAGTGAATTTTGCCTGGGTTGAAAGGTTGATTCAGTTGGCAACAACAAACCCACAAACATTGGAGATTGCAGGAAACCTGTCAGTCCCAACTTGTTCCATTCGAGTGCCCTTGACATCAAAGTGTAAATGCAGCATGATATCTTTGAAGTGGTTTCTGACCATAGTTTTTTTAGATCAGTGGATTTCCCAGTTTCGCCAACCATCTTGCATCTTGCGTTTTGCATGGATGGAAGTTTTATCCCCCCCTCACAAGGAGGATGGCAATGAACCCCATTAGTTCAGGGAGGGCCATGAACCAGCTGTCATCTTCTGTCTGACGTTCATGCTGAACAACACAGTCCCCAATAGTCTGAAGCATGTTCAGAGTGAGGAAACACAGGAAACTCTGCGAGTTGACACCGTACTTCTGACCAAAGCAGTAGGCTCTTCCTCAGCAGTGTAACATTCAATTGTGCTGTGATGGAGAGGCCTCCCAACCTTTTCTGAATGCCACATCGTTCCATCTTTTGCTTTTTCTGTTGGCACAGTGTGTCTCCTCTCTGTCGTCCTCTCTTTTCTGATGGCAATGAAATCTCCTCATCTGTGATCTGATTTCTTAGATCTGAGCAATGAAAACCTTCAGCAATGTAAAGATATATGTTGTTTCACTTGTTTATTTTAATTTTTGTTGTTGAATTCTAGCTGAAACTAGAAATTCCAAAACATGTCAAATAGGCCTCCTTTGCCTCCCCGGTCCAAGAAACGTGTGGTTAAATGAAATGACTAAATTTCTCATAGGTGTGTATGTGAGTGTGCCTGGTTATTCCTCTATGTGGCCCTGCAATGGACTGGTGACCCATCCAGGGTGTACCCCTCCCCAGTTGCTTGTGACTAGCTGCGATGTGCTCCAGCAGACCCCTGTGATCCTGACCAGGATGAGCAGGCACAGAAAATAAATGGATAGACAACTGCTAGAAATAAGCAAATGAGAACAAGATGTTCATCAAATCTTATCAAAAGAAATATCAGTCTGAGTCCAGCTGAAGGACTATCCATTCTCCCTCAGAGTCAAATGGGTTGACTTGCTACAGGATAATTTTCAATGTCTGATCAGGGTAGTAAAATTAAGGCATCATGGTTTTTCAGTTGACAAACTGGGAGTCAAAGGTTGTCAGAGCTTGGAGGCTCTTTTGAAGCAGAAAAACCTCCCCCACCCTGATCTAAGTAAAGAATGTGGTTCGCTAGGACATGTCTTCATCCAGATGATCAGGTAGTTGGTGCTGCATTTACAAATGAAAGGTGGCTGATTGAAGGCTGTTGAATTAGTCATTTCGAGCCACCCAGCCATTTGGCTGTGCTCTGGACGCTGCAGGGGGAGTGAAAAATCCTGGGCGTTCTAGTGTTAAGGAGCAGACCATCATTACTGTGAGCCTGATAAAGCAGATCGGTACCAACCTCAATCGATCATAACACAATGATCCAAGCTACTCCCTGTTAGCGAGAGGACCCTTCTGAGGACGCTCGCACCCGGCGAGAGAAACTGTCTGCAGCTGGAAGCCCCCCGTAACTCCATCACCATTGATTCTGTTACTGATGCTCTTCATCATGCCCATAAACAGAGTCCTGCATACCGTAAGTGCTGCAAGACCACATGACCTAGAGACAACTAAGCGCACATAGACAGGACACACGAAAGCTACAGAAGACTCACAAGCCTTCACCTATCGTCAGCTGACTCCTTAAAAACATTCCTGGATCTTGAATCACACAAAATGTACAATTTTGTTCAACATGCTTGAATTGTTGGTCTTGTGTTGAAGATTTGTCTGATTCACTAGGATCTAACTTTTTATTTTTGAAGGGAGTCCTGGACGAAACGGGCTGCAGCCCAGAGCTTCGTAGAACACTCTCAACAGAAATAACATGAAATATTCACAGGGGCCTGTAAAAAGAAAGCCTTCTCAGAACATGGACACCAAGAGCTAAAAATAGGACAACTAAGACATTTTTGTTCATTCATCTCCTCTGTGCTCTCAAAGCAGAGGCAGACTCACATCTGCTTGTTGAAAATTAAAGTCAGGTGCTTTTGTGAAACTGCGTGAGTGCATGGAAAAAAAGGAAAATGACAGCATCAAGTGCACTCTGACAAATCTGGATAATTGCTTTAATAATAAGTGCAAAAGGTCCCCACATCAGTCAGTAAGGAACCAGCTGTGCATCACAAGTCAATAGATGTGACAATGGAATTTCTTCCTGAAATATATACATGAAAGATAAAAAAAAATGAGAAAACTGATTTGTATCACTCAACTGCTTTGAGGACAGATCTCTTACACCTTAATTTTTCATTATAAGAAAAGCCTAAGTGAGAGAAAAGAGGAGATAAATTTAGAGAAAAAACAGAAGTTCTGGTAAAGTGACACAATGCAAAAAGACAAACTCTGAAACCCCTCCAACGCTGACTCTGTATGAGAGTTGGGCCGAGCGAGTGTGACGTCACCTACAGAAAAGGACTTGCTTCCAGTTCCAACCAAATAAAGTCGATTCAGTCATCATTATTTTACGGTATGGACTTTGCCGTGGTAAAATCAGCAATCATGAGTAAGCAGTGATTGGTCTGAGTCAGTTGGAGTCAACATTTTTATGGCAACCACTCTCACCAAACAGGCATGAGCTTGTTGAAAGTCCACACCCCTACCACTGAAAACGAGCTACATGAAATCTGTCAAACATTTTAAACGTTTAACATGGGATCCAGTGGGTGCCACATACTTTTATTGGTTAGTTTATAACTTGAATAACTTGCACTGCAGAAAGAAGCTAATAAAAAGAACCTGCTAAAAAGGTATCAGAGACAGAATGGTTATTCTGACCAATACAGTGACTGAGTAACAGCAGCATGTTCTTCCAAACAGGAAGTTTGGCTCCAGTACATTAGGGAGGAGAGATCCCTCCGTTCAGTTCTCATATGGAGTCAATGGTTAACACTGAAAATCGCCATACCCCAGATCCAGTGCCATGCTGTTTGTCATCAGTCACCTGTGACACAGATTAAAGGTGTTGTAGACTTAGAGCTATAGAAACAAATGAACTGGTTGTTTTTATTTATTAGAAAAATCACTGTCAGATTGAACAGTAATAGTATTAAGGAGTTAAGGAGAAGTGGTTTTATGGGGGGTAACATCTTTCTCCTCCATCTGTGCATGCAGCTGCAGAAATCTGAGCCTCATTCACCTTTCTGTGGGAGGGGTCAAGTCACTGACTACATCATTAGCTTATTGTTGAGAAGAGAAAATCCATGTGTAGCTATGGGAGGATCACACTCAGTGATGACAGATAAAGGGAAAGATAAAACTGTTTTCATGTAGGAAACTGTTGGTTGTTCAGTTTCTCCGTGGTGCCTAGACTTTGTTTAGATCTTTTGTGATACACGCAGATTTGAGTCCAAAGCCAAAGCTCTCACTTCAGCGCTCCCCACACGTACCTATGACCATGATAAATGATTAAAAGGATCATAGATATGGACATCCTTCAGGGGGAAGAGGATCTCCTCAGAGACAAGAGGGTAAAGTTCAGACATCCAGGTAGAAAGAACCCTGTGACAAGCTGCTACTCTTTCTTAATGAGAGGAGTCAGATGAGGTGGTTTGGACATTTGCAGAAAATTACATCCTTGTTTAATGTTACAGGTGTGTTTAACCAAGAGGAGCCCCCCATAGACCCAAGACACACTTTAGAGATTAGATATCTCCTGGAAAAACCTCCCCATAGTTCTTAAAGTAGTGACCTGAGGCAGGAAGGTCTGGGTGGTTGCAGAGACTGCTGCCTCAATGACCCAAACTAAGACGGACAGTCAATAGATACCTTCAGCAGTCATCGCTCTGGCTTGTGTGTCTGTATGGACTTGAATCTCAATATTACATGAAGTTGATGCTTCGGAGCTTGCAGATAAATTCCATGTTAATGTTAAATTAGGGAGAAAATGGGCCCGACATGATCAAGTGAAGCCAACGACACTGACAAAAGTGCGGCGTCTTCTTCAAAGCATCATCTTCTGTTTGCATTCTGAGAATTAAAGGCAAACACGCACAAACACTCGTTCCAGCAAAATGACACGCTCCTTCTTTTCCCCCAACAGATCAAAGAGGGACATCAGCATCCTCGCTAAACGCAGGAAGACAAACGCACACAGTCAAAGCCAAACACAGAGGATGAAATCATTTTGACCAGAATTATTTCTGCTCCAACGCTCTGAGTAAAAATCAATCGGCCATTATAGAAATAGGATACTGCAAGGAATTAAAACTTAATGAGGTTTTCCGGCTGGAGTCCGCCCTCCTTACACTTGGCAGTGCTGTCAGGAGGTCCGTCACAGCATGAACGCTGCGAGTCCAAGATGTCTGCTGAAGAATGCAGTGCACATTTGCACATAATCCCCATGCACACCAGGAGATGGGATGACAGTAATGCTGCTACATCCTTCAAAGCTTCCCTGTTCTCACAGGTACTCAAACTCATTTGTCTGCCCTTAAACACACACACTCACAGTTCAGTCTGTTGGCAGTATTGATCTTTTGTTGATCCACAATGACAAAAGACAAAGCTTTTCATGTGACAGCCAATTCCACCTTTGCAGAGGCTGCAGAAGGAATCCGGGACTCAGAAAGGTAAACACCAGAATCTGTATGCAGTCGAGTCCAAACCAAATCCTGCAAACATCCGTGCTTCAGAACATAAGGAAGAAAAAAAAACCTGTGCGGCTTAGATTCAAGTGTCTCCATCCACCAATCAGAAGTTTTAGTTTGGATCTGGGCTTTCATGGTCTGATGTACCTTTGAGCAGGCTTTGTGCTCCACAGTGTCTGCCTGACTAAAGAGAAACAACACAGATTTTAAGAAGCGTAAGGGGAAATAAAATCAGCTTTAGAAGTGAAGCTTTGGCATCATTTCAATAAGAACGATCAGTTGTTTCCCTTTTCAAAGCGCTTTGGACTGCCGCCACTTTGATGAAAACGCAGCAGCTGTTTTCCCGTTTAAACAGAAAACTGCAGAGATCAACAGACTGCTGATGTGTGAAGAAGCTGTTGCAGAACCTGGAAGTTACTGTCTGAGTTCATGCAGAGAGAACAGCCTATACTAATAATAATAATAATAATAACAATAATAATAATAACAATAATAATAATAACAATAATAATAATAATAATACGTGGGAGCACCATTGCTTCTGTAAAAAACATTTATGCAAAATCAAGCTGACTTCACAGATCACGTGATTCCCTCAGGCTGACAAAAATCCCGCTCTGTCACCATGGCAACAGGCCACAAGAGGCATCCATAACACTCCGTCTCATTCAGAGTTGTTCCACTACAAAAGAACCTGACATGAAGAAGGTTCACACACCTGCAGCCATGGGTGACGCTTTCAGTGCCACCGTTTTAAATGTATCTGATTTAATCTGCTGCTGATGGTTCCACTTGACTTGTGGGCAAAAAATATCAAGATATTTCCTTATTACATGGAGGCGGATAGAGGGGAGAGGGGCGGAGCCTCCAAACTCCTCTGTAAGAGAAGCAGGATAGTCTTTCACTTCTGCTGGGCTCTTGTCTGACATAAAATCACTGAAGGTCCTGTTACCCATTTTCTTTAGAACACTGTCAGTGCTCAGGTTTTCAAAGCACATTTCTGATTTTGTTTTTATGACTTGTTTTTCAGGAAACGAAAAGAAAGTTTCTCTCCCAACCAATGAAACCTCATTTAGACAAGATAAACATTCACACTCAGATTTACGGAAAGTAATAAACAAGTCCAAACTCATATGCCAAATCCGAATTCCTCACCTGCCCCTCTGACTTCACCCTATTGCTCCAACTGAAGGGGCATTTGAAGCTTTAGTGGTGTCTGAACTAGAGTTTTTTAAGGGGGAAGCCATAGCGACTTAGGGCTGAGTATCCCTACGCTGGGGAATCCCCGTCACACTGTGTGGCAGAGAAAACACATTTCTTTACATGTAAATGTAAGCAATGACTTTTAGTTTTTGCATGACTTTTTACCAACGACTGCTCATGACGTCATCGAGTGGTAACGTCTGAATTTGAAGACACTATTTTTCCACAACTGTCCGTTTGGGGGACTAAATTTAGGGAAAACCTGTAGAGGTACGGGAAGAATTCGGATTTGGCCTTAAAGTTAGTAAAATAAAGGTTAGGTTGGAAGGAGGTGAGCCAGAGCAGTGAGGAGAACTCTGGTTTTCCCAGACTTTCCTGAACGTTTCCAAAATTGTGGTCTCAATAAAC
Organism: Oryzias sinensis; assembly: GCA_037389245.1. Lineage (NCBI taxonomy): Eukaryota > Metazoa > Chordata > Actinopteri > Beloniformes > Adrianichthyidae > Oryzias > Oryzias sinensis. The sequence continues at coordinate 4,011,043 of CM074496.1, forward strand.
CCTCCAGTGGTTCCATTAGGGGCCATCTGCCTCTATTAGGGGTTCTGGATCGGAAAAAAACAACTCCTCTTATCTTTTGTTTCTAAAATGATTTTACTCCCAGAATGTAAACTTGTAGGGAGCTCAGGGAGCTCTCTGACCAAGCACAATGCTTTCTATGTGAAGTAACATCGTTTCTTGACAGCATTGCCTCTCCTCCTCTGCTTCAGCATTCAGACAAATCTGTGTCTAATCCCTGAAGTTGTGTGTCACCCAACTGCTTTAAGGATTCATCTCTCTCCATACACCTTAATGTTTCGCCCTAACCTCCACTGGTAGCTGCGCCCAATCAGGAGCTGATGATTTCCTCAAATGTTCTCTCAAGGCCTGTTGCTCTTCATAAAATCAGGAATTGTTCTTATAATCTTCCCTTTTTACTTTTTGTTTGTCCCTCTGTGTTTCTCAGTCTTTCTCATTTATTCTTTTATCTAGTCTACATTCTTAAGATTTTGTGAGTTTACAATACAATTTGTAAAGTCCTGCAGCTTGAATGTGAACATTTGTGTTCATTAATATTCTGAAAAACAAAACATCAAGGCTCAGTTTGAAGAAGTGCAGACATGAATGCAGAGCTGAAGGCCAGCAGGTCGTCTCCATTCCTTCACACAGACAGAAAAAAACACTGGGATTTTCAGGAAGTCTGAGACTCGATCAGGCAGTTTGTATTGTTCGCTTCAGTGCAATCTGTTCCTTTAAAGCAGAAGAAATCCATCTTCACAGCTTCATCTCCTTCTCTGTCGGGCTCTTTTTCCTTTTCTGAGTCCTTCCCCAGTCTCTTTGTATCGCGTTTGTGTCCTCTCTGCAGATTTCCACCTCAGTCACAGATTACAGTTTCTGTCCTTACACGCCTCCATCGTCCACACATTTATTCATCTGCTGTTCCGTTACCGCCTGTCCTCTCTGACCTGAAATGCATTTCTACACACAGCCGTTCTGGATTCATCTGAGCAAATCTATTGATCTTTTTCTCATCATCAATTTTTCCAGGCAACTGCCTTTCAATTGATAACATGGCTGCATGGCAGGACCTGCTCTGGGCACGGGTCACCTGAGCCGACCGTGTAATCATGAAAGAGGACCAAATGATCACTCACAGCTGACTTCACCACCAGGGCCACCAATCTGAGCACCTTCAAGGATCAAGGAGCTCGGACGTTTGTGCTAAGAAAGCTTCCAGCCACAAAGGTTTCTGCTGCAGGAGCAGCTGGAGGTTTCACTTGGAATCATTATTTCTCCTTTCTAGAAGAAAAAACAAAAACAATTCATTTTAATGTGGAATCTTAACCTCTTGAGACTTGGCGTCCTCATACAGGGACATCACATTGCAGATTTTATCACCACTGTAGTTCATTCTTATAACCTAGGGCCCTGTGACTACAAAATAAAAAAAAAAAAAAAGCATATCAACACATTACTAGCATAAAGTGTTGTCAAATGGCGCAAAGCTGCGTGTTAAAAGGTTAAGAAAAGATTCACTCTGACAGGTTTGATCTACTTTTGGTCCTGTCTGATCTGGAGCTGGTCTCCTCTGATTGTCTACCTAGTTTGTCAGATGTAAAAGTTCACTTGAACTTGGATTTGAAGCAAACAAAAGCACTCTGGTCCTCTTGAGGACAAGGGTCTGTGCTCACTTGCAGAAAACAACCAAAGGGGGACAATGATATAAACTCTTGGTGTCATGGGAGGAGAAAACACAGCAACAGTGTGAATCTGAAGAGGCAGGAATCTTGAAAAATGTTGAAAATGTTTGCTGGATAAATGTGGTGTACTCAGGACCTGAAGGTTCTTGTTCATTTGTGGCTGCTCCTGGCCCTACACTTGACTGTGGATCTCGATCACCTCTGGCCGTCCCCCAACTCCATCTGTATGAGGCTCATCTGCTGGACTATTTAAACATGTCATTGCAGAGTTAGATAAAATAATTATTCTCTAAGGGTTCTGGTACATCGTCTGCCCATCCTGGTAGAGGAACCCTCCTTCATTTGGGCATCTCTAAGGCAAGGCAAGGCAAGTTTATTTGTATAGCACAATTCGTACACAAAGTAATTCAAGGTGCTTCGCAAAACAGAAAAATGCATTAAAATCACAATATATTATAGAAATAATCAACGTAAAATTTACTTTAAAAGAAAAGAAAATATTTGAAAATTGATTTAAAAATAAAGGAAGGAAAGGAAATAAAAGTGCAGATTGGACCTTTCAGTCATAAACACGGCTAAACAGAAATGTTTTAAGTCTAGATTTGAACATGAACACAGAAGACGCCTGTCTTACGACTTCAGGGAGGCTGTTCCAGATTTTAGCTGCAGAATATTGAAATGCTGATTCCCCTTGTTTAGTTCTGACTCTGGGAATCAACAGGAGGCCGGCCCCTGAGGTCCTCAGAGTACGAGATGGTTCATATGGAACTAACATGTCAGAGATGTACTTTGGTGCTCGGCCATGGAGAGACTTGTACACAAGCAGATCTGCTTTGAAGTCTATTCTTTGTTTTTCAGATGGTAAGGATCTCTAAGGTTACTTCTTTTTTTCTGGAATCCATTTTTTTAGGAGTTCTTCCTTACCGCAAAGGAGGGTCTAAGGTCAGGGAAACCCAGTGTAGTTTAGTTTAGCTTAGCCATTACCCATTGATTTCTATGATTTTATGTTCTTTATGATTTCCTGTTTATTATACAACTACCGGTTTGAAGCCCATTGAGACGTTGTTGGAATATTGGGCTATAGAAATAGCATTGAATGAAATTGACTTGAATCATGAATGACAGTCATTATTCTTTATTTTAAACCATCCTGGTCAGAGCTTGTTGTGGTCTACAGTGCCTCCAAACAGCAGAGCTATTGAAACTTACAGATTTTTCTAAATTGTTTGATTTGCTTCAGTCTCTGGTTTGGGTAACCAAGCCAAACCAGGTAAGGATGGGGGAGGGGTTATTCCAGCTAAGTCCTCTGGGCTGTGCCTGGTAAGACGCAAAATGCGTTACTGCAGTCCACATTCTGTTCATCTTTGTCCAAATACTCTGCTGGCTGCTGGAAGTTGTCTGACCTTAACATAATGAAAATATCAATTTATGGGTTTTATTTTGGATCCAGACATAAAGCACAAGTTCCTCAATAAATAGTTAGAATTTGCAGTAACTTATGTGTGTTTTTTGACTAAACCCTGAATGGATGTTTTTATTTTTTATCCCTTAGGTTATTAAGCATTTCTTTTTCTTCTTGCTGTGTGGGAGGATTGCGAGTGAAGGAGTTGAGATTATGTTAGCCTTTTTCTGTTTTTTTCTTTTCTTTTTCACCTAGCTGTTGGTTTTAGGTGATTGAGGTGTCATGTTAGTTCATTTCTTTTGTGGTGTTTCTGGGGGGTTTCTGTGGGTTTTCTTGAGCAGTGGGTGTGGAGCTGGTGGCATTCTGGGTGCAATGGTTGTCATTTCGCTTACTGCATTAAAACATTAAAACACGACATAAATAAACAGGTGCCAGCTCCTTGTTTAGCGTGGAAGGGGTGGCTCTAGCTGTGGGGGAGGTTAACAGGCATGCGTCAGTTAAATCTGCTGCCTTGGGGGGGCGATAGGTGCACTGATCACCCCGTGCCTGTACCATGTCACGCCGCTTTAGTTGGCCGTCCTTTAGAGGACCTGGCAGCTCGTCCTGAGCCAGTGGAGGAAGGGCCTCGGCCGGTGGGTGAGTCTGGTTAGAGCGTTGTGATTGGGGAGGGTGTGAGTGGAGACGGTGAGGTGGAGGGACATGTGAGTCAGGTTGTAGAGAGACAGATTCCGGCAGCGGGGGATGTTTTGGTGGAGGTTATTGTGAGTGTTAGTGTCTCTGAGGTGGTGGATCTTGGAAGTCAGTGGTGAGGCTTCTGGGGTGGATGAGCTCCACCTGCACTTACAAGAGAAGGTTGTCTGGCGCCCATTTTGATTGGTTTTATTATTTTAATGTTTTGAAATCCTGTAATGTCTTTCTGGTTGCTTTTACTGACCATTCTCTTAATTAGTGTCTTCTATTTGTGCCAGCAGTACACTCTCAACACTACCTGTGATTACTGTCAATTTATTAAAGACTTGGAGGCTGATATTGTGGGATTGGAGTCTTTGAGTGAGCCCACTGAAATTGAGGTTATTGAACTCCTCAAACCAAAAAGTTGACTTTTTAGAAACAAGATGATCAAAATCCAGGTGAGAGTCAGGGCAGGTGGCAGGCAAACAGAGTCAGAAACAGGGTCAAGAGACAGAAGCTCAGGTCCAAATATAACACTTGATAATGCCAGCAGAATGGCACAAGCAATACTTCACACTGAGTGTGGCTCAGTGCAGTGCCTAAGTAGACTGTGATTGATTGAGTGAATGAGAGTCAGCTGTGTGGCACCCATGAAGTGCATGCCGGGTGTAGTGGGAGATGAAGTGCTTTCAGTACTCCGGAGACCGCTCCCGCCGGTGACCAGAGGGGGAGTCAGAGTCCCAACTTCTGACATTGTGTACTCTTTTAGAGTGGGTTGAGGCACACGGCAGGGCTGTGCTCTGTCCGGCATGCTCTACACTCTCTTCCTGAAGCCCTTCCTCTACAAGATCCTTGCAAGTCTTTAAGGTTTGTGTTTGCCTGGTTTCAGTAGAAACATTGTTTTATTAGCTTATTCTGATGATGTTGTTGTTTTTGTTAAACACCAGGCTCATGTGAATGTATTGGTGGACACAATATGTACTTTTTCTAAAATGTCATCTGCCAGGGTCAACTGGCACAAGACTGAAGCCCTTGCCCTGTGCAGGTGGCAAAACTCTCCCAGTTCTCCCCTTGAATGTGACATGGTAGAATAATGGTTTGAAGTTCCTGGGAGTTTTTCTGGGTGGTCCTGCCATGGTCAAAAAGATCTGGGAGGATATTGCCAGCAAACTGGAGGGGAAGATGAATGAGTGGCGATAGCTGCTCCCCCAGATGTCTTTTGGGGGGAGAGTTTTAGTTATCAACAACCTCCCCTGCTTTGGCACCGGCTGATGTGTTTGGACCCTCTTCTGGGTTGCTGTCTCAGCTTCAGTCCCAGCTTGTCAACTTTTTCTGGGACGGCCTGCAATAGGTGCCAAAAGGAGTGTTGTTTCTTCCTAGGGAGGAGGGGGGACAGGGGGCACCTGGCCAGCAGAACTGCCACCTTCAGGATCCAGTTCCTGCAAAGGTTTTAGACTGGAACAATGGATTTGATGTGGAGGGAGCTAGCTAGCTGCATCTGAAAACGCGTGAGTGGTCTTAGGCTGGACGATGCTCTGTTTTAAATCGACCCCAAGCTTTTAAATGTAGGTGGGATGCCTCTGTTTTATCCGGGTGTTTTTAAGTCATGGCACCTTTTAAATGTTGTGAAATGAAAAAAAAAACTCTCCCTCTCTTTTTTGGCTCTTGAAAAAAACCTTTGATCTTTGGGGCAAGGTTGGACATTTGTGATTACACCACCCCTGGACTTTGGTTGGAGTTCTGACTCTGGAACAGCTGGTGACTGCAACCAGCCCTGTCCTGTCAGACGTCCCCTCTCTGTGTGCTTCACTGGGTTTCTGGTCCGCCAGGATGGAACGTCACTGCTTTTTAATGTGACTGATTGTTTTTTTTTTATTCCTGTTATCTGTGATGCCTGATTAAACTGACGTTTAAAAAAAGAAAAAAAATTCTTCTCCTTCTTCTTCTCCTTTGGGCTTTTCCTTCTGGGGTCGCCACAGAAAATCAGCTTCCTCCATCTAACCCTGTTATCTGCATCCTCTCCTCTAACACCAGCTGCCTTCATGTCTTTGTACACTGCATCCATGCACCTCCTCTTTGGTCTTCCCCCAGTGTTTCACCTGTACAATTGACAAAGCAATAAAAGAAACGTTGATAGATGCAGGAATGTTTCCATGTTCAGTTATGGTATCATCTGAATAGTTTAGATTGCATTAGATAACTTTATTCATCCCATGATGGGGAAATTCACTTATCTGCAGCAGCAGCATAAGTGACAGTAAAAAGGACATTAAAAAGTGACATCGAAGTGCAGCATCGAAAGTAAAAGTGACATTCACCAAAAAAATCAAGTGACCTTCAATGTATTTACAGGACACCAGCAACATTATAAATAAAACAGAAGAACATCTGCAAAAAAAAATGCTTTTTTTACAAAGAAAATTAAATGTAAACAAAAATACACAAGTAAAAAATACACACCAAAAAGCAACTGTTAAAGAACAAAAGACAACTGAAAACAATAACAACTGCAGCAATGAGTAAATGAATAAAGTTGGGTAACTGATTCGTCCCTCTCACTGTATTAACGCTTTTTGCTATGCTGTAAATGTAAATCTGAGCCCCCAGGTCTGGTCCAGTCTAGAAAACATTACAGGACCACAATCTTTTCTTTCTCATTGAAAGAAAATGTCTGCAAACAGGTCTGAGCTGAGATCTGGAGTTTTTCCCAGAGGGCCAAGGTGAGCTTCAGCTGCGATGATGACAGCAGGCATGAAACTCAAAGGAAATCAAGGGAGGAAAATCTCCAAAAGGCCTTCTTCAACTCAACCTTGATTTATGTGCATCTTCACTTTCAGCGTTTGCCTCGCCTTACAGCGCATATTGATTTTGGTATTATTAGCTTTCATAAGACATTAAACAGTTGGGTCCCACAGCTCGGCCAATCAATCCACCCATCCATCATCCAGCTGCTCATTATCTTCACAGTTCCATACAAAACCTGTGAAACTGGAAATGCAGTCCAGCAGACGCCACTTCAGAGAACCTTTCCAAACACGCTGTCTGCTGATTTTCTGTGTTAGCTGCTTCATTTCTGGTTTCCAGGAATTAGAATGTCTCACACTGGAAGGCTATGGAGAATCAGGACCAGTGAAATAAAAAGGGCTTCTCCTCCAGCCTAAACTGACGGCTCTGCTTTTTCTTTGGTTCTTTACAGTTTTGTTGGGTGGTCCAACTGCAGCATCTCTGCTTCAGAGGAGAGTCCTGTTGTGTTTCTGCCGGCTCCCAGGTCCTCATTTGCATTCTGGGCTTATGAAACCATCATGTGATCTACCTGTTCAAACTGGGTTTTAAGCCTCAGTTTTCCTCTTCCCTGCAGTTCCCACGGAGCGGCAGAACAAGAAAACATGTATGCCCTCTGCTGGTTCAACATCCTAAAACTATGAACCAGTAATGAAATGAAATGTCAAATCAGGTGTCAGAAAAGTATCATATTTTATATGATACTGTATTAATGCACGGTGCCGCAGTGGTTAGTGCTTTCATCTCACAGGGAGAAGCCCCAGTTCAAATTCACTCTGGCTTCCTCCCACAGTCCAAAAACATCCTTCATAGGTTGATTGATCTGTAATTGTCCCTAGGTGTGACTGTATGTGTGATTGTGTCACTCTGCAACAGGCTGGCGGCCTGTCCAGGGTGAACCCTGCCTCCGCCCAACAGTAGCAAAGTTTGGCTCTGGCAACCCCGTGACCCAAAAAGGGAATACGCAGGTTTAGAAAATGGTTGTATGGATGGATAGATGTTTTCATTTATCTGTCATTTTCTCCAGATCTTTCTTTGTTCTACATGAAAGTGGCATGAGAGAATTAAGAACAGTCAGACTGGCAACTTTTTGTTCTGGTCTGAACCATATTTGCTTCTGGTCTCATGTATGTTTGTTTTTGGTTTCATTTAGACTTGGTTGTGATTCTGTTAAGGTTCAGATCTGTACCAATATAAGTGTGGTTCTAGTCTTTATCAGATCTGGTCCTGGTTGGATCCAGAGCTGGTCTCCTCCAAAGATCGTCTTGGTTTTTCAGGTGTGAGATCTCACCTGAGCTCAAATCAAACAAGGGTTTGCTCAAATACCCACTGTGATGCAAATGGTGCTTTTTATGTTTTAACATGCTCTATTTTGGATGATAGAGGACATATACAAAGAACATGAAGATTAAAAGTGTTCCTGAGTTTTTCTTTATGTAAATAATTGTCAATCAGGGGCAGATGCAAAAATGCTGTTGGAATAACTATGGAAAGCCAGAAGCTCCCTTCTCCACTCTATTCTGATGTATCCACTCGTATATAAGTGTACTTGTGACGTAGAAATAATCTGGACAACACACTTGCTCCATATCCCACCAGTTTTTGGTGCAGCAACTTTTTGAATCCATATGTTACAAATAACTACAACTGAGTTTTAAACGAATACACATAATTGACACTTCCAGCTACATTTCTGTTAGAACTTGTGGTCCAAACTGGGTTAAGGTTATATTTTGTTTTAATACAATTAAATGTTGATCCTGTCTGATTTGGGTTTCAACTACTTGCATCATCTAATTAATCTTTTGTAATTAAAAAAAGAACAATACAAATAAATAAATAAAACCAAGTTGAAGCAGAACAATCCTTTATTTTGACATTGGGGTTTCTCATTCCAAAAGAATTTATTTTAGGAGCTATAAATGTCTGATGCTTTCAGATCAGATCTCCAGCTCTCTTCTGCTGAACTTCACAAGTTTGGATCAGGTGTTTCTGGCCATCTCTGGCCCACAGCTGTGAAAGTCATTGTTGAGAGGTTTAGTTTAAATGTGAAGATGAACCTGGACAAACCTCATATGGTTGATCAGCTGCTGATCCCACATTGACGTCATTGTCAATGGATTCCTGAGCCATCAGCTGCTCTGTGATCCACTACACTCTAAACCAGGGGTCACCAACCCTTTTGAGACTGAGCGCTATTTCATGGGCACCAAGTGGTATGAAGGGCGCCACAGGACCTGTTTGCTAAGAACGTCCTAAGCCCCCCCCTACACACACACACAAACACAATTTGACAACATCCTTTTGTGTGCCCTATTTTTATTTGCCCATTTTACACAAGAAATGCATGAATTTTCTGGACTCAGATTACAGGGGGGGTCAAACTCAGTTAAAGAGGGGGCCTATATCCAAAACACACTTTAGGTTGCGGGCCGAACAAGCTGAACATTTATTGAACACACTAAAGCTAAACTTTTAAACCTTTCAAACTTAAACTTAACTTTAACTTTAAAATATAAATATGATTAAAAACAGACAGGAATATTAATCCAGAAAAATAAATATATTCTGTCATAAGTATGAACATATGAACAAAAAAAACCCAGGAAATATAAATAATTAGGAATAATAAATCAAATTATTCCGTTTTCTTGGCTCTTTTGTCATTTATTAGAGCTGAACTCCAGACATCATTTTTAGCAATAAGTTTGTTTCTGCTTGGTGTGTGATGTCCTGTGTGTGTCTCTGCTCTTGTGTGCATCTTTGGTTTTGTGTGTGTCTTTGGTTCTCTGTGTGTCTCTGTTCCTGTGTGTTTCTCTTGTCTTGTGTGTGTCTCTGGTCCTTTGTGTGTCTCTGGTCCTGTGTGTGTCTCTGGTCCTGTGTGTGTCTCTGGTCCTGTGTGTGTCTCTGGTCCTGTGTGTGTCTCTGGTCCTGTGTGTGTCTCTGGTCCTTTGTGTGTCTTTGGTCCTGTGTGTGTCTCTGGTCCTGTGTGTGTCTTTGGTCCTGTGTGTGTCTTTGGTCCTTTGTGTTTCTCTGGTCCTGTGTGTGTCTCTGGTCCTGTGTGCGTCTCTGGTCCTGTGTGTGTCTTTGGTCCTGTGTGTGTCTTTGGTCCTGTGTGTGTCTCTGGTCCTTTGTGCGTCTCTGGTCCTGTGTGTTTCTCTGGTCCTGTGTGTGTCTCTGGTCCTGTGTGTGTCTCTGGTCCTGTGTGCGTCTCTGGTCCTGTGTGCGTCTCTGGTCCTGTGTGTGTCTTTGGTCTTGTGTGCATCTCTGGTCCTGTGTGTGTCTTTGGTCCTGTGTGTGTCTCTGGTCCTTTGTGTGTCTCTGGTCCTGTGTGTGTCTTTGGTCCTGTGTGTGTCTCTGGTCCTGTGTGTGTCTCTGGTCCTTTGTGTGTCTCTGGTCCTGTGTGTGTCTCTGGTCCTGTGTGTGTCTTTGGTCCTGTGTGCGTCTTTGGTCTTGTGTGCATCTCTGGTCCTGTGTGTGTCTTTGGTCCTGTGTGCGTCTCTGGTCCTGTGTGTGTCTCTGGTCCTGTGTGTGTCTCTGGTCCTGTGTGTATCTCTGGTCCTGTGTGTGTCTCTGGTCCTGTGTGTGTCTCTGGTCCTGTGTGTGTCTCTGGTCCTGTGTGTATCTCTGGTCCTGTGTGTGTCTCTGGTCCTGTGTGTGTCTTTGGTCCTGTGTGTGTCTCTGGTCCTGTGTGTTTCTGGTCCTGTGTGTGTCTCTGGTCCTGTGTGTGTCTCTGATCCTGTGTGTGTCTTTGTGAAATGTATCAGAGGGATTGAACTATTTAAAAACCTGTTATTGTGAAAATCATGTTTAGGTCTTATAAAACATCAAAAACTAAATTACCTAACACATCACTGGATTACTCCAAAAATATTTGGCATTTTTCTAATTTTGTGCAACACCAACAGTAAAAATCCTCCAAAATCCTCAATACTTTCATAAACAAATGATCTACTGTTTATTTATGGTCTGAAAAAGTGCAGCTGTTTTCTGGCCTGCCTTACCTGCTCCCTTTATTTATACGTTACTATCACCAACTAAACAACCGTAAAAATAAATGTATGGAAAATACAGACAAGTATTAAAAATGTCGGCAAAAGTTAGTGAAGAATTACATTATTTGAATGAGCTGAGTAATTTAAGTCACCCGATGATCCAGGTGTTGCACAATGGTCTCTGTGCGCCGTTTTACCTCGCAACCAGCTGATCAAAGGCGGGAACGCAGATTCGCAAGTTTCAGGCTGTTCCATACTCTGCCATATATTTCACGATAGCAGAACTAAAGTGCCACAATTACTAATAGCAAACACTGAATCGCCACCCTCTACCATCCAGGCAAGTACCGTTGCACCCTGGTCTTTATTTACTATCCTCTGACTTAGTAGCGACCCCACTGGACATGTCCGGACCTGCTACCCATGCCCCATGCAAAGCACAACCCTGGTTTGTTGAGAACGATACTTACATAAGTTAGCGGACAGTCATATCTGTCCCTTTATTTTGAACACACCCACCACCAGCCAAACAGCAGTAACCCTTGTGCTGTCCTAGGCACTTTAACATTGGGAGTTGGGTCATTTAGACCCACTAGACAGTGCTCTGAACCTTTTTTATTCAATGATTTGTGATCTTCACTGGTGTCCATGGATTACATGAAATCTTTCCACCTTTATCCACCTTTGTCATGGTAGGGAGAACACATCAATGTAAGGGTGGGGTCATCTAAGAGTGTTAACCTAACTTCTTCTCACAGCTCCCTCACTTATGGTGAGTGATTTAACACACCCGAGATTCCCCACTTCCCATGACTCTTAAAAGCTGAAGGTGGGGCTACCACAATATATTGATTTGCTATATGGGCAGTGCTCTTTTTGGAGCATTCCCTGCGGGCGCCACAAAGGGGTGCTCGGGGGCGCATGGGCGCCCGTGGGCACAGGGTTGGTGACCCCTGCTCTAAAGCTAGGTAATGTAAACCCTCTTTTAAATGTGTTCATAAATTGAGTTTTCCCCTTTCTACCTTTTGAGCTGAAAAACGCAGCGGGTTTTCAAATGACAGTTCAGCCGTAAACAAACTGTTCTATTGCTGGGAGTTATGACGGGATCAGATTATTTTAAGCACCTTAAAGGTTGGGAGTATGATTATGATAAATCATGTTTAGCTGGATAGATAATCCATTCTTAATTATGATGAAACTGAAATGTTTGGGAGGCACGACACGCCGGCCTGTGGCCTTATAAGACGCTATTAGCGGAGGAAGAAAGGGATGAATGAGAGCGCTTTGTTTAGTGGGGAAACAGGTTGACAGCCTTTCAAACATGGTTAGAAGTGATGGGCTGTGATTCGCCAACAGCAGCCTCTGCCCTCCGCTGATAAATGGAAATGCTGAGGATTAGCCCCGTCCCTCTGGGCAAAGCCATCTAATTCACTCTGCTTAAACGGGCATTTGTGCGGAATCTTCTTCATGCACTGAGAGTGCCTGGTTCAGCCCACCAATGTGTTGGTCAGAACCCACAAATGGACCGTTTTTGACCAAAACTAGTTTCTGCCAACCCAAAAATCCAAATTGCCTGTCTTTGATTAAGTTATATGTTGGATTTAAGTTACAAGTTGCTTATGTGCCTACAAGAACCCAAATGAATTGTCATGAGTTTTATTTATTTATTCTTTAGTTGCAATCTTTAAAGTCCCACTTCAATCCTCTTTTAATCTATTGTAAAAATGTTCTCAGTGGTCAGTAATCTAGGATTATGCCTCTTTTAGACTCAATTAAATAAAAAACGGTGCCGTTTCCTAGAACACTTTCTTTAGAGCAGCAGGAGTTCATTAGAAATTTACCTCTGAATTGTGGGTGCAGAGCAACCCCTCCCCCTTTTCCAATCACCCATCTGTTTAAATTCTCTCCTGCTAGCTTACAGCCTCTCGCATCCCAAACCTAACATTAGAACAAATAAATATAATAGTGCAACAAAAATGGTGAGCAACATTAGAGCTGTCCAGCTGTACAGTTTTGAGAAAGATTCCAGCTCAGATGAAGCAAATGAAAATGGATCTGGTCGTCTTCATGTGGATGCATCGGAATGAAGAGAATCAGGGAGCTAATGGCCTGCCGATTGTAGCACCTATGTTACTACCACAAGCTTTTTCCAGTGGTCATAACCATTTAAATGAATACAATGCAGACAGAAATGCCATATTTTGATCAATTTACTTTATATAAGTCCTCCATCATCATAAAAATGCAACAAGAACATGTTTAAGACATCCAAAACACAATTTTCATTGGAATAAGTCCTTAAGGTTGTGCTTAAACTTGTACAAATAAAGAATCATGAAGGGAAAGAAGCAAGAAAATGCCAGCCAGTCCTACTAATCTACAAACAGTCAACCTGATTCCGATACAACAAAGTTCATCATGAAGAAGAACCTCAGATGTATCCTTTTTGGCTGCATGTGTGTATTTGTGCGTGCGACACCCAACAATGCATCCCCCCACTTGTGTGCTTGTACAGAGAATCCAAACCACGCAGAGTTGAACTCCAGAGGAGAATAAAAGCTTTGAAGCTCGTCATTAACCAGCCGGCTGAGTTTTCTGTTTTGATTCAACATCTGAGCTCCAGCTGGAATCTGAGGTTCTCCTGACTGACAGCCCGGCGCTGCTGAGCGCCGCCCTGTCAGCCTCGGTGAGGCACACACTCTGAAGGGTGTCACTCCCCATATCTAACAAACACTGATGCTTGTTACAGAGGCCCGGGTGACTGAGCCTGTCAAATACTAATCCCAGGTTTGTTTATTTAGATTTCAAATTTCAATGGATGAAAAAGAAATTGTGTATTTATTTTTTTTACTTCCAAGCTAAACTTCAATTCTTCTTTTGACTGGAAAAGTGTTGCTGCTCCCGAAGAAAACTGTGTTGTCTTACCTGTATTTGTTTAACTGCAGTTTTTGTGGTTTATCAGTAACTAAAAGGCTTCATCTTGTGCCAAATACTATCAAAGGTAATTATTTCTCCAAAAAGAGCTCTTCATCCACCCATGGTCATCATCATCATTCATCAATAATGAATCAGAGCTGTGCTGCAGACTGAAAAAGACTTAAAGATGAAGTGAGATAAAGAAGTCCAATCAAACTCGCCTCCAGAATCTTAAGAGAAAAAATCCCAGGAGCTTTTCAGAGATATGGAAATAAAAATGAGCTTTGCCGTTCCATAAGTAAATAAATATGGTTTATCATTTCTCCGATTGTCAGATCCAAGCTGAAGTCGAAGCAAACAAGCAGATAAAAATAAGTTTGCCTGTGCATGATTTACTGAGAAACTTTAATCTTTAAAAGAAATGTATGAATGTTGTGATAATTTGATATTTGTTGTCTTTTTTTTATAGCTCTTCTGTTCTCGTGTCCTGTTTGATCAATGACCAGTTAGTCTGTGTTTGTGGTCTAGTCTACCTCATGGGTCCCTTCTGATATTGACAGAAGGTTTTTCTTGCCTCATCTTGCACAACTGGTTGTCTTGCTTTTTTTTAATGTTCATGTTTTCCAGAGAGATGCAAATATATATATATATATATGGAGCGCTCGGGGCAGTAACCCCCAAGCTGGACAGTGGCCTCATCTGAGTTTCAACAGCCACACAAGGAGAGGAACTTGGAACTCCAAGCCTAGGTGTTGAATAAACTCAAGTTCTAGCTGTTGCTTTGCTATTCAGTTTCTTGCTGCTCAAATACCAAAAGGTACCAAGATAAAAAGTAAATGAATACATAAAAAACTTTTTGTGTGGAGTTTACATGTTGTCCTCATGTATGCCTTTTCTCTGGTTTCCTCCTGCAGTCTAGAAAACCTGCTGCAAGGGTTATTGGTGACTCTGAATTGCCCCTGGCTGTGAATGTTCGGCCCTGCAATACAATGGTGACCTGTTCAGGGTGTACCCCACCTTTCCCCCTAAAGCGGTACCTGTGGTCCAGTGTGGTTTCAGTGGTGCCTTCAGCACCCCATGACCCCAGAAGGGGTTCGGCGGGCCGTGAAGATTGTTTTGGGAGCGGGGAGAACAGTTTTTATGTATTTGATGATGTTGTTTTACACCCCACTCCTCCTACTCTCCACCAGCATCCTGTACCACACTGGTTTTCAAATGTGTTCCAGTTCCTCATATTTTAATCCGATTCCTTCACTTCAGTTTTTTTAGGATTTTAATCTATGGTTGCCATGCCAACAGCTTGTGGCCAGGAGTTTAGTGTTTTAGGAACTGTCTAAAGGTTATGAACGTTTGCCAGTTGTCATTGTAAGCATATGGACACCCCCCCACTTCACCCCACCCTGGTCACCATACATGGGAACGTTTTGTTTCATCATTCAGAACAGCTGCACACAGATTTCTTTCTGACGGACCTCCTTTCTGCTGCTGCTGTTACCGGGGATGCAACGAGAACTGTAAAGCCAAACAACAAAAACACAGGAGAGCACAGAGCCAAACCAAGACTCTGAGTGAAGATTTTTATATCGTTGACTTCCATAAATAGATGCAGAGTGGGCGTGGCTCCTGACAGCTGATGTTTGTCTGTTTGTGCACATTTGTGTACATACACTGAGCGAACACATGAAAACATGAAACCATGTGTGATCCACGTAAAAGTGCGACTTCATTTTCCTTTTCTGCTGGCTGCAGGCCTTTGATTGTGATTTCATGCTTCCAGCAGCAACAGACATTTGATTTTCTCTAAAAGAAACTGACATGAAAGAAGAAGAGGACTAAGAAAATTGATAATAACTAAAATTACATCAGATAACACCCTAACCTTAAAGCAGTTGTGGACGCTTTAAGCCAGAATGTGTTAAACCACTTGAAAACTTTTTTTTATTTTTTTATCTTTTTTTCAGGTTTAGCTTCTCCCTCTGATATCTGAATGATATTTGTCATCAAATCATTCTTCACATTTCTTCATTTTTGTCTCCATCCCTAATGCAGGTGTCTCTAGCAATTACCCACTCTCCAAAACATTCTACTCCAACACTTGGAAGCATTTTTCCAGCAAAACAAAAGTTTTTCAGTTAAATTAAAATTTCCTACAAAAATAAAAATGGGTTTGTTCCTGCTGCTCGTGGATCGCGTTGGTTCTGGCTTGACTCAGATTGTTTTTAGGTTTAACTCCAATCATCTTTTGGTCGATTAAAAGCATTCCCAATGGTCTTTTAATTATGAATTTTTGAACAGTTTTTAAATTATTTTTTGACATAGCCTGTGCTGTCAGGTTTTGACCCTCTCCTTGCACCCCTGACCCTCTGTTTCAACATCTCCATCTGCTGCTTTAGATTCATTTTGAGTCACAGGGTGTGCCAGCTGCTTTCAAACACGTTGTTGTGCAACCCCTTTTAAAAGAAGAATAACGTGGACTCTAATGGTCTTTCAAATTTAAGACCAATTTCCAAAGTTGTCTTTTCTTTCTAACATTCTGCATGACACGCTCATCTTTTGATGAGCTGTGACACTGTTTGACCTCTGGTGGCGCCCGCTGTGCAGTGCCCAAGGGAGCCAGTTCCTACCAAGGAACACATTGGCATCGCCATCTACAAACTGGCTACATGTGCAGAGTTGTTGGTCATGTGAGTTATTTAATTCAAAACAAGTGTTTTTGTTGCAGTTTTGCAAATTTTGTCAATTTCGATACGCCCCAAAAAACCACCTCCTCTAAGCACCAAAAGTTTTTCTCGATATACGTGAGTATTTTCTAAATTGTCGTGTTTCTATCAGGCACATTTTTCATCGCAAATCCAATTTGAGCATTTTCATAGTCAATGGAGACGCAGCTACAGTCAACTTAAAGTTTAACCTCAAAAATGTAGTGAGCGTTTTTAATGTAAGTGTTATTTGGAGGAGCTGTGGCCTCGCATTGATAGTCATCACTGCAAAATTCAGTGTTGGACTTCTGCACCCATTTTAATTCATTATTATTGATATTCTTTACATAAACGGCTACTTTCAAAAATAATCTTTTTGTGATGATTTTATCTGAGTGTCGTAGCTCCTCAGAAGAGCGATGGCCGGGTTTTGCATCGCCCCATGAATAGAACACATATAAGTGCAGACGGCTGTGCATTCAGGCTGCAGACAGCCAAGAAGAGAAAGATTTTCCTGCTTGTTTCAGCAGAGACAAAACCTCCTCTTTTCTTCTTTAAAAGACAATAGTCTGCTTTTTTCAGCTGCAACTGTAACTGGTGGTTAAAAGGAAAACAAGTCCTGAATGGTTATTGCAGCATTTCTGTCACATAGTGGAAGAACAAGTCTCAGCTCAGAACTGGATGATCTGTTGGTGACTTCCTGTAAATCTCTGGTTTAGTTCAATTGAGGGTCGAATTTTTCATCATGGCTCTGCTTGTTTTTTCTTTCTCTCCACTTTTTCTACCACCTGTCCTGCTTTGTTTGCCTTTTTTTATTGACTTTTAGTTTACAATGTTTCCTCCTAATCATCTTCATTAGCTTTCTTTTTCTCTGAATGTTCTAGTTTTAAGATATTAAGCCTGCATGTTAGGCTTTGTGAATGCTGGTATCTTCTTCTCTTTCATGTGACTGTTGGATCCACCACTTTTTATTCTTGCAGATACTAAGAGTATGGTTGATTGCAACCCTTGTGCTATCCTAGGCCCTTTAACATTGGGAGTTGGGTCATCTAGACCCACTAGACAGTGCTCTGAACCTTTTTTCTTCAATGATTTGTGATCTTCACCGGTGTCCATGGATTACATGAAATCTTTCCACCTTTATCCACCTTTGTCATGGTAGGGAGAACACAACAATGGTCATCTTGACCCCATAGGATAGCACAGGGGTTAAACATGTTCTCCCTATTATTCAATATTAGAACCTTTGTTCCTTTTTATTTGAAGAGATGTCAGAGCTATTCAGCCGTACAGTCCTGATCCAGATTCCAGCTCAGATGAGGAAAACAAAGACATTCATGGATCTATTTATCTGACAGTGGATGCTTCAGACTGGAGTGGAGTAGGGAGCTTGCGTTGTTTTTGAGACATTTTTTCTACATCACAAATAGAATCTTTTTCAGACCAAATTTTTTGTCTGCTTCTGAATCTCAACAATTTGAATAAATAATTACTTAGAAACTTCTAGCCAATGTTTTTTCCTGTCTGCTCCATTCTGGGAAAAATGCCACAAGAACATGTTAAAAACATCAAAACCACAGTACTCATCAGCGTGGGTCTTTAACCTATTATGAAATTTTTTTGGTAAAAGTAACTAGTTACATTGTGTAGTCCCCCCCCTACACACACACACATTTTTTTTCTGTTCCTGCAGACACAAACATCTCTGACTCAGTAACTCACTTGATTTGCTCTCTAATGACCGCGTCAATATATCTGTGCGGAGCATCTGAATAAGTTAATGAAGCCTAAGGAACCCCCCCCACCACCACCACTGAAAATCCATGAGCCCTAATGAAAGCATATTCAGAGCAGATTCCTGCTCTTTTCTGCAGTTTGTCTCTGCAGCTTCACTTCTTTGATCATTTTAAAGTAGACTGGGATCCTTCTGCTCACATTTCACATGTTTTGCTTCATTAGTGCAGCACTAGATATAAATGCTCTCGGTGATGGAGTTACCTTTCATTTGAAATGCAGAGTCCAGCCGGATAAGGCAGAGCAAAACTTCTCAAAATGACGGCGCTGACCTTTTCTCTGTGAAGGAGGCGCTTGTTCATGGACTTGTTAGAGTGTGTGGGAGTTGATGATCAAATATCACCTCCTTCATGGTTAATGTCAGCTGTTTAGCCAAGAACTGCAGCCATCTCCTCATTGAACCACTAAAGAGCTTTAACTCTGTTTGTCCGTCCGTTCATTGAAAGCAGCAGAGACCCTGCAGAAGGACGCAGTGGCGTTCACAATGCGGGCCGCTGTGGGAATGTGTGTGGAAGGGCCTCCTTTCTTTGCCCCTTGTTTGCTCAAAGGCAGTGGACGGACAAAACTCATGCAGCTGGTAACAAGGAGAATCTAAATAAAAGCAGCAACTTTAGACCTCTAGCAAAGATTGCTTCTGCCTGCCTTGAACTGAGACAATTTCTGTCAGTCACATCATGAAAGAGTGGAAAAAATGACTGAATCCACAATGTTCCCAAAAACATCTCCCACAAATTCAGATTTTTTTATTTTTTATTTTATTTCTTATCACAGTTTCATAGTCTTTTAAACTCATGCAGTCATTTTAATCCATAAGTTCAGTTTTATTCCAATGATGATAAACCATAATTGGCTTGTTTGTTTTTTGATGGATTTCATGTTTTTTTTAGATGAGGTATTTTGGGCTGCACAGTGGCCCAGTGGTTAGCGCTCTTGCCTCACAGCAAAAGGCCCTCAGCTCAAGTCCCAGCTGGGGGACCCGAAACAGAACACCAATGCCCCCCACCAACCACCACCACCCCCCGTGTGGAGCCTGCATGTTCCCCCCATGCATGCACTGTTCCTCTCCGGGGACTCCAGCTTCCTCCCACTGTTCACAAACATGCTTCATAGGTTAATTGGTTACCCTAAATTGTCCATAGTTGTGAATGTGAGAGTGAATAGGTGTGTGATTGTGGCCCTGCAACAGACTGGCGACCAGTCCAGGAAGTCCCCTGCCTTCATCCACAAGTGGCCAGGATAGGCTCCAGCAGCTCCTGACCCGGAAAGGAATAAAACAGTGAAGAAGATGAATGAATGTTTATTTTTTTAAATGAGAATGTTTATTTCTTATTTAAGAATGATTTTTGCTATGGACATATGAAACAAATTTAACTCTGTTGTATTCAGAGTACTCAGTTCTTCCCATACTGTACATGTCAGTTGTCATGTTATTTTATCACAAAGATGATAATAACAGTGCGAAATACTACCATAATGCATAAATGTGTGTAAAACAGCATAAAAAAAATTGCCGCTGTTTTACAGGCCCTGTAAAAATTATTTTCATGGGGCCCAAAATCTGTTGCGGCGTCCTTGCCACAGACCATAATAATAAAGCAGAATATTTAATGTTACAAGGATGCTGCTACAGAAGTTGTTCAAACAGTTGATTCACATTTATTAGTATTTTTTGAAAATACCAGTTTAAGTGATTTTTTTTAAAATGTATTTATGCAATGCACCTTAAAAATCAGATAAACCTGAAATTGGCGTCTGATTTTCTATCTTAAAATTTGACAGTTATGATTTAGGAGAAAATCTATATCACATTTTAATGGTCCCTAAATGGAATCTAATGAACAGATAAAGTTTAAAGCAGCTTCACATAATAACGTGTAGTTCAGCCTTGAACAGGCCAGTCCATAAAAATATTGTCTGACATTAAACCGGTCGGTTGCCTGCAGATGTGTACAACATGTAAGGGAATATGAATATAAATGGGTGATATGCTTCTGTTGATGCTCGCTTTTGGGGGGTTTGTGGCATTCATTTATTCAAATATTTGTGTGGTTTTTTATCATTCTCCTTGCTGATTTTTTTATTTTCTTTGGGAAGTTTTTTTCTTCGGCTGTTTTGAACCGTCTTTAACCAATTTGTTTGAATTGACTTGAATTCTGCCTGGGCCTAAACATAAAAGGACCTGTGGCTTTAGCAGCTGAAAGGCTGCAGCTGCTCCGTCTCCTGGATATTTCAACACTTCTCAAGGTCGAGTTGGAGGTCGTGGAATTGATAAAGTTTTAACAGCAGACAGCAAAGTAATGATAATGGCCTTTATCAGTCCAATCATTTAGCATGACAATCTTCTCTCTGGAGGCAGGGGACGGTTTATCACCCCACCAACAATAATTAACATCTTCATCTTCTGGACCCTGAGGACAAATGATAAGAGTGGTGACCTGAATTTCTCTGCTGCAGAACCGCAAAAGCGTCCACAGCAATTTTACCTTGAAAAAAAAGCAAGAAAAACTATTGCATTTTAATCCAATGATGCAAATTAAATTCTTGTTCCTTTAAAAGTTGTTCTTTGACCTCTGCGTTTGCCCTCCAACATGAATCACTTTTTAACTCAGTTCTCTGAATTCACAATGAAGCCAGGCTTCTTTTCAAGCCACACAGAGTGACACACAGAGGGAGGAAGTGCTACCAATCACTCCACAAAGGCATTGGTTTAAATCTCACCCAAGCCTTCTGGGATTTATTCCAAAATTCATTGAGTCCCTTTTTTTATTCATTTATTTTTAAGGGGCATAAAACTGCAAAGTATCAGACAGCTTGATAGAAAATTGGTGATAAAGACAAAACGTCTTTACAATCCAGAGGTAACGTCACCTGTTATTGTTTCATCTGATATGAATAAATATGTAAACAAGATGTTTTTTTTATTTTTTTTTTATAATTAATAGGAAAAATAGGTTATTGCAACCCAAAGCAGCTGTTGCTCTGTCCATCCGCCCTGTGTGTCACAGGCATCCAGAGCAGAGGATCAGGGTCCCGACCATCTTGGTTCCTCCACAAAGCAGAGAACATGACAGAGTAGATAATGACTCTACTTTGCAACCAGCCTACGGTGATCATTTGAAGCCATAAGTGAATAATAAAGTGTATTAATTTTGTGATCTGTGTGACTTTCCTAGTTCTATAAAGGCATATTTGCAATTATGTTGTTTAGCAGTTCTTACTCCCCTTCATTTATTTCTTTGACTTCATCTCCTTTTTTTCAGCCTGAGCTTTTTTCAGCGTAGTTTCACTTCTGTTTGGTGAAACTACACGACAACTTTACAAAAAGAAACATTAGAATATGGAGATGAACACAGGATGCAGAGATACGCATGTTTTTGTGTTTGTCTTCCTGCCATCTGCTGACAGAGACAGTTCCATCCATACTGATCACCTGCCTCATCATCATCACATCATCAGTCACAGCTTCTCGTCTTCACACACACAAACACCCTGACACAAACATGAACACCACGACACACACACACAAACACCCTGACACACACATGAACACCACGACACACAAACACCCTGACACACACATGAACACCACGACACACACACACACACGGAAGCACACATCAACACAGACACATTAATGCAGGCACTCACACACACACAAAACACCCTAACACTCACACACATGCAGGCACAATGGTCCAAACACACACCCTGACACACATAGATACCCAAACACACACACACAAGACGTGGAAAAATAATGAAGCTATAGACTAGAGTATGAGTCATTTCAATCTCCTGACAGTTTTACATAACAACTCGTCGCTGCCAATATGCTCAGCTGTCACATTAGCAGGATTATAAACACTGCAGGGCTTAATACCTGAATCAGTAATGTGTTACACACACCTGCTTAGTCATTTTAGGGAAACAGATTTGATTGTGTTTGTCTTCACAAAGGTTTTAGGGAACGCTGCCTCTGAAGTGTCAGACAGAAATTACAAATGCAGTCAATGTTGCCGTTTGCTGTTACCTGTGTTTGCTTTTGGGTACTAATGAAGATTTTAATTCATTTTCTTTTTAAGAAAATATAAGATGAACTAGAAAGATTTCGACAGACTCGTCACATAATCTGATTTATCATTTATTGGAACTACTAACTCAAAAACCTGTTTGCAACCAAAGCTGGAGAAAACTGCTTGAATTGTGTTTTCTATTAAAACAGAAAAAGGTTCTAATTTGACAAGACAGACCCCACTGAAAATAATGTTTTTAACATGTTCTTCTAGCATTTTTCTCATGGGGGGCATATATTGAGAAAATTAGGCTTCAAATTGCATTCCTGAGTATTTCTTTATTAAAATAGTTGTAAATCAGGAGCAGATGAAAATACTGCAGTTTGAAAATCATTTTATTTGTGACGTAGAAACTATGCTGGGTGGGCCACAGGCTTCCTGCTCTGCCTCATTCTGACACATCCACTGTCAGACAAATAGATCCACGAACGTCTTTGTTTCCTCATCTGAGCTGGAATCTGGATCTAAACTGTACATCTGTACGGCTCCAAAATACCTCGTTATCTTTGTTAGGTTGCCGTGTGAGGAGCCGTAAGCTAGCAAGAGATGTTTTTCATTCTTGGTGCTAAGATACAGACCATCACGGTGCAGACGTTGCCATGTTGTAATGAGAAATCCTCAGTAAGCAGCGTTTGGTCCAACTAAGTCTGACTAAACATTTTTATGGCAACCCTCTCGCCAATCAGGAGTGGAGCTCCTTCTCATCTGTCAATCACACATTTTGAACATTTGATATGAGAACATGTAGGCCTACTTTTAATAAAGCTTCTGATTGAATCTTTTGCCCCTCAGAAAAAAGTATTATGAAAAAAATTAGGATCTGCATAGAACATATTCAAATGGGGGCGGCGGGGTGTCACTCAGTCGATGGTTACCACAAACCAAATCAGGCATCCAAACAGTGTATGTCTCTCTGACTGGCAGATCGTTTTAAGTTCCTGAACAACCACTGCAGACCTGAAAGATGATGGAGATCACATTTTGACCAACAATCGCCTCTTTTGGAATTTTCTTTCACTTATCTCTCTCCTGCTCCTGGACCCCTTTCATCAAGGCTGGCTAGATGAGGTCTGAAGTAGAAATGCTTCACATAAGAAAGTCGTTCCAGAGAATTCTAGACTTTTAAAGGAATGGTTAGTTCAGTGGAATGAAGTGCCCCTGTGCAGCAGGTTTATAATGTGAGTCGCTGGAAAACAGCCTGATTGTTCCTGTTCCTAAGAAGGCTTGCTCCAGTACCCTAATTGGCTTCAGGCTGATTGCTGTCCCCTTCTCATGTGATGAACACCTTGGAGCAACTTGTACTATGGCCAATGCTTATTCAGTTTGTGTATCAGGCAGAAATCAGTGTCAACAGATGCTGCTCTCCATCTCCTCACCCAGTCTCTCTTCTACCTGGATGTGAGGGGCTGTACTGTCAGGAAAGAAGTCTTTGGACTGTGAAAGGAAGCCAAAATGTCTGAAGAAAATGCTGGCATTCAAAGAGAGTTCATGCAAACCCTTTGCTCAAGCTAAATTACATCAGGGTCTTCTCGCTGTGAAGTGAGCGCTAACCGCTATACCCTGTGCAACCCGAGTAGTAAATCTCCTTCCACCCTGACCACTACATAGTGCACTAAATAGTGCGTTTGCCATTTTGTAGTGCTGTCTGAATCTACAATTCCAAAATCCAGTGCCCCGGAAATTTACCTGAAGTCTCTGCGAAAAACCAGTGTGCATCGATGCTCACTAGATCGGGGAATATAGACCACAATGCATTGCGTCGGAACATTTTTTACCATAAAAGGTATTTAAATGTATTTTTTGATAAACCATCAACGTGTTTAACTTCAGAAGACAGTAGACTGATAAAAAAGTGTTGCAAAACACTCATTCTAATTAGATTTTAACTTATTGAAATCGATGACGTCATATCTGCCGTTAAAAAAAAAAAAAGGTAGTGAGCATGGTGTCTGATTGCTTTTAGGATTCAGGGAACTACATAGTGCCGCACCGTATAGTTTTTTAGTTGTTAGGGGTTAGGGTGGGGATTTGGACATGGCCTCTTACTTGTTATTTGTACATTTGGAATTTTGCATGTTAATTTTTAGAAAGAATTCAGGGTTCTGCATCCTGATTGACCTTAAGATCTGGTCAATCAATTTCCTCTGTGCCGTGTGTTCTGAATAATGTAAACTTAGAGAGTTTAAACAAGACAGATAGTGTGAAAAATATATCTAAAGTGTGTAGTGAGGGGTTTTTACAGCCTTAAAAGATCTATAATCCAACATTGAGGATTTCACCTATCACGAGTTACTTTGTAGAACCTATCTTCCACGATAAATGAGGAAACAGAGCAGGACCAAAACTGCTTCAGACCAAGACATGGATTAAACATTTCTGTGTAAAAATCTTCTTAAAAAGAGTAGCCCTCTTTATTCAATGAAAAAAGTACATAATTGACTATGTTAAACGTTCTTATTTTCTATGAAACATAAAGAAAATTCTATGACTGTGTAATCCTTCTAACGTGAAAATATGTATTCATATGTTGAAGCTAAAGGCTGAAAATGAACAGTCTAGGGTCGCACACCTCAGTGTTATAACCCAGTCAAGATTAAATTAGACTGGATCAGAGATTGGGAAAAGACAAGTGGGATGTGGTGATTTCATTTGGAATAATGGAGCACAGTATAAACAGTCAGAGTGATCTTTGTTTTGGAGTGACTATTTGAGTCTTTGAGAAACGTGTTCCTGCGGTCAGATGTCTGTTTTTCTCAGCGAGGCTGGTGATGACGATCATCAGTGAAGCACTGTGAATCATCCACAAAACAAATACTTACTGTACAAAAACACATTGTTTTTTCAAGGATTAAGACTCATGTAATGGTTGTCTGCTCCAGCAGAGGGAATTTAAAAGGGAATTTGATCATTTCTGCCTTTAATCCTAATCTCTTTATGGGTTGTTGTTTTTCTTGATTAATCTCATTTGGAATGAACAAATAATCATCTGTCTTTAGAAACTAAAATCTATTTTCTTCTGTTGTTATAAATGATGGAAAAAAAGAACTAAAGCCATATGACAGGAAGTAAGATTTCACTAAGCTTACTGTTTAAGACTAATGATCTGAAACAAAACAGATGGTGAGATTACGATCTACCAAGACAAAACAAACTGGGTCAAAAACACTGAGTGAACCGGTCAAAGATGAAAATGTGTGAAATTAATCTGCATAATAAAAAAAAAGACGGAAGAGAAACAGAAAATCAAATGGAAAAAAAAATTGTGATCAAACATGACTGAAGGTCATAAATCCTGACTGAAAACACCAAAGAAAAACCTGAACAAGTCGCTCTGCAAAAGCTGAAAAAAGGAAAAACAAACTAAGCTTCTTCAGTTCGTTCTTTGTTTTCTGTTTGCTGACTCAGAGCTGCAGCTGTGTTTCCAAAGGCTTTCTAAGAAACATGATCATCCATTAAACCAGTGAAAATCGGCCCATTTGAGTCTTTTTTTAACACTTTTTCATGTCTCAGTGCAGGGTTTGGAGGAGTAGAAAAAAGGAAAAGCCCGTAAACAGACCAGTATCCCCCCTACATCACCCTTACTCACCCCTTAAGTCTTTTTTCTACGTGTTTGGTACAACTGTCTCCCATACCATGCCCGTTGAAAAACATTTGCATGAACATTTTTGTCTGCAGGTTCACAGAGTGGTCTACGATCTTGATATTTCGTGCAGACCACCTCTGTGCACTGTAAGTAGATTTGTTTATTTACCCGCAGACAGGCCGTGACCATAGGTCTGCTCCTGCGTGTCGGATAAGCGTTTGCGAGCCTGCCGATAGAAAAAGTGTACATGAAAAGTTTTGCTCTCCAGGTTCACTGATTAGTCTTCAACCTCTTGGCCCCATATATTTCATGTGGGCCACCTGCATGTCCCACAGCAAGGGTGTCAAACTCATTTACACCGAGGGCCACAACAGCATAGCTGCTGTCCTCCCAAGGGCAAGATATAACTTATACATGTAACTAAATGTAATGAAAAGTAAATGTAACTACCCCCTAATGTTAAATAATTCATTTATTTACTTATAATAACTTTTTAAAGTGACATAACTGTTGCATAGCATGTTTGCTTTTTACTCTAACATAAATCCTTTTACATTTTGTCTGCTTATTAAAACCCAAATAACTCCAGTATTGAAGGATCAAGCTGTCTAAGCACA
Organism: Oryzias sinensis; assembly: GCA_037389245.1. NCBI lineage: Eukaryota > Metazoa > Chordata > Actinopteri > Beloniformes > Adrianichthyidae > Oryzias > Oryzias sinensis. Next base: position 4,037,254 of record CM074496.1, read on the forward strand.
AAGAAAAAAATATAAAACTGAGCTAGACAGAACATGTATTCTAGTGTAACATTTTACAAAAAAAAAAAGGCTGCACACATAAATAATGCTGGTTCAGTATGCCTTCAGTTTGGAATAAATTTCAACAGTGTCACCATCCTACACTGCTGTCACGCCGCATCAAGAAACCTCCAGCCAGCCGCCTCTCCTCGCCTTGGTTCAAGCCTCGCCTACGCCGTCTCAAGAAACCTCCAGCCAGCCATCTCACCTCGCCTTGGTTCAAGCCTCGCCTACGCCGTCTCAAGATTCCTCCAGCCTGCCCTCGCTCTCTTCCTGGAAGAAAGTCCTGTCAAGATCTGGTTCTGATTAAATCACTGAAAACTTACCGTTGTGTCTTAGCCTCCTTCCGGGTTCCAGCATCTGGGTCATTTCGAACTCACGTCCGAATCATGACACCTATACTCATAAAAGACCAGTTTTAATCCATGCATCATGCACACATTTATGTAGCAGCAGAGTGACAGCTCTGTCTTTTTCCATGAGGACCACATAACTCCACTACATACCTGTAGTCAATACATTTTATGGTTAACTGTTGCAAGCCTTCCCAAATGTTGTGTCTGTGATGACCTATGCTTTTTTTGGACATGTCATCATCACAAAAGCACAGAATTTACCGTGATCATGGTATGGAAGTGGGCATGGCCTGGATGAATGGTACTCACAAAGAAAATCAGTGAAATCACCCTGACACATACATCATGTTTCATGTAGGGGTGAGATGAATTCCTCCTGAAATCTGACAGGGCTGTCCAGCAATGGTTTCAGTGTTTTTGAGACAATTCTTCATTTTCTGTTTCGTCCTGTAATCTGTCTTGCAGGTTATCACAGTGCTTGTAACATAAACACATACATAGAGCCGTGGTACGCTAACACTTATCCTATCGCCGCGGCTTGTTTAAGCATATGCACATCCACTTTTCTGCTCAATCTCTGCAGACAAAATTACATTTACATAAAATCTGAGAGGGAACATTTCCTCCTGGCATGCTGATGTATTGCTGCTCTTATTGAGTTTGAAACAATTTTGGGATTGCTGAAAGGAAAAAAAAGACGTGTGGTGACCATGAAAACACAGATGACATTACCAGCTTTCAGAGATGATGTGAGCAGAGGAGAAACACCAGCAAACCTACAGCCTTCCTCACAATCCTGCTGTTTTTGCATCATAATGAATCAAACAGCAGATCATTCAATTCATGTCAAGTAATGTTTTTGAACAGCAGCAGAGGAATACATTATCGCCACGCATTTAATTGAATCTGCACAAATCTAATTAGTCTAGTTTGCTTTGTGGTGTGAATAGGAGTCAATATTTGTTCAGTGGTTTGGCAAAGACCTTTCTCTTCTCTTCTTTCTCTCATGCCAGCCTTGATGAAGTAACATGGAAGTGAAAGTGCTTCCATCAGTGGATGATTTGAAGAATGAAGTAGTCTCCATCATCACTTTATTATGGAGGACAGAGGATTCACTGTTCTCCCGTTTGGGCCTTGAGTGCTGCCCCCTCCTCCCCACCACAGCAACACTTCTCATTCTACTGAAAAATGGCAGTCGGGGAGGGGTGGGGGGGTGGGGGGTCAGGTCATGGCAGGAAGAAACTGAGTCTGCGCTTCAACAATTAATGGATGGTGATTGTAGCTTCTTTAAGGAGCCTTCCTTCACGCCCGACTTGCACCATCAGCTTTCGACTCTCGACTCCCATCCGATCAGACTGATGGTCGACTCCAAACTTCAAACGCGCTGCAGCCTAATGGGCTGAATGAATGATATTTCAAAGGGAGACGGAGCACGTGCACAAGCATCTCTGCAGAGGAACAAATCAGTGGTTGAACGCAACTATCCACAAAACTGTCCAGCTGTGATTCCGGCCCATTTGTCCCGAGGCAAGGATGAAGCTGTTCTGACCTGTTATTCTCCTCGTGGTGCTCAGAATGGGACTGTATAAACAATAGCAGATCAAAAATGGACACACATATAACAAATTCACTTATCACAAATAAAAATAAATAATAACTCTTGCCTCTATTAAAAACTATTGGATCATTTTAAATCAATTAACTCTTTAAATGTCAGCAGTATTGGACATTTTAATCAAACTGTATCTCATTAGTTCACTGATTCCTCTCTGGATTCGGTAGTGCTGACTTTATTAACTTTTAAGGCCGCTTCCCAAAATACAGACCCACCATTCAGCACACCAAAATGATGAGAAGAAACTCTTTAAGGTTTAAAGCTGTAAGCACGGCCTCCCACGCACAACCGAATTTAAGCCTCAAACAAATTCTAGTGTGAAAATATTCCAATAGAACAGCACAAGCTCATGTTTCTCCTAACCTCAAGACTTTTACCAAACCTATTTCAAATGTTGGTGATGGACCTGCAACGAAGGACAAAAACCACAAAAAAGTGGTGGGCGAGAGAGTAGTGAAAGGCAGGGTCGTGACATGAAAACTGATAACCTGGATCAGGTGTGTTTAGCCCCATAAGGAGCTTCAATGACATGTAGGACACCGGCCCTCCAGGCCTGGAGTTTGAGGCCTGTGAGCTACAGTAATGGGCCAAAAAGCAGCAAAGATCAATACAATGACACGTGTCTAAACCTTTGATGTTTTTTTTTTAATTCCGGTGGTGTTCTCCACCACCATGTCCTGTCCACCATGTCCACCACCATGTCCATGCTGGCGCATGGCAAATCCCGGTTCAATGAGTTTCATCCAGTGTGGGCCCTTGAGCAAGACTCTTCACACTACTGCCTGCCCATATGGCTACAAGGGGGGGAGTCTTGGTCCCCATGTGCCTATCCACAGTCTAGATAAAATACAGCGGTTGTGTCAGGAGGGCATCTGGTGTAAAAATCTCTGCCCAACCACCTGTGAGAATCAGTTGATTTGCTGTGGTTGAAGGGATATAATGAAATGTGAAAAAAGGAACATTTTTGTAAAAACAGCAATGCATTTAAAAGTTATAAAAACACTGAAAAAGGTTGTATCTCAGCAGATTAGATTATTTGTTTGATAAATTAGTGAAGCACATTCAGATAAAAAAGAAAGTGTCATTTAAAATTGTGTACGCATTTTGTGTTTTTGCCAATATAGTCCTGTATTAAAAATGTCAACGAAGCTGCAGAATTTTCCCATTTTGACAGTCTAACAGGAACTAATTAAAAAATCTAATTACTTTTTCAGAATAGTTGGAACTACCATCACATTTATTAATGGCTGTTTTTCACCCTTTTAGCTTCTCAGCTGAGACGATTAAATATGTGTTCCAGGTACATTTAGGAGGACGGGGCAAAGCAGCCTCCTGTCTGATACTTTGACAGTGATTATACATCAGTTACTCTATGACACAGATATACTACAGGCAATAAAGATGTAAAGACAACCAAATGTGGAATGTTAAAGAAAAGGCAAGTCTTGTATATGAAAGGATTGGATAAAAAAAGATGTAAACATATTCTTAATTTAAATTAGCTCTAAATCCTCCTTTGGAATAATTTTATAGCAAACATAAAGAATCAGTGCAAACAGAAGCAGGAGTTGAATCATTAAACAATAGTTTTTTTAAATGCCAGATACTTTTGTATATTTCTTACTTTCTTAAAAAGCTAAACCAATTAAACCCATTAATGCAATTAAAATTACATGTTAATACCATAAATGATATTTTCTTAGTCAGTGCTTAAAAAGCTCCTCTGACTTCTATGAAAATCATGTCCTAATATGTCACAGTAAAGTATTGACAATTGTCCTTTTCTAAAGAGTTTGGTCAAAAAAACAGTTTTTGTTTTGAACGGCCTTGATGTGAAACACTCCATTCACCATTGTTCACCTAAACTCTTCAACTTTTTTTTTGATTAACAAAAGGGTCAAAGTAAAGGTAGACCTTTTTCATTTCAGCTTTAACTATTAAAATCAACATAACAGTAAAATAAGAGCATAAAGGTTTTAAGCTGAATAAGTGTCAGAGAGCAGAGATGTAAAAATCTATAAACCTTCATTTAGTTTTTCCACAGTAATGCACTTTACTGCAGGGCTCTGTAATAATTATTATTATTTCAAATTAGAACTTGTCCAATTATAGGTTACATTTATTTTTCCATAACAATGTAACTTTCTGCATAAAAGTTAGATAAAAACGTCATTAATTCCTGGAAAAATAGTTTCATATAATGATTAATTTGAACAGAAACAAAGTACTAGGAAACAGAACAGCAACTGTCAGCTTTTCACTCTTTGTAGCCTGTAGATTAGAAAAACTGCCGTAATGCGTGTGTGGATGAGCTGGAGCTCCATGTGCTGTTTCAAAAAGGTGACAGAGATTAAAAAACAACACTTCTGTGTGATTTGACAGAAATAATGTTTTATATGAGCTAGGGGGCTGCACGGTGGAACAGTGGTTAGCGCCCTTTCTTCACAGCAAGATGGCCCCTAGTTCAAGTCCCCGCTGGAGGTCCTGAAACAGAACACCAATGGGGGCCCCCCCTTGTGTGGAGTTTGCATGTTTTCCCCGTGCATGCGTGGGTTTTCTCCCACCGTCCAAAAACATGCTTTATAGGTTGGACACTTTAAATTGTCCCTAAGGTTCAGTGTGAGATTTGTGGCCCTGCGGCAGACTGGCAACCTGTCCAGGGTGTCCTCTGCCTTCGGCATGATTGGCCGGGATAGGCTCCAGCAGCCTCATGATCCCGAGAGGGATAAAGAAGATGAATGAATGAATGAATGAATGAATGAATGAATGAATGAGTGAATGAGCTGCAGTGATTACGAAACTTCCAGAATATAATGAAACATCAATATGCAATAAAAAAACCAAAACTGATGTTTAAAAAACGTTTGTCTCCATATGCTGCGTTCACACCAAACGGAATTTATCAATCAAGACGTATATGTGTTCATAAACTTGACGCTCCAGACTTGTGTGGGAGGAGCTACTGTCAAATGTTTTAGCCCCACACTACATGAAAGCATTGACCGTAAATCTCGGTTTCAATGCATGAGAGACTTGGATTATGTCAGGAGTTCAAGTTTATTTATTTTAAAGAGCTCTACAAAAGCATCGGTAATCACATCTCCATGTCTGGATTCTTGAGATCAGGGGTCTCCAGCACGATGAGCTACACCATCTACTGCGGGAGCTGCGTCTGAATGACGGGCGCCCTTAGCAATACTTTTGTCTCACTGTGACCTGTTTTGATGACTTGACCTGCATTAGTCTGAGGAGGGGAAAAATAAGAATAAAATTAGAAGATCTTCTTAATTATCGTCTCTTTACAAATTAAAAAAAATGTCATGAAGTTCATGTGGAGAAAAATCAAATTGTCCTCCATGTTGGTTTTGGACTCCACCCGTTGATCACGCCTTCAATACGTTATAGGCCCAAGCTGAGACTGGTTTACTTGAGTAGTCTTCTTGGCCAGAGTTCAGATATTTGAACTTTGGACACACCACTATGCCCAAATAGCCCCAGGACCTCTTAAACATGCTGCTGCCAGAACGCCATGCTGCGCCTGACGATCACAAGGCACTGCAGGACCTCTGATAACTTCTGTACATTGAGGTGACATTGAAACTAGACGCCTCTAACGCGCAAATCGCTTTCGGTGTGAACGCATGTTTAGAGCCTATAACATTGTCACCAGTCAGTGCTTTCAAAATATTTTATATTTTAATTCTTCAAAGATTTATATGTTTGAAGTTTCACAGGTTTCTAAAGCTTAACTCTGCATTCACACCGAACACAATCCGCACGTCAAATTAACGTTGGCCGCCTCTGTTTGGTTTGATCGTCTGCAAATCTTTCTAAACAGCAGTCTGGGTAAACAAGTAGCCTTCAGACACAGGAGGGATCTTAGTGTGTTCATGATGTCATTTTAACGTAAGCACATATTCTGGCATCATAAAAAACATGTCAAACAAGTAGCTCTGAAAATGTCCAGAAATAAGCGCATATTAGTTCAAATAAATTCAACATTAATTTCCACATATAAACACATTTCTTAACTGATTTACTCTGGAACCATTAGGTGAAAATGCATCAAACTAAGCAATAAAAATAAATATCTGTTGATTGCTGTATTTTCTGTCCAGATCATTTCCGATGTAACCAAAGCACCGTGGCTGTGGTTTAATATTTGACTGACCATCAAACTGTGTGATAAAGAGACTTTCTCTGAATGAAAAAAAAAATGCAGCAGAACCAGACCTACAGTACAAAAGACATGGAAGGAAGAGCATCCACCATGTGGGGCTTGGGGTCAGAATAGAAGAGAAACAGACCAACGGATAAGAGCTGGATCATCTGCATAAGGACAAAACATACAAACGATAACAAGTACAAACAGCCTACTGTCAAAAAATACAAACAACCACAAACAAAGGCACACAAAACCCCTTCTACACACAAATAAACACACACATAAGTCAATCAAGAAATTACTTACTCACAGACACACATTTATTTTTACACCCTCTAAAGGACAGACAAAAAAAGAAACTGATAAGCAAACAACATACACAATAAGAAACAGGGCAACAAACTCACACACACAAAAATAATTGTACAGGAAGAATCTCACGCTTCACCAAAGATTTAAGGCACACAAAACCAAACACATGCACAGAAAACACAAACACACAAGCTTACACACACACACACACAAACCCATATACACACCAACAAGACATATATACACAAAAAAGCGAACACTTATTGACGCGAAGGCATATGGACACTCGTTCACACAAAAAACATTAATACACAAATACATGTACATAAAACACACACAAACCCGTTAATCAAAAATATGCACAAAAAACAATCTTCCACACAAAATTAAACACACTCACAAAAAGAAATGCACACCAAAAAACACACACACACACACACAGACATACTCCCATAACAAAAATCACACAAAGCGTCTGGGGCATTTTTTTGTGAGTTTCTTCTTCACTCTTTCATGGGTAGGCAGTTTTTAAAAATGCATTGAAAAAACTCACCTGTGCTGGGGAAGTGTTTGTGACAGTTTGAGGGGGTAGAATTTGGAGGAGAGACTCTCTTTTCTGTTTTCATCTTTTCCCCAGAGAGATATGAGGAGGATGACAAAGAGAGCCGCAGAGAGGAGCAGCAGGAAAAAACATGTTTGTTTTTGTGTCTCCCCACATAATCCGTTTTTACATGTTAGCATAAAGAAAAGGCAGAAAGCAAAGAGGACAAGTCAATTTGCTTTTTGCCTCCTTCTTTGGGGACCTGGATTCTGGTAAATGTAAGTGCAGCGCTTTTCTCTGAGGGAAGATGAAAAAGGCCAAAAAGGAATCGGAACAAGTTTCTTTATAAATTAGGTGAAATAACAAACTCAAAAAAACACAACAATTATTTTACATTAAGAGAGTATCTGAGTAAAATTTCCGACACTTTGATGTTTGAAACATAAATCAGGTTTATCTTTTAAAAGTTTTTTTTAAACCTAAAGCTATGTCCTATTTGGCCCAAGAGAAGACGCTGCAGCTAAGTCGCCAAACTTATTGATTAAAATCATTTTCCAAAGCAGTTCAGGCCCCATTCTTCTCTGCATTCATTCATTTTTAGTTGATGAAAATCTGGGTTTGTGAATACAGTCATGGCTCCTTTACAGCTAGCACCATAAATGGTAATTGAGGGTGAGTGCACCTATAACTCTAAAGGAGGAACAGGACTAGAATACGTGTACAGTGGTCTCCTTATATATCCCAGTTCACCATTAACTGTCTATTTTTTTTTTTCATTGCAAATTTGCTTGCCTTTTTACGTTTTTTAACTGTGTTCTGCATCCTGATTGGCGGGTGACTCATGTATGCCGTGTCTTCTGAATGTGTTCACTTTGCCAAATCCACAAAAACTCTCATTGGGATCAGATCTTTGTTTTCGTTCAATAATCCTGAATTTAGTTTTGTATCAAGGTTTGAACTTCAAGAGTTTAAACTAGAGTTAAAGTGTGAAAATGTTCCCGCCTGTTTGAGAAAAGTCTATAAAGAGTGTAGTGAGGAGTTTTACTGCCTTAAAACATCTCCTAATTGACAGATTTCCCCAATCGCTGTTTACCCCATTTACTATTTATTTACACCATTGAATATGTGCACTTAAAGTTAAATGACCGTCTGACTGTTTCAGACTGAAGCTAAGTTTATTGCACACATAAACTTCTGCTTAGGGTAACTGACAGGACAAGACCCTGATTGATTTCTTGTTAATTATTTTAGGAAAAGTGACCCAGACGCCTGACTTTCTGGATGTTCAACAGAATAGGGGATAAAAGGTAAAAAGGAAGAAAAGACTGGTGTTGCTGCCTACCTTTTACAGCACTTGTTACCATGGTGACTCCATCTGGTTTAAGGTTGGTGATGAAAACTTCCTGTGTGACACATGGTGAAGGATTCATTAAGGCTCAAATTGTTACAGTGCGGTGTCAGGAAAAGGTGATCTATAACTTTATCGGTATTGAACACTAGTCAAACTTGTTTAACTGTCTGGACTCACATTAATCAGCCCATCTCTTGACATGTATCAGACAGCCTGAGGAGTGTGAGGAAGAGTGAACAGAGTCTTATAAACGTGGAGGTAAGGCGATTTGACGTGAGCATTGCTAGCGACGCAGAAACTGTTGATCTGACGGCGTTTTCTAACAAACCATTCAAAGAGCTTAAAAAGAAGGGAAAAAAAGCAGAGTAATCAGTGAGCAGCAGGACAGAGAAGACCAGACAGACTGCTCTCAGACGCCAGCTGAACATTTAAGTGGACAACATGTCTTTAAAAAAAGAGAAAGGCTTCCCACCAGCAGCCCCACTCTACGAGTGATCCACTCTACTCTTCTTCTTTTGGAGAGCTGAGGTGGAGCTGTGCTTTACATAAGATCTAATCATTATCATCACTACCATTCAGGTTCTTGTTCAATTTCTTAAGCTTGGCGTTAGTGTCTGATTGGTCATGTTGAGGTTACACAGGGTTTACGTTTCTGACAATAACAGCAGGATTTTGATGGTTACCCTTAGTGTCTTATTTATTTGTTAACTTATTTATATATAGTCAGTCCCTTTGCTTTTATGACCCTAATGTTACTATAGGCCTTCGCCACATGCACCTGTACAAGGTTGACGAGTACAGGTGCTGTGGGTCTTTAGGCTGTCTTAGCCCATGGAGGGTCTTAGAGAGGAGGGGCTATCTTTAAGGGACTTGCAGTTTCCTTGAGGCTCGAACAACCACCTCAAGTCATTTTCGTGCGTTTGGTAAGTTTATCGTGAAATACGTGTAAGCATAATGTAAGCTACACACAATTATGATGTACGGGTGATGCTGTCGTATGGTGCCCTTCTGCCACTCGCTTGTCATCAGTAGGGTGTGAGCACTGGCTCCTTACTGGCCGCATGCAAAAGCTGCACGATTGTGGTGTGCAGGACGCAGACTATGATTTAATTGTCTGATGTCCTTTTCCTTAAACCTGTGCACCATTGAGCAGATAATACAAATGGATATAATAATAGACTAAACCCACAGCTGGATCTGACGCTGAGTTAGGTAATCCATGATTGTCAGTCAGCTGGATGATGCTAATTCTACTGACATGCAGACAGGGGAACAATGCCCCTGTGCTGACTTGTGAGTCTTTTCCACTGATGATGAAAAATCTAAATCTGCAGAGCAAAATCTCCAGAACCCAGTGGTTACACACAGGAAACAGAAAGGGCCCAGCTGTAAGCCTTGTGGATCAGAAGAGAGAATTAGCCTTTCCCGTGATCAGCTATGACGATTACCTGCAGGATGAAACCAAACCAGAAGCAGAAGACATAAGATGCTGCTGCCAACTGTGCCAAAAAACAGCAGAGTTTCATCCGGATGAAGACTGAGAAGATTATTTCAGTGTAAACCTGCATTTTTAAAGCATTTCTGAAAATGCTTGCTTCCACCTGCTTAAATTCACCTAATTTTAGAGCCCATAGGAGTAGAAAGACCAGTTATTGACCAGAGCTTTATAATCCCGTTGCAGATATGGGTTGAAGCATACAGCAGCTCATCGCTAAATGATTTGACAGCAGAGTTGCCAAAAGAAAAAAATCCTCATGGTCTCACGTTTGTGTTGTCCTCTCCCATCAGCAGAGAATTCACCACTTCCAGAGAGAGAAAACCTGAACTGAACACCACAGCTTGTATGTAGGACATCGCCATCAGGACGCGGAGGAGGAGGAGGATGGAGGGAGGACGAAATGTGAGAGAAAAAGATACAAACAAAAATGTAATACTGTATATGATCTAAGCAGTTTATGTGAAATAAAGTAAAGCCATCCAAAAGCTGATTTGAAACATAAAAGCGCTGTTTATTTCTCAGAACTTCCTTTATTCACCATGTAGCCCCGCCCCTTTTCAGCATTTAAATCAGTACATCATTTTATGGACACATGACCCAATTCAGAGCTCTGACAGAAAAGACAAATTTTTTAATCTTAAACTTCAAACTATAGTTGTTTGTATAGTATCTTTCATTCAGGTTGAAAAACAAAGCGCTTTACATAAAAGCAAATAAAATGGTCATAAAAAATGAAGATTATTTAAAACAGAAAGCACAGGACAATCACACTCATTTGGCACCCCTCCCTCACCAAATTCCTCCCTTCACCCACCCAGTTCCCCCAGTATAACCCTTATATCAAAATCTGAACAAAAACGTAGGAACTGCAGCTTAAAGATACAGTCTGGCTCTGTACTGCTGTGCAGAAACGATACAATGGGGATCCATTTATTTCAAAGCCCAGCAGACCACAGGGGTCAATGTCACAGCGCTCGCCCCACACTAACAGCTCAGGGTCCACTCTACAGCTGTTAGACCTCCCAAAAACATTCAGGCATTTCTGAGCATTCCTTTTGAATCCTGCGCTCTGAGTACCAACCCACAAAAACGAGTGCCTCCCTTATATTGTGATATCACAAAAGGGGGAACAGCAACCTTCCAGGAAGAGTCTGTGCTGTCAGCACAGACTCTTCCATATTCAGACTCATACATATTTGTAAACATTGAAATGTTGTTTGTCTTCGTGGGTGAAACACATTCACACTGCTGAGGCTGACTCTGGGTTGACGTCATGAAATGGGCGGCACCCACAAGGAGCAAAAGGTGGAGCCTCATAGATCGAGTCATCTTACATCCAGGTAAGAAAATGAGCTGCAAAAATAACTCATATTGCATTAAAAAATGTGTTTTTCAGTGTTAAAAATGTCATATATTATCATATATATGAATATAGTTTACGTTGAAATGTTAAAGAAAAGAATGATTTAGGCCCTCTAACTTTTTCATGGTGTTTCATTTCTTTTAGTCCACAAACTGAAAAGAAAGATTTTCAGAATTAACATGTTCATCCAGAGCTTGAAGAAAGGTGTCTACGGGTCAATTGCATTCACAGCTGCACTGAACTTACTGTTCAAAATGTTGCTACCAGTTTCTTTCAGCAATTACATCATTCTCTAAATCTGCAGAAAAGCCTCACCACTGATCAAAAATCAACACTTTTAAATAATGCAAGAAACCAAAATAGATGGAGAAACGAAATTATCAACAGAAAGAATGTCTCTAAGTAACCAATTTACTATTCAGAGATTCTTCCTGAAGTACTGACTCCAATGATGGTCCTTTGAACAAGAATGTTGGTAATAAGGTTGCGACAAAACAGGTGAGATTACGGCTCCATTTCCTGGGAGCACCATGATTTTTTTTCAACAAAACACATCTCAACAGACATCCACCATGAATCACAGACAGGTAGTTCATGACGCCAACATTAAGCAGAACAATCAAGCCCAGACTGATCGATCCAAATTTGTCATCAAATAAATCAAGTTTTAAAACTGTCAGAAAATGTGTGGAGTCCTCCTGAGCCTCTGCTGGTGGTCTCTGCTATTTAAAGAATGATTCAAACAAAAGTCCCATCGACTTTACCACGGGTTTGACTCAATTTTACACACAAAATGAAAAAGTACATTTTAATGAGAACTTGTTTTTTCTGATAAGCCTGGAACATCATTCAATAATCATTTTACAAAAGGAAACATTCAGCAGTTTAACGATTTGTGTGCTATATGACATGCAAATGGGATAGATTCCAACCTTCTAAAGGGATCCGACTGTTTGTCCTTAAAAAGGAGGTAATGCATCATGAATGGACAGTGAACATTCAGCAAACCCAATTCATGTTCATCAGGCATTTAAGAAACATTTATGGTGGCATTTTGTCCATTATAAACCCTCAGACAGCTAACCTGCTCATATGAGTCACATGAGAGGAAAACAAAACAGCAGAGCATTAACCACTGACAGGAACAAGGCAACAGGGAGGAAGGAGACGAGGGGAAAGGAGAAAAAACTGCCAAGTTGGTGATGTGGGGATGGTGGTACGTGTGGATCCTGCTAATGAAAAGGCATTTATCACCATTAGAGCAATAATGAACGCTGGTGCAACTATCCCTCCCCTAGGATAAGAGAAACACTCACAACGCCTTTGGCGACAAAGAGGAAGGACAGCAAAGAAAGGAATGAAAAAGGTAGATGTAAAATTTAATCTCAGTCTCCTTGGTGAAAGAATTAGAGTCAACATGGAGCCAGATGTTTTGGCAAAGGTGGGTGAGTTTATGTTTAGGTGTGCTTTGGAAGATGAAGAAAAAAATCTCATCAAAGCATGAATGTGTTTTTCAGCATACAGATATCACCTCTGTAAGCCCAGATATCATCAAAGAACAGAGTGATTTTCAGAGATGGAATGCTTCTGTTTGCGTGGATTTGGGTCATGGATGAATTTATCTAAAGGTTTTGGGTGCAGTGAGATCAGGCAGTGATCTGCATGTTGGAGCTCATCTGTCTGTGAGAAGATACTTTTACTTGTTTTATTTCTTTTCCTGCTCTTTTACTTGTTTTCTGTGCACACCAGGTGTTGGTTTACTACTCACCCTGCTGCTGCTGTTCCAGGGGATTACTTCTCACTGTGTATAATCCCATGGTTTAAGGTCCTCCTGGTCAGATTAGTGTTTCAGGTCTCCTCTTCTCTCAGTTTGTGTGATGCTAGGGCTTACTGAGAAAACTGAGTTTAGCACTCTCCTGAATCATTTCAATGTCGTTTTTTTTCTTCTTTTTTTTTTAGTTAGACACAAATTTTCATTTGATTTTGTTTAATTGTTAGTTTAATCAGCTCAAGTTAGGATAACCTTTTATGTTTTGGTCGACTTTCACCTGTGACAGGAGGAGGTTCAGGCGGGACATGCTGTCTCTCTGCAGTAGCGTCCTTCAGCTCTACCAAAGCAACCAGACATGGGCCTGACGTTACCCCACAGACGTTACCTCAAGCTTGCACATCCTACAGAGAAGTGTCCTTAGGTCAGCTTGAAATGTTTGAGCCTCATGTAGAGAAGTCCATGGACAATGGTCTATGATTTTGGGGAACTGATCCTCTTTGGACGATACCTGGATGGTGGATAATTCCTCCTGAGATGGGTGTAGGTTAAAGAACATGAGCCACAGTCAGCAACTGCACCTGCTAAAGCCTTAGTCATAACCCTGCTTACTGGTAGATATTGGCTGTGTGCAGTGAAAAATGGACAAACCTGTACGGGACACACAGACGAATGATCAAGATCATAGACCGCTCAATAAATCAGTAGAGTAAAAATATTTCTTGCACATGTTTTTCTACAAGCATGCAGTGGGTAACAGGTTGTAAAGAACACACACACCGGTAAGTAAAGATGAAGTGGGTAAAACACAGGCATGTTGTACGAGACTGTAATCCACCTAAAACCTGTGAACTGCCTGTGGAGCCTATAAGTGCTGTTCAAGACATAGGTGTGTGCTACTTGATGTTAGAGATGAGGAAATTAGACAATCAGAGTGTAGTTTGTGGGGACGTTCTACAGGCGTCCTACAAGCACTTCTGAATCACCTGCAAACCTCGAGCATGCAGCATTTATGCGCGGTCATTAAAGAGCCAGAGCTTGCACTTTACTAATGACTAGAGTAGAGCATGACCCTTTTATCATGACTGCATGTAACTTACATTAGCCTTAAAAATACTAGATAAAACAATTACCACGTGTACAACAATGGTACGTTCCACTTTCATGACGTCCCTTGAGGTGGTCCATACGAGCCTCAGGAGGACTAAAAGATACACCTGTGCTCCCCGTAAGATGCAGCCACCACTCTCTATGACCCTCTATGGACCCAGGCAACCCAAAAACCTGCAGGACCCATAAGGGTCAACCCCCCGTATTGGTGCATGTGATTAAGGTTTAAGGTAGCAGACATGCTTTCTGCCAAGCAGGGTAACACTCACTAACCAAAAGGGGAGTCTTATAAACACCCTCTAACTTGTGGGCCACTACTTGAGAGGCTAAGTTTCACCTGAGGGATGCCCAGCTTTCTGTTGTTCCCCCATGATCCATGCCTACAGTACCATGTAGGATTCAACGCCACACCAAGCCCTGTACCAGAGGATAGCAAAGCTGACGCAATTTAGTACTGCACCTTACAGTGAATCTGTCAGTGGACTGATGTGTGTGTGTGTGTGATAATTAAAGTTAATGGAGAAAACTCTAATAGCAGCAAGCAGACTGATTCATCAGTGCTTCATTTCAGCTCATATGGTCAAACTGATGAAACTGCTCTGATGTGTTGCGTGCTTATCCAACAGCAGATGTTTCTATCAGGTTACATGATCAAACTTACCTGTTGCATGTAAGAGTTGCAGACAAACTGCCGTTTCCTGCTGCGCTGTGCCGGGTTTAGACTTTCCCATGCTGTTTGATCTGCCAAAGACAAAGACATTTAGTGTCACAGTAAGAAGAGGCAAGGATGAAAGATGAAAATAGCCCAGAAGCTTAGTGCTCTGTCTGTTTTTGGCGCAGTCCTGGGCACTGCACCCAAGGAGTCACGTACGTCACACAGACAGAGAAGGCTGGAAAGGTTCCAGCAATACGGAATGATATCATTGAGCTGCAGTGGCCCATCATTGGTGCATCTTTTTCAGAGAGCCAAGGAGAGTTACAGTGGGTCTGAGCTGAATTCTTTGGCATGAGCAGACTTTGTGTTGAAGAGTGGAATCCTTCCTCTGGAGACCAACTATAAAGCTCAACAGTAAATCAGGAGGATGAAGGCTACCAATGGATGAATCACCAGATGGTACCTTGCGATTCAAACACACAGTTTCAACATCCAGCACATCCCTGGCAAGGTTAATTCCACAGCCGACTTCCTTTCTCGCTGTTCCAACAAGACTGTGAGTGTGTCTGTGTGTGTTTGGATGTGGGAAGCTGATGGCAGGGTCTGCTGGCTGGCTTCATTACACTCCCCTATTTCATCTTCAGTTATTTTCTGTTAGACTTTATAGATACACTTACACTCTTACTTTATCCGTTTATCCAGCACAAGTTTACCCAACAGCAATGCACGTTTTCCTATTCTGTTTGTCTTCTGCGTTAAACATTCTTTTGTGTTTGATTTTCTTTGGTTTCCTTCCTGGATTCATTACATGTAGATATTTCCTGGACCAAAGAGAGAGGCTGAGAATGAAGCTGCCTTTTATCAACATGTTCCAGCAGCAGGAGTCTGCCTCCAGTTTCAGAGGATGAGGAGGGATTTAGTTAGTTAACTATCTATCTATCTATCTATCTATCTATCTATCTATCTATCTATCTATCTATCTATCTATCGCTGGGTTGGCTCCTACAGTCCAGTGACCCCAAAAGGGATTCTGAAGATGAACTGAGTATTGATATCAGTGCAAAGCTAACATGAAATCCACTTTGCTCCATGCACATCAGGATCAACTGCTTCACATCTACTGCATGAATGGTTGAAGACTTACAGTATGTCAAATGCGACATTCCTGGGAATGCTGTGCTCATTCAGCCTAATGTCTTTCTAGTGTTGAGGTCAGTTCACTTTGGTATGTTGTGTATTAAAGAGAGCATCTTTTATTGAGCTTTTATTAGAGTTACTTTTATTTGGTTGACCTCTGTTATCTGTCTGTTTTTCTAATTTGTGCAAATAACGTGCTACTTTTTGAATAATTAAAACCTGCAATTTCTTTGCTGATATAACATGTAGCTGATCACCACCAGCACATTTGGGTCTTATACAAACTCAAATCATTTTAAAAGACTCTGATCAGAACCCACCAGAGAAGATCTTTGAGGTTCATCTACCTAACTCGGAGACTCCCTATGTACTGAGAAGCTCCTCCTCACTGTCACAAGGGGTCATTGGGACGCTCCTCATTCTGTAATAAGGGGTCATCTGGATCCTCCTCCTCCCTTTAAAGGGGGGTCATTACAGGGGAGTATCAGGGTCACTTGTTCATCCTACCTCAGCAGATTGTGCCCTAGCTGCAGTCATGTTTTCCTGTCTTTGTTTCTCCTGTTTCTGTACAGAAAATAAGTGAAAAGCTCAGTGAATCGAAAGTAGAATCCCTGAAATATGTCTTTGTTCAGGTCATTCTATCCAATGTGAGACAAATAATCGTAGGCCGTTTTTGTATGGTAAAATTGAAGTTTTACCATAAAAAAAAGTGGGGATGTGACTTTCAATTGTTCTTTCTTCGTACTGATCAGGATGCGCAAGATTTAGTGTTTCCTTCACACTGGTCTGTTTGTTTTGGGTGTTTTAGTCCACAATGATGCATTTCTGTCCAAAACAAATCTCCACTTCTTACCAAAGCAAACCAGCGTGGGGAAAACATTTCAAAAATCTTCTAATTCAGTTTGAAGCCGAGCTGCAGCAGCTTTGCCTTTTGTGGAGAGTAAAATGTCACGGCATCTCTGAAAAAGCAGTTCTCTTCTTTCAGGCAAGTGTCATTCATTCTCATCTGCATTCCAGTGACACTCTCCTCAAAGTCCAACCAACATTCCTCACAATTTCTCTTTTTCAATATCTGCCTCACAAAGCTTTAATAACATTTGGAGATTTATGCTGACCCTTTCTTAGTGATTCTGGGAGAATTAGAAATGATATGTATTATTCACAGCTTTTACTATAGGCCTTAAGATATTGCAGTTTATCTTAATATCAGCCCCCCAACCTCATTACCTGGCTGCTTTGAGGTGTGATTTCTTTTGGCAGCTTGTATGGAGACATTTGTCTTTTCGCGTGAGCTGCTCTGCACAAGAATGCAGTCCTTTTATTTTCAGATATTGAGTGGTGCATGCCATCTCAAGAATTCACGGATCTCAATTTGTAAAAACCTGGAGAGCATTATCCTTTCTGAAGGCTGGATGACAGAGGTGTTACTCGTGCCTATAACAATAGCAACCTTGGCAAAAAGAGATATGATGAAAAGTGCTGGATGTGTGTGATAAATGAATCAGCGGCGTCTTTGTGCAGAATCTCATGCGCCTCTCCAAAGTAAGTTTCAGGGCCTGGAGTCATTATGCCAGAGCTGCATAAGATAACACTTAAGATGTAGAGCAGGTACCCTCATCGGCTTCATCTAGTCCCTCATTTTCATAATTTGGTGCAAACTAATTAGGGAACTGAATTAATTAATCAGCCTTGAAGTTAATGAAAGGTGTACACGACTCATAAAGACTGCTTTTTTTGCTTTTTAGCTTTCCAAACACTTGATACAACAACATGCATGTCAAATAATCTGTAATGAGTCAATAAGGATGGAAGAGCTCTAAAGATCAAAGACAAAAGAGGATTCTGTCAGTAAATAATGTTAATGGGGGAAAACATGACAGGGAAAAGAAAAGCCTCTATGGTCATAGAGCAGATGACTACTTTTTTCAACATAAACAATTTTATTCAAAACTTTGTCTAAGAAACACCCTCAATTTCACTTCAGCAGACTGAAACAATTGAAATGTATCTGACTTGTCATTTGAAGTTTTAGATTTTCATTAAAAAAAAATCTGATGTAGTGACAGAGAGAATCTACAGAGACACAGGAGGCGGAGCTTCAGGGGCGTCAACCCTCAGTCGTCTGGGGACTTAACGACGAGTTTGCCAACCACATCAGCTGTTTAATGTGACACAGGTATGACATTAGCAATGTTTCCATTCTTTTTTTTCTTAAAGTATTTATTATTTTACTCCTAGGAACAAATCCTTGTAACATTGACATATTTGCCTGTTTTTCAAGACAATTTTCTCAATATTTGGACCTTGACCTTGATTTGTTTGTGGATTTATGTACATTTATTTTATATTTCTACATGTTTGATCTTTTGTTATTAAACTTAAAAACTGTTTGTTATGGTCTTTTGTAATTTTTGGAGGAAAAACAGGTCAAATTTCCCACTATAGGACATGCGTTTTTTTAAACAGTTTCAGGTTCATTGAGGACTAATTATGCAAAACAAGCAAAAGTATTTCTGTAAAGAAACAAACTGGGGTTAGTTTCCCTAAAAGAATGGATAACAAACACTGCCATGGCAAAAAATGTAAAGGTAAATTATCAGAGCAAATTGTACAGCAGTAATAAGTAAGGGTTAAAGATACTGAGACGCTTGTTGGAAGTTCATGATGTAGGATTATAATATGTGTTATTTCAAAGGGGCAATAGTCCTGGGACAAAATGTGTGAGTCAGGATCTAGTAGGCAGTCATAGGGGAGAATCAGGTAGTGACACAGTGACCACAGAGTTCTACACAGACGCTGATATGAGGTGTCACAGCACAAAAGTGACCCTTCATCGTCTCTAAATGTCCCCCCTGGCTCTTTCCCCAGCTCTCCAAGCCCAGCAGTAGGAGTCCCAACTGCGCCGACATCCACATCAGAACGCATTACCTGGACATTCCAAGACTGTAGATGATCATGCCCAAGCCCGGCGCGCAGTACCACACAAGCACAGTGTTTGCTGGGAACTAAAGCCAAAGAAAGCAACCCAAACATGCTGGTGGCAGTGACAGCCGGGAGAAGAAAACAAAACTCAGCCCATCCTCCTCGTACTCCAGTCAGGGAGCACAGCAGAGCGTCAGCAGATCGCTCCAAGATGCTGATCGTGACAGCTGACAGGAGATCAGCCCTTTCATAATTACCAGATTTACACAGATGGCTTTGATAATAAGGCTGAGGCTCCTTTCATAGTGTCGCTCCTTTCCGCCTCAATGCATCTTTTTTGGCCTCGCTGTGTTGACAGGCATGATCTGCAGAGGCGGGTGGAGTTTCCAAAATCTGTACTCAAGTCTGAGTAGCTTTCCTTTATCTTTGATCCGTGTAAAAAGTACTTACAATTATTCCATTCCTCCATCTGCTGAATTTACCAAAGCCCTTTTGGGGTGACAGGGTTGCTGGAGCCAACCCTGAACAGGCCATCAGTGTGTTGCAGGGAAACACACTCACAGTCACACATAGGGGTAATTTACAGACACCTGTTAACCTTTGAAGCATGTTTTTGGACTGTGGGAGGAAACCTGAGTGTCCAAAGAAAACCTACTGATGCACCAGAAGAACATGCAAACTCCACACAGAGAGGAACTACAACCAAGACCTTCACCCATCACACCAAATTCTTTGGGAAAGGATCGACAATCACAATTTAATATTTGAACTTGTGCTTTCTATAATTAGCTATTTTTTTCCCAATTGTGATGAATTTTAAGAATTGTTGTTTTAATCCTACATGCATCACTGCTGCTTTAGCAAACATCCGGTTTGTTGGAGGCTTGAATGTATCTACTGTGGTTCAATAGTCAAAGCTAATCCATGTTGGTGAGATTTACTGTAAGGGATCTTCATTCTGTCCGGTGTTAACAGGTACCTATATACAACTGGCCTCTTGTATATATCTAAAAAATACAAACAAAAATAACCAATTGTACAAGACTGGTTCTTCGTCTTTCATTAACCTAAGTAAAAGTAGAATTATAAAGTATTATGCTGTAAATCTATAGTCAGGTTTGCACTTTATGCAAAAAGTAAATGTAACTTAGTAAATGTAGTTACTACCACGGTGTCCCAATCCAAACATGATTGG
This sequence comes from Oryzias sinensis, assembly GCA_037389245.1. NCBI lineage: Eukaryota > Metazoa > Chordata > Actinopteri > Beloniformes > Adrianichthyidae > Oryzias > Oryzias sinensis. The sequence continues at coordinate 4,057,281 of CM074496.1, forward strand.
TTTGGGTCCGATCGCGCAACTTCAGACTTGATCGGAATTGGATGTTGTATCCTGAAAAGGGATCACATATTTATTTTCTTCTAATTAAGATCAACGATGTATATTTCAAGCTTATTATTGCAGATAAATACTCCACTAAAAGTCTGCATATCACGAGATTTTATCGCTGTTAAAAGCAGCAGAATATGACGGTAGTTTGAACAGGAGGCATAAAAACAGTTCAGTAAAGTTAGCAAGACGCTCACAGACTCAGACTTCCAGGATCAATAACTAAACTAAATGCCTTAAGATTACAGCAAATGTCTCTAATGGTTTGTCTTAAAGCAAACATTGATTTACCAAAGCTTTTTATTTAATTTTATTTATTTAATTAAACAGAGAAACAGCAGTGAGATGGCTGCCAAGGGACCATCTACAAAGTGCAAGCTCTGGGGACAGAGTGACAAAAAAAATCCATAATGAAAATGAATAAATAGTTTAATTTATATTAGCTGGTCATGAAAAACCATCGTGACAGATATGATACAACAACTATTTCAATTCAGTTCAGTTCTATTTACATAGACCGATATCACAACACAAATGTCTCAACGGGCTTCAAACCAATGTGTCTAATTGAAAAAAAAGTCAATCATTTTTTATGTGATTAGATGTGATTTGAATCAGATCTAAACACACATGTTTAATAGTTGGAAGTTACTTAAGCTAAGTCACCAAACCCTCTCACATGACATTACATAATTTAAACCACGTCCAGATGACAACCTTTAAACCTACTACTATGATGGGATCTACCTGGATGAATGAGAGTCTTCATAGACTTAATTTAACTAGGTAATAGTTTACTATTTGATTGTTCAACTTCTTTAAAGAAGTGCTCCATTTAAGTGTTAAATCATAAAAGAGGGTTATTAAAATAGAAATCTGGGACAATCTGGATCTTTTTATTTTGCATTTGTTTCTTTTTTGTTACAAAAGTATCAGACTGGGACTCGGTATTGGCATATTCTCAAAACGGAACGACTCGGTATCAGATTGGGGCTAGAAAATCCTGATTGGGACATCCCTGGTTCTTCTCTGCCTCTGACAAATGGTGTAATGTTTGTTTCTATTGCTGCTCCGCCTCCAGAGGAAGTCTCAAAGGAAGAAAAGGGCAACAGAAAACCGTTAGACAGAAATGAGTGAGTGACTCTGGAGAGACAGATGATGCTGAAACCCTGTTCTGACATAAAATGTAGTTTGTTTAAATATTACTGACAGTTATTGACCTGATTTCTTGGTTGATTTGTTGTCACGCTCTGCTAAAGAGCTTTCCCCAGTTTGAACATCAATTGTTTATATTTTGAGCTTTGTATTAATGTACAGGTTAAACGCTGTCATAAAAATCTACATTTTTTTTCTCTCCGTAAATTAAAGAGTTGCATGTCTGTGCATGCGTCTGCATGCATGTGTTTGCTGTGCTGCATAATCTGAGACATTAAAAAGATCGACACAAAATAATCAATAGACGTTTTCCTGCACTTCAGCACACAGACATGAAGTCTGTCTGATCCGGGAACAGAGTTTGTCTCCAGGTTTTCCTGATGTTGGTCTCCCCCTTAAGGTCAGCTAACATGCTGTTTACTGTTTCCCTAAAACCATCCAGACTGCTGATCTCTGCTCAGAGTATTTAAACTGTTTGATCATCACAGCGCAGAAACATCAGCTGTTTGTCCTCAGATTAGCTAGAGGTACAAATGAACACAACACCCCCTTGTCTGTCGTCAAAGCCTTCCAGTCACAACTGTCCTTTACAGATAGATACAGGCTGTCTGCGGCTGAAGAATGGGCAAACCTGTACAGGGCATGCCCAGGACCTGTATGAAATGTTAAGATTGTAAACTGCTCAGTGAACCCGTAAAGCAAAAATATCTATGCACATTTTCCTAAGAGCATGCTACAAGTGATGGGTCATAGGAAACACTTAAACAACACGCAAGGGTAAGTAAGCGTGAAGTAGGTTAGGCACTGGTGTGTCATACAGATTTTTCATTTTTTAATCCTCCCTAAAGCCTGTGGACTGTTCAGGAAGCCTTCTAGTGCTGTTTATGTTATAAGTGTTTACTTTGTGTGCAGCCTGACTGTTAGAAGTGACACCTTACAGGCATCTACATTTCACGTGCACACCCTCTGCATTTGCACACAGTCAGTAAGAAGCCACCTTAGTAATGACACCAAATGACATCACCACCTATTCGTCATAAGTGCCTGTGACTTACATTAACCTTATAAATACTTCATGATACACTTGACAAATTTGTGGTACCAATCGTATGTTCCATTTTCATGACATACCCTGAGGTGGTCGTACGAGCTTCAAGGGAACTGCAAGACACACCTGCGCTCCTCTTCAGATGTAGCCCCTCCTCTCTACAATCCTCTGGGGGCCTGAACAACCCAAAAAAAACAGGACCTGTACAGGTCAACCATCCAACAGGAGCATGTGACTAAGGCACAACCTCAATGATTTCTTTACCCACCTGAGCTGTCAGGCAGTACTTGGCCTCTTGTTATAAAGAGAAAGAAAAAATGTGGGGCCTTAACATGACAGAAAGATGCAGAAAGACTGAAGATGGAATAGGTTTGTTTTGCGTTTCCTCACACACATGCACAGTATTTCATATATAAGGGCACCTTTCAGAGGTGTCACACAGTCACACATGTGCCTGCTCCATCTTCATGCAGGATTTCTGCATGAGCCCTGCAGGGAACGAAGCGTTTTTCCCAAAAGAACCCTTGGGGTTCTAGAAAACATGAAACCTGCCCCAGCTTCCCCTGCAGTATCTGTTTGGTAAAATGTGTGAAATGGAGCAAAATGTCTGCTGGCATTCTGTTGGGCTTGTCCTGTGTTTTATTCTGCCGACTTTCACACCTGAACACATGGCTGATGGAGAGAAAAGCTCCAGCTGCTCGTCAGACTCTCTGCAAACCCCTTCCCAATCATTTCAAAGTTTCTGGAAGATTAAGAGCAATATGTTCTCACACAATCACCGTCTTTGGGGATGGAAGATTACAGAGAGGCTGACTGGTGCGATTGCTGTGGACATTAAGGGTTCTGCATGTTTTCTTCTGGATCTTCACCAAAAAGTGGCACTTTTACAATGAAGCTAGATCACAGAATCAGTTAAAGTTAGTAAGATCACAGTTGGAGATGTGAACATGATATGAGGATATGAATAAAAGGAAACATGGTTTTGTTCTAGGACCAGAGAAGGCGGAACAGACCTGATTGTTTCATAGGTCATTTATCAGTTAATTAGACTGCTTTCTTAGAAGGTTTTACCTGTCAGATCAGAAGTACTGGATAACATGCTTTAAAGCTTTTTAGACTTTGTCATTTCTTACTTCAGACTTGTGTCTTAGTGAATGCTAAACTTTTCCTTTTTTGACTTAAAGGTTTTCTCTATGAACTCTGTTTAAAATGGAAACACACAAATCTTTGTCCCTGAAAAGGATTTTCTTAAAGAAATGCTTGAATGTAGCCAACAACTTGGTTCCTGTTTTTCAAATTTTTGACAGATGAAGTTATTTGAAAGCACTGTCACTGTCGTTTTTGTTCAGTCAAACTTTGCACCAACAGGTTTCGATGGAAAATGTTCCTTAAATCTAGCTGCTTTATCAGCTCTGATCAGCAAAGCCACTGATCACTGCTTGTTTGACATCTTAAAATTGAAGTCTTTAGAGGGCTGTTGGTACAAGTGCAGGTTAATGTGTTGATGGTTTGAATCAGTTCCAACCACAACGGTGTGTTCTTTGTGTGTGTGTGTGTGTGTGTGTGTGTGTGTGTGTGTGTGTGTGTGTGGTGCTGATGGTCCCTCTGCAGTCATTCACTCAAAAAAGCTCTTTCCGTTACTGATGGACCCTATTTGAACCCAACAGGAGACTTTTCCTGTAGAGAGGCATTTGAAATTCAACGATATGGTCACTTTTTGTAAAAGTGACTATTTTTAATAGTTTCTGTGTGTTTAGTATTGTGTGTGTTGAGTCTTTCATTTTCTTTTTATGGTTGATCTTCTTTTCATTGGTCTGTGGTTTTGGTTTTATGTTCACTTTTATATTTGTTCACATATGTGTAGGATGTCCCCAAATCAACCATTTAAAAAAAAAACTGTTTTTAAAGGTTTGTCTGAACTTAAAACGCTTCCGACAAGCTGCACATACAGTCAGATGTTCTTGAAAAGGATTGTTTACAGAATGGGGCTGGTGAACTCCATTTGTTTTACAGTGATCTACATGCTACAGATTATCTTACTTTTCAGATTATAAATCACTCCCCAGTATGAAATGCAGCAGCTAAAAAATGAATAAAGCCGCGCTGTAGGATGAGTCACACTTTTAGGAAAAATTAATTTCTCAGGGCCGAGAACAGACATTTCATCTTAAAAGGCAAATCATAATAGTGGAATAGGAAACAATAATAGACTGAATACATGGTTTATCACTGTAACACCTTGATGCTTATTTAGCTTCATGAATCATAGGAGGAATCCAGTATATTAGTGCAACATACAAACAATTGTTCAGATAACCATATAAAGACCATGCTAAAAACTCTCATTATCACTTCAAATCAATAAATTCATTGAGTTCTTCAATCTCTGTGTTGGTTCTGAACAAGCCTGACGTAAGCCTGAGCGTGCTTCCTCTTCTTCTGCGTTGCTGTCAGTAGCAAATACTAATACAGACACCTGCAGTGCCTTCTAACAGTTGTTATTTATTTTTTATTTTTTTTTAATCATGTATAGGTCGTACTTGAGTCTAAGTCTCACCAATGGCCAAACTACGTAAAAAAAAACTTGTACTCCAAATAATACAGTACCTGGATCAGATATGGTTCCGGGAAAGAGGCTGTGAGTATTTGGACGGGAACAGGTAGAGCCCCTCCAGGCTTGTGGCATCAAACACTCCTGATGTAGAAACAAGTGAGATTTTTCCAGTTACCAGGATTCAGGTCCTGAATGGAGAGAAATCCTGACGGTTTACGCTTTGATTTCAATTTAGTAGTTTGCTGTCTGTCATATCAGACATTTTTGGTATGCTTTGGTATTTCCAAATAATTCATGTCTTTAATTTGATTTTAGGTTGTTTAGTAAAGCCTTCAGCTTTCTGTCCTCCTGTCTTTTGGTTCTTGATCTTCCACACCACCACATCATGTCAAATCCTGGTCACCTTCTGCCTGTTCCAACCCCCAAGTCGTGCTTTAGTTAGGTGATTTTGTCCTTCCGTCTTGTGGGAATTATAATCAAAAGTATATTATTGTGGGAATTATAAATAAAAGTATATTAATGTTTTATATGTGAGTAAAGCAAACATGAGACAGGTGTATGATAACTTGTGACTTCAAGTGAAAGGTGACAAAGGTTAGAATGTGAACCTGGAGGCTGTGCAGGAAGTGGTTAAGAGAGCTTTAGACAAAGATCAAAAGAGGAAATAAAGATGACAAAGGTCAAAAGAGAAAGGTGAGTTAACCTGGAGGCTTTGTTAAAAAAATAACCGAGCAGGATGTAAGTTATGCATGCAATATGTGTGGATCAATAAAAAGAGCTGGCCGACAAGGGGCAAGCAGAGTTTTAGCACAGTCTGTGTGAGGAGCAGATGTGAGCAGCTGTGCTGGAATTCTCCCTTTGCAAAGGCGAACCAAAGTTTCAGGGTGTGAAGTCTTAGTATCATAACCTTCAACTATAGGATCCTTCTGACTCCGAATCAGAACCCGGGGAAGTCAATTTGGACTTCAACAGTCTCCACTATTTGGGTTCTCCACACCAAATTTGTTTCACTGATTAAAAAGACTTTGTGATGAGGGATTTCTTTGACTCTTCCTTTAGAAACTAGGATGTAAACTCTATGTCTTGATAAACATGCCAATGCCTTTCAAAAAGCTGCTGAGAAACTATGAGACGTATTCAAAGCTGAGAGTTTTAATGTGAGCTCATGGCGGTCATACCCTCTTTGAAGGTGAAAGTGACACAGAGCATCCTATCAAGTTTTTAGATTAGAGGGCAGATTCCTGAACTTGTGGAAAGGTTTTTCTCTTTCTGCACCAAAGACAAATGATGTCAAACTCAGAGAAAAAAAATGTAATTAGCATAAATCCTTTCAGTAAACAGATGTATGCTAATTTTCTCTGTGACTTTTGTTTAGGATTATTTGAAATGTAAAAACCAAAACACGGAAAAGGTTATTCTGTTGTGAAAAAACAAACACAATGTTTGTTGGCTTCCAAACACGGAGGCAGGTGAAGGTGTTCCAGGACCACCTGGAAACCCTTCAAGCACGGTCCCAAAAGAATGTTAAATAAATTAAACTGTCACATATGGTAATTATAAATAATAAAAATACAAATTTGCATTAGTTAGATGCCCTGGTGATGGAAGCACAGGTGTGAAGGAACTTGCGTTTGGGCGAGAACATGGCAGAGGGCCAGCTGTGAAACTTGGGAGCTGTCCGTGGACATGAGGAGACTTCACCTTCATCCTCCAAACAAACACAGCAGCTGGGGGTGTCAAGTTGGTTCCCCTGACCCCGAGACCCACGCAGCCAAAACATCAAATGTGTGCAGACAGTGGAGCTCTTCAGCATTCTTTTTTTGGCCTTGGACTGTAACGCCTTCCTGCTGCAGCATCAAACTGATGTGTCCTGTCCTGCTCTACAGGTTTCATCTCCCACGATATTCACGCTCTCTGCTGATGCACCTTCAAGGAACCCAGGAGGACCGGACATGTGTTCCACATCTGCAGATGATAAACAGCTGACTGAGACAGTCATGTAAAAGTTGTTTCCTTTGCTAAACAACCTACTGTTTGTGATGCAGATTCTGCAACATCCATGATCCAGACACACTGCTGACCACATAACAGCAGCTCAGCGCATCTGCTGTCAGGACAAGCCTCCACAGTTCTTCCTTAAATTTCCTCATGTGATGCTGGAGGAGAAAGGTCAGCAGAGTCAAAGCTTTCGTGGAGTACATCAGGATGAAACATCTCACTTCTTTCCAGGGCTGCACACAGATGTGCAGAAGGTTCTGCAGGGATGTGTTTCAGGAAAAATACAGATCTGTCTTTCATCCCTCCGTCATTTGAGACGGCATGACTTTTAAAGATGCTGAAACTGATTCAAAGCATCCATTTGATAATCAATGTTTCCAAAAACATTGCTTTTACATTCACTTCACACCTTCACACACTCTTCATACAAGTGTTTTACCTTCTCAGGTAACTATCAGGAGATAAATGCAACCTCAGAAAAACTTCTGCTAACTTTCTTCACTGTGTCATCTTTCATTTCGCAAAGAATCCGTCACCAGGGAATGAAAAACTTTGAGCAAAAGAAAGCGCCTTCTGGTTCAGCAGGTTGTCGGGTTTCTCAGAAACCTTCAGTCATGCTGCAAACTAAATGTGCGAAGAAGGATTTTGACATCAACATGTTGACTGACTTTAAGGTTTGCAGAGGTTTCTGGGCGTTTTTAAAGATTCTTTTATTTCACACAGATCAAACAAGTAAAAAAATACTGAACAAAGGAAAACATACATGGATAAAAGTTTCAAGACATTGTAGTAACTTTGCAGTAACTTTTCATTAATATTCACACTTGACAACACAAATACTTAAACCCACTTTATTGATGTCATACCGCATCTCATTCCGGTTCATGAGCACTTTAATATGCTTTCTTCAAAATCTTTAAAATCTTTTTGAGGCATATATATTTATAAATATAAATATATATTTTTTTTAACTATTTAAATAAAATGGTCTGGTTTAAATCCAGACATGGTACAGAGTCCTGGGTCCGGTGATGTTTTTTACACATATTTTGCCACAGCGTACCCTGTTTCCTAATGCTTTTATGTCAATTGTAATATCTTCCTCTGCCAGTTTCATTTCAAATAGCCCAAATAGAGTTTAAAATAGAGGTTTCTGAAAAAGTTTAACACTCACTATAGAAGTGAGGGTTTGACTTAGAGACGGACCTGGCTGGAAACAAGATGCTGCCCGACATCATCGTCTGGAAGCGGACATTAGAATTGACCCTAACCCAAAAGTGTTCACAATTGTTTAGTGCTTGTGTAGATGAAACATGTTGCATAAGAATAGATTTGCTGCTACTGTTACAATTGTTCAAAGCCTTAAAGAAGGGTTAATTGCTAATAAGCATTTTTTTAATTGATTTTTGTCAACTGGCATAAACAATATACAATTAACCAGCAAACCTACTAGGGTTGCCCATTAAGATAACGATTTTTTCTAGCGAACTGGGGGATCTTTCAGTTCTGGTCAAGGACTTCTGTGAACTTCTTCAGCTGTGAAGGTTGGTAACAAACTGTAGAAGTGATTAGTTTTCCATCTCTGTCCCAAAGCTGAAGCCGTTAGAGGACCAGAGTCAGAGTTCACCTTACGCTGGTTAAATGTTTGTTCATTTTTCATTGTGAGCCTTTCTAACCCAGTAGAGCTGTGTGGCCTGTGCTCCCAATGGAAACTGTGGCTGATGGCTCTTTAGCAGTTGTTGGTCCAAAGCTCTGAAACAAACTTGAACGTTTGAACATTAAAATAAAAAAGTAAAAAATATAAGACTTATGGAACCAAACAACACTGGAGCACATTTTATAAATGTGTGTTTCATAACAAGTACTGTGTTTAGTTGTTGTCATATGTTTTTTTAAGTTAATTGTTAGTTCTCTATAAATACAGCTTGACTGATTGAATTATAGGGTTCTTAGTATTACTACACTGTAAGTATTTTTATTTGTCTTGGTTGTTGAAGGATGTGACTCACATCCAGGCGCTCTAAGAGGTGCAGACTGTGACTCATTTTAAAGCAGGTTCAAAGCCCATAGGAACACAGCCTGCGGCCAGCTGGAGAGGTGTTTGTTCTCAGTTAATAAAACCAGTTCATGTGAGAAAATCTGCACAACTCAGAGATCAAGCTGTTCACAATCACATGTACTAGAGCGCTCATGGAAAGTGCGCTGTAATCAAAATGGCATTTTACCAGCGTCAATGCTCTATTGACTGAAAATACAGGCAAGCGTGTTTTCTTGATGCAGAGTGTTTGGAGAGATCTGAAGTGGATGATTATTTCATTACTCTTTCCTTTGTAAAAAATCAAAGCTCTTCAGCTACTTGATCCAATCTGGTTGAATGTGATCTTTTTTACGCTCACTGCCAAACGCCTTTTCATCAGAAGCGTCTCTTAGCCACGGCGGCTCTCATCAAAGCTCGCAGCCGAGTGCCAGATTGAGTCTTTCACACTTCCAGATTACACACACAGCCATTACACACTGTCACCTTTTAGCTCCCTACTTTCTTCCTTAACTTATTGGCTGCCAACTCCTCCCACAGAATCTGCCCACCAGTCATTTGGCGGCAGCCTGGATGTGGGAGCTCCAGGAGTGACGGGAAACGCCTCTCTGATGTTTCTGATGGCACATCCAAGTTTGGATGAGGGGATCGGTGTTCTGACTCCCATAGCTGCTTTAACAGCAAACATTCGCAGCTCCTGCATGAAATGTAGGACCATCCCACTGGAAAGGACCCATCCACCACCATCACGGTGCCTCAAGGCTGAAAAACATCTACACAACACACACTGATGATGCCCAGAGAGGAGCATGTTCTGAGAAAAGGGAGAGAGAGAAACCGTAACTAGCAAATACTTTGAGTGCATGTGCACTTCATTAAAATCCTAAAGCTTAACTCTCTGTTTGTGCTTTCAGAAAAATAGTTGCTGTGTGGGGCTTAACTCCACAGATGTGTGTTAGCTTTAGCTTTGCATCTCAGTTGACTTGGACAGATTTGATGGGAAATATAAAACACAAATATGTCCGTTAGTCAATAATTAGGAGTCCTGGGATATAGAAATGCAATGTTCTGTATTTTCACTTATGGGTTGTTTAGGATTGTTGTACTAAAATATTGAATTGGGTAAGAAGGTTTTTGGGAAGTCTTTAATATTCATCATAGAGAGTCTGCAACTGTGAGGGATAGACTAAAAAAAAGACTCCAGGCAATCACAGCTTTTTTTAGAATTATTTGTATAGTTCTGTTCAACAAGAGTTCTACTCCTCTCAGACTTGGTACTTATTCTTTAAGAAGCTTTTCTATCCTGCTCTCAGTACCTGGATGTCCCCTGTTTGATCTGGTTATCTTTATTAAAGACACCTGTCCATACCCTCAAACAGTCAGACTACAAGCTCTACATTATGACCAAGACCAGAGAGCTGTCAAAGGACACTGAGACAAGGCTACAGACCAGAACTAGAATCAATAGATCTACAATCAATTGGCAGCTGCTCTTTGAGAAGAAATCAGCTGTCGGATCAATTTAAGGAAAAAAGGAAGAAATACTAGATCACTGATAATCTCCCCCAGGAGCGCCATGCAATGCTTGCACTCTCTGTTCCCCCATACCTCCCTGCTCTCTGGCTTTGGGGGCTCCTGTGGCGGTCCTGCTGGCCCTGGCATGGGTGGTGGATGCGATTACCTGATGGGCGGTTGTTCTCTATCTGCTACCGTGCGGGTGTTGGGGGGGTTCCTGCTGCAGGCGGGGTCTTGGTGTGGGGATGGCAGGCCACTCTCCCTCCTTCTTTTTACATTCCATCATTCTCCTTAGAAGAACATAAACACTCACTCAGACACAGATGCTAGCTCACCTTTTGCCCAGATAGTTTGCATGACTAAATGAAATGTTTCACATGTGTTGGTCTGAATGCATAATTATGTGTGCGCGAATGTAGTTGTATTATTTCCATGTTGACATGTTTGTATTTTAACATTTTTTGGAGCCAACAGTGAACATTACAGATCATCTGTCGTTTGCAACTTGCAGAATTTGGGGCTGACAGCCCCCCCCCAACCCCCAATTATGTTTTAAAGCTCTCTTATCTCAAAAAACTCAAATTGCATATTTTCCAAATTCTCTCAGTCTGCAGGATTCACGTTTCAGATGTTTTCTGTCTGAAAGAAGCGTCTTTGTCAGGCCTGATATCAAAATCAGTTCATCTGTGGCTCTTTGCTGGCAAAGCCCCAGGGGTGTGGGCTATTCAAAGATTGAATGGCTCATAACTATCAGTTTAAATGAGGTCAAGATGGCAGTCATGCTTTTTCTTCCAAGCAAGATGTCCTTCAGTTGACCTTTGCTCATTTTCAAAACTCTCTTTGGCCAAACTCCTGTGTGAAATTCTATCCTTCTCACAAAGGTTTTTTTTTTTTTTTTTACTTATAAGAGCCTTTGATAATATCAGTGTAACAGGAAAAGCATTAGAAATGTGTTCAGTAGTCCACTTGCTCTGTGGTATATCCCACATAACATTCCTTTAAGGAAAAATCAGAAATTCCCATCTGAGTTGCATGCATGTTGGTGCGACGTAAGCTTTTCCCCCTATTCTCATCCTCCATTTTTTTACGCTCCCTCCTGCAAGCTTACAGCCCTTCAGAACTCCAACCTAACATTAGCGGTACAACAACAATGGCGAGCAATATCGAAGCCATCCAGGCATGCAGTTTAGAGCCAGATGCCAGCTCAGACCAGAAAGACATAGATGTAAATGAATCTAGTCGTCTGCAAGTGGATGCATCAGAATGGCGTGGAGCAGGGAGGCTTGCCGTTTATAGCCCCCCTCTTTTGGCAACATTTTTGTATTGTTGCCAAAAAGTTGGATTTTGGTTTCATCTCACCAGAGCACCTCCTTCCGCATGTTTGGTTGTCTCCCAGGTGGCTTGTGGCAAACTTTATGACACTTTTTATGGATATCTTTAAGAAATGGCTTTCTTCCTGCCACTCTTCCATAAAGGTCAGATTTGTGCAGTACAAGACTGATTGTTGTCCGATGGACACGCTCTTCCCCTGCTTGGCTGTGGCATGGGGGCGGAGCTAGACTGGTGTTAGGACATCAAAGGACCTGAAGAATCACTTGTCAAGTACTGTAGATCTCCCACCTTCTGCCCCATGTTTATTTCTCACCACTTGTAATCTGTTGTTGTTGTTTTTTGGCATTCCTGGTTTAAATTGTCGTTGCAGACAAGCAGCTCGTAACTCATTGTCTGAGCCCAGGAGCAGCGTGTGTCCTGGAACTGTCATGCCTCAGTCTGGCCTGACTCTGCAAAAAATCCTTGTCTCTGCTCTTCTTCACTGCTGCAGACCTTCTTCATCACTTTAATTACACACACTCTATTGCTTTTCTCTCATTGTTTTTGCTTTGCATCCTTAACTTTTCATTTTATTTGTGCAAATTTGCACCTCTGAGGACATTGATGTCCGATGTAAATGGAATCAAATTAAAATTCTCCTATCGATGTGTCCATTTGTGCCGTCTGCTCCAGCATAATGGATTAAACTTGCCTCATCGACTCTGTATTTGTTGCTGGTGTGATCAATGCTGCTCGGCTGTGGGAAACCTGCAACATATATTGATTATATTATTATATATGTTATATATAATTATATATAACACTTTGAGTCTGAATTATTTCTTGTCTTGTTAAACCCTCGCAGGAATCCAGACACCGAATCCTGATGGCTGCAGCTCATCAGAACTACACAGTATGTGTTCGGGTGTGGAATCATGACCTTAAATGAATGTAATAAAAAAGGGGCTTTCAGCTTTAAAAAGCAGCTTCATTGTGAATGAATAGAGTTTACAAAGCATTACATCATTTTATTCACAAGGGTTTCTTTCAGTCAATCATCGTTGCTATGCATTGACACAAGAAATTTAAACCAAATACCAAATTGTCCTTTTAATCATGAAATTAATATAGCTTTATTGCATTTACTGTCCTTAGAAACTATGATTTCTGTATTGATGAGGCTCCTGTGAGACGAACACAGTCAGATCATTTTGGCAGTGATGACGGTTCAGCTGTTTCACACATGAATGAACGAATCACATCATTAAAAGATGCAGCACTTCTTAAGCCTTACTCACATTCCCCCGTATGGGAGTTGACTCCTACAGGTGTTGATGGTTTTAGGATTGTCGGGCCCTTGTGGCTCATGCAGAGACCTCACAAAAATGGAATGTACCATTGCCATGTGTGTGATGAATTGTGAAGTATTTGTAACGATAATGTATGTTACATGCACTTGTAATGCATGGAAGATGCTGTCGTACAGTGCCCTTACGCCACATACTAGTTGTTAGTAAGGTGCAAGTACTGGTCTCTTACTGACCAGCCACAAATGCTGTGCTCGTAGAATGTCCACACAAACTACACCAGTTCCTCATAAAAGTCAGACTAAATGCAAGGAGCGTGCACCTTTCACGTGAAAAGCCTTTTAACATTCAGCATTAAATGAGAGTATTTACAAAAAATCATCAGGGATCTCCTTCTTTTTTTTTATATTTTATTTTCAAGTTTAAGTGAACATATAATGCGAAACAACAACAAACAAAGTCAAGACAACCCCAAAAAAACATGACGCTTGTAAAAGGCAAGAGGCCAAAATAAATAGATAATTAAAAGAAAAGAAAAAAAAGAGAAAGAAAGAAAAAAAACAGCTTGCCAGATTTATCACACTAATCTATAAACGAATACACAAGTAAATGTTGCAGTCAGACAAAACTTGTACAAGAGAGGGGGATGCAAAATTACATTTGCGACCCAGGTCCGGCACCTCTTCAATTGTAGTCCTGTTGTTCGGTGTTGTAGTTCAAGTTTTGTTGTAGCGAACCAGAAAGGGTTTCCAAACAGTGTTGAATCTATACTGTGAACCATATCTGCAGGGCCTCAGCCTGTCTAGCCCAATGGCATATATGATCTCAGCCAGCCAGTGTTCAAAGGACGGAGGAGTTGTTGATTTCCAGTTTAAAAGAATAAGTTTTTTGGCCACCACCATTCCCAACTGTAGCGCTGTCTGTATATGTTGTGGCAAATGGGAAGTTTGTGAAGAACATCCAAAAATGGCCAGGTGGCTATTGGGCTGAATATCTTTATCATATGCATCAGAAAAGCATTTAAAAATCTTACTCCAGAAACTGTGCAACGATGGACAAAACCAGAATAAATGGCCCAGCGTACCTTCTGATGTTTTACACCTGTCACAGGTAGCCGAGACAGCTGGAAAGATTTTGTTCAGCTTTGTTTTGGAATAATGCAGTCTGTGCAGAACCTTAAACTGAATCAACCTGAGTCTGGAACTGGCAGAGCAGCGGTAAATTTTAGACAGTGCCTCATTCCAGAAACTTTCAGGTGATCTTCTTCTTTAATGTGCTTGTTTCTTTTTCTCCATTTATACAAAACACTTCCAACACAATGAGGTTTCTTAGGTAATTATGATATATTGAAATATACACATATATTTACAACACCACCTTTAGTAACTACCACCCAACTACAACCATTGATTTTCTTATTTACACAGTACTTTAAAATTTCTTTGGTGTCATTTATCCCTCTGGACAAAGCATTCTCAAAGATAGTAGGGCCTGTGATGCTCCGTCTGCATTCTGATGGTCAACGACTTCTTACCGGATCAGCTGTGATGGAAATCGGGAGACTTTCTGGTGAAGGAAGACCTTAGGAAGGGTGGCAGAAAGTTCCGGTATAGTCCTCAGCTTTTTTAATCCATAGAACCATCCGTTGCTTTAATCCATCCTTCAAGCGGCAGTCAAACATCACCCCAGCTAGTTTGTATCTCCTTCCTCTTTGCTTGGCTCCATCTTCCCCTCTTCTGTGCTGTCATTAGCTGTAATTAGCTACACACCTGTGTGACCGGAAGTCACCGGGAGGAAGTCTCTTGGCCACCATATTTGTAGTAAAGATCATCCAAAACCAAATACATACAAATCAAACTATAATAATGTGCTCACCTGGAAACTTAACAATGAAATACTGGACCATTAATGTGATGAAACTGGATTTTCTAGAAAGGACTGTATTTGTGTTAGTTCGTAACCCCGTCAGTTTCTTGCACACAGAAATAATGAATGACGACTCAGAGACAGTTACTTATCTTTTGTAGATTTACTCCGCACAAAGACCACAGATTTGTACGCAGGGTTACAGACAGATGAACAAGATGCATTCAAAGTCTGAACAAAGGGGTTCAGCAAAAGGCCTGGCATATATACCTTTCATTTGCATATTCAGAACCTAATTCGATGGATCATGGTGTGAAAAACACACCCACAGACTGATGTAGGCTAGATGCTCGAAGGTCAGAGCACCTAAAGTGTCAGATCTCTTGCAGACATTTGCCAGAACGCATACACCAGAACACACAAAGATGAAAAGGGAGGATGTTAAAGGAATGTTTGCGAGACAATAGTCTTGGTTGTGCTCTGTCTGGGGTGTAATATAATTTTGAGATGATAATACATAGTAAATCGAGGTTAAGCCATTAGTGTAATAAAAGGTAAAAGTTAGTTTAATAAATGCAAAAGGGAGTTTCTAACTATTCTGTTTCTAATCATTCCTAACAATTAATATTGGTGGTGAATTTGGAAAGCATTTACTGTTTTTTTTATCCCAACAGCGATATGACAATCCTATATTTGTGTGGCAATGCTACAGCCATAAAGGCTCCTTGAGCAGAGAGCAGGGTTCGAATAGCGTGAGTATATGAAAAATCCATCCTACAGGTCAGTGTCTAAACTACTTCACCCTTACTTACAGCGGGGAAAATAAGTATTGAACACATCAACATTTCTCTCACAAAACATATTTCTAATCGAGCTATTGACACGAACTTTTCACCAGATGTCGGTATCAACCCAAGTAATGCACACATAGAAAGAATTCCAAACATTTATGTCCATAAATGAAGTTATGTGTAATAAAGTGAAATGGCACAGGGAATAAGTATTTAACACATGAAGAAAAGGAGGGGTTAAAAAGGTTTGGCAAGCCAAGAAAGCAGCTGGAGTTTGTCAGTATTCAGAAGGTTAACCTGCCCCCTATTAGTGCAAAGGAATATCAGCTGGTATAGTCCTGATTGATGCCTTTTAAAAAGGTTTCTCACCAGCAAGGTGTTAGACAAGAAGCATTGCATGATGGGTAAAAGCAAAGAGCTGTCCAAAGACCTATGCAACCTTATTGTTGCAAAACACACTGAAGGCATTGGTTACAGGCGCATTTCTAAACTTCTGAAAGTTCCAGTGAGTACCATTGGGGCCATCATCCGGAAGTGGAAAGAACACGGCATTACCATAAACCTGCCACGGCCAGGTGCTCCTCGCAAGATTTCAGACAGAGGAGTCAGAACAATCATCAGAAGGGCTCTCCAACAGCCCAGGACCACTCGTGGAGAGCTTCAGAAAGACCTGGAATCAGCAGGTACCGCTGTTTCAAAGGAAACAATAAGTAATGCACTCAACCGCCATGGCCTCCATGCACGCACACCACGCAAGACTCCATTTTTGAAAAAGAAGCATGTTGAAGCTCGTTTGGAGTTTGCCACACAACATTTGGATAAACCCATGACATTCTGGGAGAAGATACTCTGGTTAGATGAGACCAAAATTGAACTCTTCGGATGTCATTAAACAACGTGTTTGGAGGAAAAATGGCACCGCACATCACCCCCAAAACACCATACCAACAGTCAAGTTTGGAGGTGGGAGCATCATGGCGTGGGGCTGTTTTTCAGCATGTGGTACTGGTAGACTTCATATTATTGAAGGAATAATGACTGGAGAAAAGTATGGAGACATTCTTGATCAGAATCTGCTGTCATCTGCCAGGCTGCTGAAGATGAAAAGAGGGTGGATCTTTCAGCAAGACAACGATCCCAAGCACACAGCCAAGGTAACACTCAACTGGTTGAAGAAAAAGAAAATAAAGCTGCTAGAATGGCCCAGTCAATCACCAGACTTGAATCCAATTGAAAATCTTTGGAAAGAACTGAAGATCCGGGTTCACAGAAGAGACCCCCGGAACCTTGAAGATTTGAAGGCAGTTTGTGTGGATGAATGGGCCAAAATCACACCTGAGCAATGTATTCCACTGGTTTCTCCATACAGGAGGCGTCTTGAGGCTGGAATCACCAACAAAGGTTTTTGCACGAAGTATTAAATAAATTTCAGTAAGCGTGTTCAATACTTGTTCCCTGTGCCATTTAACTTTATTACACATAACTTCATTTATGGACATAAATGTTTGGATTTCTTTCTATGTGTGCATTACTTGGGTTGATGCCGACATCTGGTGAAAATTTCGTGTCAATAGCTCAATTAGAAATATGTTTTTTGAAAGAAATGTTGACCTGTTCAATACTTATTCTCCTCACTGTAACCTTGTGTGTTGTATACGTTTTTGGTACAACCTGTCGCTAGCAGCATGCCTGTAGGAAAAAAAATGTACATGAACATTTTTTGCTCTACAGCAGGGGTCGAGAACCTTTTTGGCCGGGAGAGCCATAAACGCCACATATTTTTAAATGTAAATACGAAAGAGCCATACAATAATGAATTGTCTCTTTCCCACACTGAGACATAACCTCATTTAGGGTTCTTTATTCTGGTTACTGTAGAGCGCAACAAACGCCGTACAATTAAATCAGCAACTCTTGAATCTCTCCCGCCGGGACGAGAGCGCTTCTCCCAACTTTATATTTCTTCACTGCCACAGCCCTCCCATATACCTTATTCGGCCAATAGCTGAACCCCATTGGTCCAAAGTCCTCAACGACAGGCTGAGTGACAGAACTGAAGGCCAATCAGATCTCTGCTTGGTGCATTCAATGAACTCCGGAATTTAGAACGTAACCCAAAAGCCACCAGTTTAACTCAGTCCGCTACAATATGTTTAAAACTAAATATATAAGTAAATAATATATAAGTGAATGTGTGCATTTGATGTAATTTCAACACTTTTAAAGTACAACAAGTCTGTGGATTATTTTTTAATGACATTGTTATGCTGTTGCTAATAAATTATGAGTATTTCTTACCATCATTACAAATTCTGGTGCTGCGTGGTTTTGCTGATGGTCTAGTCTGGTTGATACGTGGTGAGTTTCAGCTTCATGCAGGCGTTGAGACTTTAAACTTGATCTTAGGTTGGTCTGAATGTTCTATAGATGTGAGACAGACTGTTCACATGCAGACGTGGAGCCAAACACATACTCACACGCTGCAGTATCTGACGGGCAGCGTGTTTTAAATTTTGACAATCCCTGCGCGATTCACCTTGCTGTCTGTGCCCCCCCCCCTGTCCTCACACATCCCGCTGCACCTTTGCGCTCTTTCTCAGAGACGGGAACGCGCAGTTGAATAGACGGCAGATCGCAGGTTTTAGGCTGTTATAAACTCTGTGAAATAATAGATGATAGTTAATTGATAGTGGTGCAGATTTATTTTCTCCAAGCACCCTACTACCACCCGCCCCCATTGGCATCGCATCGCACCTGAGAAGGACTGGTCTAATGAAAAAAAAAAAGCATAATTAAAGATTTATCTGCGAGCCACATGTGACCATCAAAAGAGCCATATATGGCTCGCGAGCCATAGGTTCCCGACCCCTGCTCTACAGGTTCACAGAGCGGTCAACAACCTTGATATTTCATGCGTGCCCTGTACAGGATTACCCATTTTTGACCTCAAGACAACCCGCATCCACTCACAAGGATAGTTGAGACATTAGATCTAAACGCACACGTCTGTGGAGATAGTCCTTCATCCATTTCACACTCTCACTAAATTCTTCTTATTCTGAATTTAAAGGATTGTCCTGATGTTTCAGCTCAGTAGCCCTAAAGAACCAAAATCCTG
This sequence comes from Oryzias sinensis, assembly GCA_037389245.1. NCBI lineage: Eukaryota > Metazoa > Chordata > Actinopteri > Beloniformes > Adrianichthyidae > Oryzias > Oryzias sinensis. The sequence goes on from CM074496.1 coordinate 4,076,027, forward strand.
TAAAAGTCTGTTTTACCAACTGCATCTGACGTTTTAACTCCCTTTTAAGAAATTAAAAAGAAGAAACAAAAATGTCCTCACCATGCTCTTTTTTTCACTTTAAAATGTTTATAAAAACAAAACTGAATATGAATCTTTTCACCAACAGTCATCAAAAACGTTGCAAAAAATCTTTGTTAAAACATTTTTTAAATCTTTGTTTAACCGCTATTGCCATCATCTTCCAGCTCTTCATTCAGGATTCCGCAAAGTTTTCCAGAGAAGCAGAGATTTCTTCCCCCAGCATGTCTGCAGGAAGACCTCCTCCTGGACGTCCTTCATGCTTCACCTGTTGCCTCTAATGCCAAATGTCCAAACCACTACATCCTGCTCCTTTCCATGTCGATGAGTCGTGGCTATACTCAGAGTTCTCCTTTTCAGCATTTGAACTGAACTTGATTGAAAAAGTCAGTTCAAATCCCAATGTTTCTTATAAAACTGTGTTGCTTTCTGACCTACACTTCAAACGTGTTGCTTCAACACAGCATTTGTATAAAGTTTAGATAATATGACTGAACTTCTGCTGCAAAAAGCCAAAGTTCAAGACTGAGTTTTTAAGCAGAAATAATGCAGCAAAACTAGAAGCAGTTTCTTTTTAGTAACCCTGCTTCTTGAGTGGCTTAAAGAGTCTCTTGAGAGAATAGTGAGGGTGGGGGAATGCGTGGGCCGGGTCATTGACCGTGAGGAAAAGAGAACACACTCTTCAGCAGTTGGGTTCAATTTAAGACTCATCTTAAAGCAGAAGCAGGGATGAAAAACAGAAGCTGGAGGAGAAGTTAGATGAAAGGAAGCTGTCGAGGATGCTGGAAAAAAGCTGGACATGAGTGAGGATGCAGCCTCCGGGGAAGAGCCAGTCAGGCGACTAATGAGGGTTTGCTGGGGGCGATAGCAACTCCTCTCTCATAGCTAATGCACAGAAATGCAGAGATTTACAGTCAACCCAAACCGGAACTTTGTGCGGAGCTGAGAGGAAAACCATTGAGCCTGAAAGCACAGACGAACGTGCGTTCACGGTTCTGAAACCAACGAAGAAGCTAGCTTTGACCAGAGTGGTTAGCAAAAGATAAAGTACAGAAACAATGTTGAAACACTGCAAGTGCAGGTATGGAATAGCAAACAAGTCAAGAAAAGAAAGAATAAAGGTGACAGGATGACGTGGGGTCTAATGAAGAGACCACCCTGTCATATTCATGAGATGGAGACCTGTAGAAAACTTGGATTATAGTTTCCACTGCATACTGGCAGATGCAGGCTCACTGACGAGACTTTGTCATAAATGTCTTTACTGAGAGGCAGAAACAAAGGAAGAAATAAAACCTTTACCCTGATTAATGGTGGTCTCCATCATGCGACAGGACATTGCCATGACTTCCTGTGATGCCATTTCCAGGTGAGCATAATCCAGTTCTTCATTGTTTTTTGACTGTTTGTTCCTGTTTGGTACTAGCCTGATTGCTTATAACTGACTTAAGTCTTATCTGGTCGAATATTCACATTCATATTCTTTAAGTAGCATCTAGTGTGTAGTAAACTACTGTGTTAACCTCCTGCCGTCCAAGCTACTCAAAGCTTGCAATAGCTGCTTCTCCTTAACTAAACACTGCTAGCCATAGCTTAGCATTTAGCATGGCTTTTACCTCTTCTGCTTTCACCCTTCTTTCCTGCCCCATGTACCATATGTTCAGTAAGGATCCTGCCTTCTTTAGTGAGGACAGTGGTAGGTGTGATAAGTGTAGTCTTATCTTAGGCTTGAAGGCCAGCAGTTTGAAGCACGGCTCTGCACAGTGAAAGCTAAGCCAGTCTCTTTTTAATCTAGATCCTTCTAAAAACATCTTATTTTATTACAACATCCATTCTCACTTTATGCAGGAGGCTAGAATTAGATGAAGACAAACGACTTGCTACTGGAGTCCTGCAAAGACAGCAGCCAAAAGGCGAAAGAAAGATTTTCAGTTTTGTTTTTGCTAAAAACTCATTTTTTACACATAATCCATAAAACATAATGTTAAGAATTTTTTGTTTAACACTTTGACCCCTAGAGATCAAGAGCAATGGCATAATTCTGATTCTGACAGCCTTCCATGACTCCAGTTCCACATTAGTAACATCAGTTGGTGAGCATATTAAACATACTGTAAAAGGGTTGTCTTTGAAGTTCTCCCCCCCCCCCATCCCACCTCTGTCCTTATCCACAACCCAATCACTTTCTTCTCTGATCATTCTAACCCATTTCTTTTTCTTCCTTGCATTTTTGTGGGGCATAAATCCTCCATGTCACCCTCATCCTAAAACGCCATTGGCTGTACGTTTGTTTCAGACTTGAATCAAAATAATTTTTTGTACTTTATGCGTGTTCACAAGCCCCCTCCTTCTTCTAGTCCACACCTTCTCCACCCCTGAGATCGTCCTCCATCATCCCCCTCAGCTCTAAGAGGAGAAGGACACTTTCTACTCTGGTGTGTCAGCATCATGGAGTCTTCTGGGGTCTTCATTTTATTAACCCTTTAACACCTGAGCTTTAGCCCCAATGTTGACATTTTTTTGACTACCATAATTATTCAACTCTTTAGGCATATACCATAATTCCAGCGGACTCTGAAGAAATCCTTAGAACAATAGCTGAAGTGGTTGAAGTGAAAACCTCGTCTGATGCAGAGCATTAACATGTATTGATGCAACGATCATAAGTGTGTTTTATAATCATATTTTCTGTGTCTAGCTGCTGGTGAGGATGCCAAAACCCTTCCAGCTGACAAAAGATGTTTTCTTTCCTTCACGCTCGTCTTCTTTAATGTTTCCATGGCGATAAGAAGCTGGGAAGGCTGCTGGAGCTGCCGCGGTCAGTATCGACCTGCTGCAATTACAGGTTTTGGCCTTAATTTACGGGTCATTGTTTGAGTGACTCAAAGAGTGTAGAATACATTGTTTGGACCACTGAGCGATAAAGAAAGATGTGTTTGGCTGGATGTGCTGGGGAGTGGCAGTCAGCTGGGAGATGAAGCAACACGAAGACCAATGTAATGAAAGTAAATAATGAAAAATCAGTGTTTTTATTCGGCTCCTCTGCTCCGCGTCTGGCTAAGCAATCTGCAGCTTCTGCTCTCCACATCCATCATTGTTATAGCACCAGAAGCGAGTGTTCAGCTCAGGGTTGCTCCATTTGTGGGACAGCATTCCTTAGTGCATGAGCACACTCTTACATTAGCACACTCTCTGAGCCTAACATGTTTATTTTTTTGCAAACACCAATGTCTCATCCCGGTCCGATATGAAACTCTCAACCCAAACCTGTTTCTGTGGTTAGAAAGACATAGGTCAAGAAAGATAGAATATTAGAAATCATGGAAAATTATGAAAAGCCCAAACAGGGGTGTGTGACAGTTAATAAAATCCAAAAGGTTACCAAAGCAACAGATTCTGATTTATTTCAGTAATCATCTTGACGTTTGAATGCCTAACGTTTCTATGAAAACAGGGGGATGAAAATGGAAAGAATAAACAAAAACATTTTGAGACAAAAACCTGATTTAAATCATAGATGAAAGGAATTAATGTGAACCGTGCTCTTTTTGACCTTTTAACTGACATGACTAAATAACTGTAGGATCACAAATGGACTGAGGTCGGGGGTGTGGGGGGGGGTTCTTTAAATAATTCAAAGGAGAGTTTTTCTAACCATGAGCACACAGAGATCCATCATTTACATCTAACACTTCTGGTTTCTTCATACGTTTTAATAAAATATTTTTGCAAATATTGTGAAAATCCACAATAACTGTTAATCTCTAAATATTCTGAGATCTGAGCAAAATAAAATAAAATAAAAATCTCAGTCGGTCGTTTCTTAGTCATTCTCTAGCTTCTGTCCTCACACACCCCCCCTCCACCACCACCACCACCAATCCCAAGTCCATGTTTTTATTTGAAGGCAGACAGCAATGATATGATGTTGGTGGTTCCTTACCTGACCAATAAAAGCTGGCTCCAGGGGGGATTTACTCTGTATAAAGGTTCAACTTTGCACCAGAAGTACAAAAAGAACTTTTAGAAAGGTTTTGTTTCATTTTCATTAGAAAGCCTGTGTTTCTCTCGGCAGAACTGTTGAACTCCACAGAAAAACACAAAAATACACAAATGATCATGGGATCTAACAAATGCTGACAAAGTTTAGGCTCGTAAATCAAAACACAAATAATTTGGTTTTCTGTGCAATTTTAGACTTTCATGTTTCAAATTAATCATAGAACCCCACCGATTGAGAATATTAAAGTTGTTTCACGATATGAATTATTTAATAAGTTACATTTGTTCATCTGTGGACTCAGTTTGTGGTTCCAGCTCCTTCTGCGCAGACCCATCACCGCCATGGAGGCTGTCAGCTCGCTGAGATGATCTGGAAGGTCAGATTTGCCTGCTGGCTCTCTCAACTCGTCTGGGTTTTGGGCTCTGGTGTTTCTCATCCCTCTCCTCAGACATCAAAGATTATCCAAAGGGGTTTGATAAGAAACGATAAGCAGGCACTGAAGTCTAAGAACTGCTGGAAACAGAAACCAGCATCTCCATGAGGCCACACAAGGCATTAGGAGGAAACAAAAAATGCTTTGAGATCCACAGAGAGATAAAGAAAAGGGCTCTGTGGAGCACAGAGTTGAGGTCTGGTTCTTCTCACCTAACTGCACTGAGGCTCTTGTTCTGATTCCAGCTTCTGCTTTTGGAGGAGGACTGAATGATTATTTAATACTGGAAACTCCAGTCCTTCTTTATTTTGAGCAGGGCCAGTGTCATATGTATTCTTTTGTGTGTGTGTTATAAGTCTTGCTTAGATTAACAGTATTATTTTTAACTTAAAGTGGTCTCCTGTTTTTTTAAAACACGACAGCCTGCCATTTCCCCCACACGGCTGCTGTAGCCTGTGAACTTGACAGAGGGAATCCTGGGTCCTGTGCCCAAGTCCCCCCATGCTCCTGCAGCAGTTCCCTTGCCCTCCGCTGTCCAAATTCACATGGAGGCAGAGGATGTTTCCAAGCTCTGTAAACCCCCCAAAAAAGTAAGGTTTAGGGCACATTCTAATTGGAGTGCTATCCCAGAATCCATCATGAGAAAGTGATTAGATGGCCTCTAGGAGAAACACTTACAGAAACACTCACATGCACACCTAGGGGCAATTTAGAGACAACAATGAACTCAGGAAGCATGTTTTTGGATTGTGAGCTGGAGTACCCCACACATGAGAACATGAAAACTCCACACAGAAAAGGTCCTACCCAGAAGTTGAATCAGGACCTGCTTGTTGGGAGTTGGGATTGGAACACATTATACATTTGACACGAAGACAGATAAAAAGTTTGAACGGTGGATTTGTTATTGTGTTTTTGACATTTTTTCTTAAATAAATATATTCAACTTTCTTGAGATCGAACATTGTGAGGATATAAAAGGAGATTCCAGACACACATTTGTGCTGCAATTGAGGGAGTGTAACCCTTGTGCCACCCTAGGCACTTTAACATTGGGAGTTGGGTCATCTAGACCCACTAGACAGTGCTCTGAACCTTTTTTCTTCAATGATTTGTGATCTTCACTGGTTTCCATGGATTACATGAAATCTTTCCACCTTTATCCACCTTTGTCATGGTAGGAAGAACACGTCAATGTAAGGGTGGGGTCATCTAAGATAGCACAAGGGTTAAGTCCAGAGTTTTAGCTGGATGACCATAGATTTGACTGTTGTGAAAACACCATTTTTTGCGTGTGATTCACAGTCAGGACCATAAATATTTGGACAGAGACACATTCTTTTTAATTTCATTTCTGTACATTACCTGTATGTACCTTTCTGTACAAATTGCTACAGTATCAGGAGTGGCAAAATCAACAGTGTGGTACATCCTGCGAAAGAAAGAAAGCACTGGTGAACTCAGCAACGCAAAAAGAGCTGGACGTCCACGGAAGACAACAGTGGTGGACGATCGCAGAATCATTTCCATGGTGAAGAGGAACCCGTTCACAACAGCCAACCAAGTGAACAACACTCTCCAGGAGGTAGGTGTATCAATATCCAATCTACCATAAAAAGAAGACTGCATGAAAGTAGATCCAGAGGGAACACTGCAAGATGAAAGCCACTCATAAGCCTCAAGAATAGGAAGGCTAGATTGGACTCTGCTAAAAAGCATCTAAAAAAGCCAGCACAGTTCTGGAAAAACGTTCTTTGGACAGATGTAACCAAAATCAACCTCTACCAGAATGATGGCAAGAGAAAAGTATGGAGAAGGCGTGGAGAAGCTCCTGATCCAAAGCACACTACATCATCAGTAAAACACGGTGGAGGCAGTGTGATGGTCTGGGCCTGCATGGCTGCTAGTGGCGCTGGGACACTAGTGTTTATTGATGACGTGACACAGGACAGAAGCAGCCCAATGAATTCTGAGGTGTTCAGAGACAGACTGTCTGCGCAGATCCAGGTGAATGCAGCCAAACTGATTGGGTTTCATAATCCAGATGGACAATGACCCAAAACATACAGCCAAAGCAACTCAGGAGTTTATTAAAGCAAAGAAGTGGAATATTCTTGAATGGCCAAGTCAGTCACCTGATCTTAACCCAATTGAGCAGCATTCCACTTGTTGAAGAATAAACTTCAGACAGAAAGGCCCACAAACAAACAGCACCTGAAAGCTGCTGCAGTAAAGGCCTGGCAGAGCATTCAGAAGGAGAAAACCAGCATCTGGTGATGTCCATGAGTTCAAGACTTCAGGCTGTCATTGCCAACAAAGGCTTTTCAACCAAATATTAGTAATGACCATTTTGTTTTTAGCTATTTCATTTGTCCAATTACTTACGAGTCCATGAAATGAAGGGATTGTGTTTAAAAAATGCTTTATTTTTTCACATTTGTATACAATCTTTTTGTTCAAGCCATGGAATAAAAGCTGAAAGTCTGCACTTCAATGGCATCTGAGTTCTTTTATTTAAAATTCACTGTGGTGATGTACAGAAAATTAATTAGAAAAATGACTCTCTGTCCAAATATTTATGGTCCTGACTGTACATTTTAACTGTCAAATTCAAAGCAGAGTGCCCCTCAGAAGGAAGAAATACGCCGTAGTCTCATGCCTGCAAGAATGTGAAAAGAAAAGAGACTTCATTTTTAAATTGACAGGTTGTTATTGTTCCATCAGATACTAATCCTATACAAGACAGATCAGGAACTTTTTTAATGGAGTTCTTTCCAAGAGAGAAAATCCAGGGAGGAGGAGGAGGATGTCGATGTGTGTGATTATACGCTTTGGTGTCCTAATACTCCTGATTTGTGTCTCTTATGCTCTTTATTGACCCACAACCATCCCAAAGCGCTCCACCGGTGTCATGATGGCTTCAGGGGACAACAGAAGCCTCCCAGAACAGAATGAATGTGGTATAAAATAATTGGATGAATGCTTTTAATAAACTTACACACCTCTGTGCCACTAATTACATCTCTTTAAGTGTCAGTCGTTCCTGGAGGCAAAAGAAACAGTAAAAGGAAGATAGTTGTCCACCACACCGGTTAAAAGCTCCATAGAAGGCCATGAATGTGTGCCACACATGAACAGAGCAGTTGGGTTACTCCAGATTGTCAGCTACCCTTCTCTGTGCAGAGTAAACAGTGCAGCTCTATCTGTGCTGCTTTTCCAATAACCAATCATCATCTTCACATGACTGAACCCAAATTCAAAGTTTGCCCAGAAATATTTAACAATGCAATCCCTCAAATGACCACTAGAGAGGGATTGAAAAAAGAAAACAATTTTCAATGGAAACAAGCTCCCATCTATCCATTGTCTAAGCCGGCTTAATATCTTTTGAGAAAGCTGGAGCCTATTCCAGAAACTGTTGGGTGAAGGTGGGGTACACACCGGATGGTACGGCAGTCCATGGTGGGGGGACACCAGAGCGGGCTCAGGAGAATCTGTCACAAATAATTATTCTGCCAAATGTAATGACTGAGTAATAACTGTTTATTTTCCAATAGAAGTCCTGTTTGGATCGCCAGGGGGGAGAGGGATCCTTGTTCCAGTTCTCATACATATACAATAGACGACACAGAGACAGACACACAAACACGTTCACACCTAACGACAATTTAGAATACCCAACTGGCTTACAGTGGATGTTTTTGGACTGTGGGAGGAAACTGGAGTGTCGAGAGAAAACCCACACATGCATGAGGAGAACATGCAAACTCCACACAGAAAGAACCCAGCTATGTTTTGATCCCGAGCCTTCTTCCTGTGAGGCGAGAGCGCTAGCCACTACACCACTGTGCAGCCCTGACTCCTAGACCAAACAGCTACTTTACACCTAAAATAAAAAATAATAGACCTCTGCACACCATGGTTTAAAAAATCTATCCATCATGCATGTGGATGGGCTCATAGAAACTCTTCCACCCACCCACCCATCATCTGAATACTGTTGTGGTGGGTAAAGTAAACTCAATTAGCCCGTCCCACTTCAAGCTTCATTTTCCCCGTTCAGAATCCTGTGGGTGGCATCAGAGAAGATCTGTCCAGTGTTTGCATCCAATAAACTGGACTTAGTCTTTCCAAACGCATTATTGCTGAGTCTAATTCAGCGCAATTAGATATCATTTCTTTCTCATCTAGTTATGTACTTTGTGCTGTTTTAACGGTTTCAATGTCCAAATGTTGCACTCACTACCCACATGCCTTCTGGAAATATTTGTTTTTATTCATTGACTTTTAAAACTTTTTCATGTTTGAAGTTTGATTGAAATGGAGGGAGAAAGTTTAGAATGGCTGTAAACAGGACCGGGAACTAATCATACTTTGCAAATAAAGTAACACATTAGAAACAGGAAGAAACATCAGACAAAGTAACAGCAGAAAACATCATCAGTTCTTTACTTTTTAAATACTATTTTATTAGTTACATTAAAAGTCTATTTTCCATTTCTTCTTGTTTACCTATTATTTTCTTGCATTTAATTTTAACTTCATTTTAACCGATTTGTTACAATTTAAAATGAAGCCTTCTTCCTTAACCCTTATGCTATCCTAGGCACTTTAACGTTGGGAGTTGGGTCATCTAGACCCACTAGACAGTGCGCTGAACCTTTTTTCTTCAATGATTTGTGATCTTCACTGGTGTCCATGGATTACATGAAATCTTTCCACCTTTATCCACCTTTGTCATGGTAGGAATAACACGTCAATAAGATAGCACAAGGGATAAATCTTCTGTGAGTTGTCTTATTATTTTGAACGTATTTTTAGAGACCTCTAGCGGTCGACAGGTATTGTTGTTCACGCATTTAATTGAATAAACTTTATTGAAAACGGCACATGTAGAATCAGAAAAGACTCGCTAGCATGCACGCACTTCGTTGTGTCAGTGGAAAGAATTTGCTGCAAATGTCTAAAGTCAAAGGTTGCATCGCCAGTATTTAATTTAATGTTGGGACTTTTGATTTTTTGGTAAAATATGTGTATCAGTCTATTATTTTTGAGTTTTGTACAGTTATGATGCAATGCTATTGCATATATATACACATTAATTGTATTGATCATTTGCTTTCATTTTTACCCTTTTAAATATCATTAAACCTGCTGACAATGTTTGACGGTCTCCAGAGTCGTGATATGATATGAGTGTTCAAAAGCTCCTGCATTGGACATGCATGAAGCAGCACATTATTCTTTTTTCTTTCCACCTTGGACTAATATGAGACAGCAAGTCATCAAACTGGGTCACAGAGAGACAGAAGTATCGCTGAAAGCGTCCGTCATTCAGACGTAGCTCCTGCAGATGGTGAACATGACCGTACTGTTAGAGTCTCTGAATGATCGGATGAATCCAGACATGGAGACGTGATTACTGATGCTTTTGTAGCGCTCTTCAAATAAATAAACCTGATCTCTCAACATCATCGTGTCTTCCATGCATTTACTGTAAATGAGATACACAGTCAATGCTTCCATGTAGCAAAGACGCTATAGACATCAACAGTAGCTCCTCCCCACAATTTGATATGCAAATTGCATTCTGGGTAGGCACAGTATGGCAGAGTTGTTCGCCCCCAAAAGTGTGACTTGTAACGTAGTGCAACTTTTGTAATTATTTTTTTTCTTCATCTTTTTTTGTTTTTTGATCTATATGCTGAAGAGACTTAAAATCCTAAATAAACGGTAAAACACAACTTTAAAATGTTAGCACAATTTTGCTTTGTTTGGTGGTTCTTGTGTCTTGGTGGAGATTCGACAGAGTTTAAGGCATTCCTCATGTTGTTCATGATCTCGCAGATAACCACGTTTTGTTGAACAGCCTCTTTGTGGAACCGAAACACCACCGGATAACAGATCTAGTGTAATATTTGTCCTAAATCGAATCCTCCATAATTTGTTTCCATTAATATAAACACATATTGCTCAGCAATTAGTTGCTCTTGTCTGGGAGCACAGCAGGCCTCTAACAGATGGTTTAAAAAGTGATTTGGAATCAGGTAAATGTTCTGTTTGGTTGAATGTAAACAGCTGTACTGCTCTCTCCTTTTTTATTTCTTTTTTTAAAGAGTAACTACCAACATATTTAATCCACATAAAATCCTGATAATACAATCTTCTTAAACTTTCCTTTTAATTCCTTTTCTTGAACATTTTTCTGACTTGTTCATAGACTGAGGGGGACGTGATGTTTGAAATGTTCAACCCACTCATCTTTATAAGGCTCAGTCTATATGCAGGGAAAGCTTCTGCCCGCTTTAGTGCGCCTGCAGCACTCACACATGCGGACCTCGGGAAGCTGGCCCCCCCGTTGTTTTGGCGCTGATTAATACCAGCTGGAAACAGCCACTTAGAGTGAGGGCAATTTGTTGTTTTTTATGCAGCTCTTGTGATTAGTTTGGTGTTTCATTTATGAAAATATCTTTAATGAAGACAAACATTAGAGCAGCAGTAATCAGAGTGACGTGTATTTACATTTCTGTGGCTGGAAAGGGAAACCGTGGGTAAAAAAGGTTTAGTGCCGTGGACCTGTTTATCACTCATACGGGTGGTGGTGGTGGTGGGGGGGGGGTCCTGCCTTTGTACCCGAGGTGCCACTCAAGTGTTTGTTTTGCTAATTTCACACATGCTGTCAGAAATAGCATATTTCTTAAATACATTTACTACTGGAAGCTGCAAAAAGTGCTTCATTAGTGTCAATGTGGACACCGAGATGATGCAGTACCTCAGTATAAGTGGGTGGGGGGTTTTGTTCGGAAAATGCAGCCCACCAGGAGAATGTGATCACAATGTGGTGAATGAACATATGATCTCCTCTGAGGGGGGGCTGCGACCATTCCTCTTTCTCTGCTGAATCCAGAGCACAGGACCTGTCGCTATTAGTCCGCACTGAAAACAGGAGACGCAGGCAGACAGAAGCCGCAAAAATGAGGAGAAGCAACACAAGAAAGAAGAGACTAAACAGCCTCAAAATGTCAAAGCTGGAGATGCGCAGCGTGGTGGCGGGGGGGGCCGAGTGGGAAACTGACAGTCAGAAATGGGCAGCTGAAAACCGGGGAGGACAAAAAGATCCAGGGTCAACTAGGAAGCAGGTGTTCAGGCACTGAGGGACACAGCAGCGGGTCATTAGTGACGCCCGAGCCGCCCGAGCCCTGACACAAACCAAACCACACAGGCAGCAAAGCAAGGCGACAACACAACCAGAACTGCTGCTTCAAGCTGCAGGACAGCTCAGGGTTCTGTCTGTTCTTAGCTCAGCTGCAGCAGAACACAGATGATCTTCAGAGCAGAACCTGACCCAATTCTGCAGACCTGCAGATCCAGGTTTAGATAACGGACCCAAGGTGTTCCGCCCATGGGGGCACTCATCCATGCCTCCTTATGGAGAAACCAGACATATGAATGAAAAGCCTGAAGTTAACAGGCTGAAAATGTTGCATATCTTATGTCTCATATGTGAAATCATAACAATAACAGCCTGAAAACATGATACTGGTTTAGATTCTTAACATTATGTCGCCTACAGTCAAGATGCAGCAGTCTCACCTACGTGCCCTAACAGATTTGCCCTATTTTTCACCCACAGACACCGCTCATATCCACCCAATAAGGACAGTTGTGACGAAGTCTTTCATATGCTAATTGACAAAGGTGTAGTGTTTGGCACTCCCACCTAACAGTGAAAAGCCTCTGGTTCAAATCCTAGCTGCTTTCTTTCTGTGTAAAGTTTCCATGTTTCTGCTGCAGCTGTAACTGTTGCCCCATATGAGGCATAGCAGAGGCATCAGCAATAGCTGAGTTTTATTCCAACTTTTAAAGAAAATAGCCTCTGAAAGGGGCTGAAAGTCTACGACGGAGTTTTAGGGCCACGGTGAGGAAAAAAAATTCTGGCCAACATGACGAGATTAAAGTCGTCATGTCGACTTTAATCTCGTCATGACGAGAAAAAACTCGGCACAAAAAAAATATCGAGAAAAAAACTCGACACAAAGTTTCGAGAAAAAACTCGTCGTGTCGAGATAAAAGTCGAAATAAAGTTTCGAGATTAAAGTCGCAATGTTGCGCGAGAGCAGTGAAGCTGAGTCTTTCAGGAGTATTCAGTGTTATGGCTAATGTTAGTGAGCTAGTGGCTTTGTATTTAAGAGTTTACGACAGAGTTTTATGGCCACCAAAAAAGTAATTTTATTAGGAGATAAAAACTCGTAAATTTACGGGAAAAAATTCATAGATTAACAAGGAGAAAACACCGAAGTTGTCTGTTTATCGGAGCCTAGCTTGAAGATGAAATATGTGGAGCCTTTTGTGAACCTTTATTTCTGGATTATTATAGGTTTAAAACAAAGAGATTCTGAACCTTTGGCGACTCAAAATCAGATTATTGTCAGTGTAGCCGTCTTTCCGGGGTTCGGTGTCGGTAAAGCGGACTTTCATATGTAAAATAAGGAGCTCAGAGACGTTTGGGTGTAGAGGATGGCTGCAGCCTTTATTCTCCTTTTCATTCACGTAACCTGAAGTTCATCTGTCACATTACGTCATGAACCTGTCATCCGATAACCAATGCGGAAGTAAACAGTGTTATATACGCCCACTGCTGCAGACGAAGCGTCCCGTCTGATCATTAAAAAACAAAGATGAATGAAAATAGTCTGTTATATTAGCATTACAACGTTGAAAAAGGCAAAAAGTGCTCCTCCTCCTCAGACGGAAGCGTCACACAAACGTAGAGATCTTGTCTTTGGTGGAGGAAGAAAGGATTCAAGTGGACAGCTGCTGCAGGGACACCTACGGCTTCATCGGGCTGCAGTGATCCTGCAAACCACCCATCAATAAATAAAACTTTAGTGAATCGTAAATCAAACAAATGAGCCTCCAGACATTTGGAACATTATCAATAAACATTTAGCTCACCTGTTCAACTACGTTTAGTCGGTCTGCTCTGCTGCTGCACGGTGTTCACCTGCTGCTCTGCATGATGCTCACTTCCACAATTATCTCGTAAATTTACGAGTTTTTTTCTCTCGCGCGCAACATTGCGACTTTAATCTCGAAACTTTATTTCGACTTTTATCTCGACAAGTCGAGTTTTTTCTCAAAACTTTGTGTCGACTTTAATCTCGTCATGACGAGATTAAAGTCGACATGACGACTTTAATCTCGTCACGTTGGCCAGATTTTTTTTTCCTCACCGTGGCCCTAAAACTCCGTCGTAAAAGTCCCACTCTGATCATCTTTTGATCTTTTGTAAAAAAAAAAAAACATTCCCAAATTTCCTATGTCATAAATTATGTCCTATTTCCTAGGACATAATTTCTGCAGAGTGGCTGTTAGAAATTCACCTCTTCCCTGGACCAACCGTGGGCCGGGCGGATGGCTGCCTGGAGTGCGGAGCGGGTCTCCCTTGGGGGGTCCTGGCTCGTACCTGGGGTTGGGGCGGGGGGATGCCCAGAACTCCTGGGTGGTGGTGGGGTGCTCGTCTGGGGCTGTGGGCATCCTTCTCCGGTGGGGCCCTGCGTTGGGTTCCCCCCGCGCGGCGGGGGGGCTGTCCTCCTGGTTGGGCTGGGGCGGCGCTCTCTTTCCCTCCGTGCCTCCCTGCTCTCTGGCTCTGGGGGCCTTGCGGCGGTCCTGCTGGCCCTGGCCTGGGTGTCGGGCTTGGTCGCCCAGGCGGCGGTTGTTCCCTGCCGGTTTCCGTGTGGCGTTGGGGGGATTCCGGCTGCCGCTGCTGCTGCGGTGGGGGTCTTGGGGTGGGGATGCCTGGGCGCTCTCCCTCCTTCTTTACACATTCCACCATCCATTTTAGAAGAACATGAGCACTCACCTGAGCACGGGTGTTGGCTCACCTTTGCACTGGCGGTTTGCGTGACTGAATGACTGAAATGTTTCACACTAGTTGGTTTTAAGGCATAAGTATGCGTGTGAACACTATCTGTTTTGTGTACATGTCGACAGATGGACATTTTTAGAGCTAGCAGGGGTGTTTGACACTTGGGTGTGTGTGTGGACAGGCTCCGCCCTTTTTGTACTGCATTTGAGCCTTACCATGGTGATTAACAACCAGTAAACTTGTTGCTTTATGCTGCTTCATGGTCTTATCCCCCTTCCCCTCCTACTATCACCCTCCTTCCCCCCATCTCTCTAACGTCCCTCTCTCTTCTTCCCCTCTTTCCTTTTCTGTCCGGTCCAACACCAAAGATCTTCAAACATGGTTGAAATTAATAAAGTTTGGCCTCAATTACAAAAGGGGTTTATTCAGACATACCTTTGGTTTGTCTGAAGATTAATAACCCCTCTTGTTAAAGTAAAATATGTCCAACACAAGAGGCCCTCAGCTCTCATCTGTCTGCCCAGCTGTTGGACAGGACAAGTTGAAAAAACAAAAAAAAAAAGACATTCACCTCTGAGTTGTGGGTGGGGCAGTTGGCGGGAAGCCACATGCCCCCCCCCCCCCCCCATTTCAGTTGCTGGATAAAGCGGAGTATTTTCCGCGTCACAACTAAACTCTTTTTCCAGAGGCATTTTTTCATATGCTCCTTATTCACAACAATTTAAATCAAGAAATATTCAGAAATGCATTTTAGGTACAAATGCATGTCTTCCATTATGAGAAAAATGTTTTAAAAAAAACACCAAAAACACAATTTTCACCGGATTGGATCTCTATTGGTTTTCTAATTTATCTCATAATTGTTATTTCGGCAACACAGACAGAATATTTTACTATGAAAAAGTTGTACAAATATGTCAGTTCTATCTGACATTTAGAGCAGTTTTTTGCACACATGCAGCAAGGATATAAGGGACAATCCCTGGTGAGCTGTTGGTGTTAACTTCCTGGAACAAGTCAACAAGAGCTCAAGGCTGCAGGAGAAGCTGCTCTCATTTGGACATAAACACCTCACCCTGTGGAGTGACACACAACCAGACGCTCGCTGGTTTGTACAAGAGCGAACCGCTTTCAAGGAGTGACTTTTGACCTGCGTTTTTCTTCCTTTAATGCTTCATGTTGTCCCTTTGGTGCACGGCATCAGTGGAGTAATGAATAACAGCAGCTTTCAGTAAATGCTTTTCAATCACGTGCAGCAGTTTGTTTGCAGAACTCACAGGTCCTGCAGAGCAGAGATGGTTCAAAAAGCTTTCACGAAAACAGAAAGACCTTACACTTTCTGCCAAGCTGTCATGATAGAATGAAACGATTCATCTCAGAGCCGCAACATCAGTTTTCTTTACCTATGATGGACTGCTGTTCTGTCTAAATTTACAGGTGACATTTTAAATATGTGTAAGCATGCACAGTGAAAAGACTTTCACAGGAAAAAATCTGCAAATCCTTAAGCTATCTGAGCAGCAGAAGAGGAAGCAGCTCTATGGGCCCAAGTGAATTCTGGGAGCTTCAGACAGCATGGGTGTGGAGGGATGGGGGTTGCACTCGCCATGATGCTGGTAATTATAAGCAGGGGCTTTTTGCAAACATTGTAGGTGTAAAAACCAAACCAGCCAAAGTTTGATGAACTGCAGTGTGATCTCCAGTGCAGTCATCTTCTGAAGAAGTTTAACTGTTTTTGTCCTGTCCGACTGGTAATAATAAAGTTTCGGTAAACCACAGTGTCTGCCTAAATCCTAGTAATCCTATAAAGTCTCCTCCTAGATGGTTGTATTGATGGTTGCCTGATGTTCAGGCAGCTCTAGCTTAGGGCATAGATTTAGTCTTTTTTAGATAAACCATCTTCAGACCGACCCCAAGTGCTGTACACTCACTGTCCCATTCAACCTCATACACACACATTCACTTACCTTATTCCTTAGTCAAAACTGCCCTTACAGGTGGATACAGGGGGGCTGCGTAGGAAAAATGAGCAAACCTGTGAAAGAAGAAATTTTGAGATCATATGATGAGCTCGTAGAGCAAAAATGTTAATGTACATACTTTGTGGTTTTTGAGGTCAAGTCATAGTGAACGCCTATACAATACATATTGATGAGTAAGGATGAATTAGGTGATACGCAGGCACGTCATACAGGTTTGATATTATCCCCCCCACCCAAATCCTATCCACTAGTGTGCTGTTCTAGTGATAAGTCCACTCTCCTTGCACTATTACACTGACCTGCACACCATGTGCATGCAGCATTTACAAGTGGTCAGTACAAAAGGGAGGGGGGGTACTCACACTTTACAAACGACTAAAGTGTGACGTGAGGGTGCTGTATGCAGGATCATTCATACGTCATATCCATCCATCTTCTTCAGCTCATCCCAGACCAAGTTGAGCGGGTCAGCAGTCTAAGTAAAGATGACTTCCTTCTCCCTGGCCACTTCCACCAGCTCCTCTGAAGGGGACCCCGAGGCGTTCCCAGGCCAGCTGTCTCTGTGTCCTGGGTCTGCCCCAGGGACTCCACCCAGTAGGACATGCCCGGAACACCTCTTCAGAGGTAACTGGACCAGATGACCGAGTCACCTCCACTGGCAGCAGCTCTACTCTGAGCTCTGTCTGGCTGACTGAGCTTCTCCCCCTATCTTTAAAAGGAGCCCCCAGCCACCCTAAGGAGAAGGCTCATTTTAACCACTTGTATCCGGGACCTTGATTTTCCCCGTCATCACCCAGAGGCCATGACCATAGGTGAGTACTGGAACGAAGATCGACCGGTAAATTGAGAGCTTTGCTTTCTGGCTCAGCTCTCTCTTCACCACAACGGACCGGTACAGCAACCGCATAAATGGGGATGCCGCACCAACCCACCTATTGATCTCACGCTCTGATCTTCCCTCACTTCTGAACAAGATCAAGATATTTAAACTCCTCCACCCTCCCACCAAGAGAGAGCAAACTACAGCTGACCCTCATCCCAGCACCTTCATACTTGGCCACAAACCGCCCCAGGGGGTTCCTGGACGGGAAGCTCCTGGCTCGATTAAGCCAATAGGACAACATCATCTGCAAAGAGCAGAGAGAAAATCCTGTGGTCCCGGCAGTGCCTAAAAATTCTGTCCATAAAGACTATGAATAGAACTGGTGACAAAGGGCACCCCTGCCAGTGTCCACCATGCAACGGAAAACAGGTCTGACTTATTGCCGGCTATGCAAAACAAGCTCCTGCTGCAGTCATGCAGAGACCAGACAGCCCTCACTAAGGCTCCCTGGACCCTATACTCCCAGAAGACCCTCCACAGGACAGCACAGGGGACGCAGATGAACGCCTTCTCCAAATCCATGAAACACATATGGACTGGATGAGCTCCCAAAAACCCTCCAGTACCCTAAAAAGGGTATAGAGCCCGGTCTACTCCTCCTGGATCTGAGGTTCGACTATCGGACGGACTCTCCTCTCCAGTACCCTTGCATAGATTTTCCCAGGGAGGCTAAAGAGACTGATTCCCTGGTAGTTGGGACATAGCCTCTGGTCCCTTTCTTAAAAAGAAGAACCACCACCCCTGTGTGCCAGTCCAGTGGTACAGCTTCAGACGGCCATGCAATGCTGCAGAAGCACACATCAATTCTACATTCCATCTTTATAGGTAGCTGTGTGAGCCTTAAAGGAACTGAAAGACACACCTAAGCCCCCATCGAGATGCAGCAGCTCCTCTCTTCAACCCTCCATGGGCCCAGAAAACCCCAAAACCTCGCATGTGACTTATGTTCACACCGGTCTCATAAATGCCCATACGAGCAACTTCTTCCTATCAAAAGTCTAAGTAAACACGCGTTTTGGGCTTCCGGATCCACTCTCACATTCACCCGTCCCTAAGCAAGATTTTAGGTCAATTTGCATGATGTTCCTAGAGAATGTGCCACAATTAAACAGAAAGTTAAACCAGTTGAATTTTTACTAATTTGGGACTCAGATTTTATTTTGACATGTGAGTCATTTTCATACACACCAAATTTAAAATTAATCAAGGAGGACAAATTAAAAATTCAGGTTTGTTCCTGGATGGAATCATAGGACACCAAGTCTTTCATAAATTGCAATAGAGCTAGGAAAGAAAAAGCTTCTCTTACTGGATTCTATAAGTAAGTAAGTAGTCAAACAGAACCTTGAGGGTCCCCATTAGACAGTATTTCTGCAGCAGCACATTGGATCCTGTTCTGTTTCGATTGCACGTGGGAAAAAAATCCAAAGAGTGAAAAAGTTGGATCATTTTAAACAACTTCTCAAAGTTTCCACAGCAGTTTCTCTGATAATATAGCCACATCTCTTTGGAACGCATCATAGCAGACGTGCTGTACAGTTTTTTCCTAAATGTTTCTTGGGTTTCAGTGGTTTGTCTGATGTTTGTCTTTTTTTCCCAAAGATCCACTAGAACACTCATTGTGGTTTTTAAAGCGGCAGCTTTGAGGGCCTCTTCCTCAGGATTTACCTCTCCTCCACAGCCTTGTTGTCTTCCAGTTTGTGAACGGCGATGGAGACACATTCTTGTTCTTCTGTGATGAGCAGATCCCTGAGAACCTGAACAAGCGGATCAATGACAGATTTTCAGACCCACAGCGCTGTTTGATGTTGAAGTTTTTCAGCAGAAAATTCCTTCTTCTCAAACACTCGGACATAAAAAAAAGACTGTTTTTAAAATGTTCATGTGTGGCTCTATGACAGACAGGACTGTTCCTGTAACATGTCCCAGCAAAAGAAGAGGCTTACTTTCTTCTGGATATTCCCATTGTACCTCTGTCAGAGCTGCAAATGCATCCGTCTCTTCTGTCAGGGATTAGGTGTTCTCCATGGTGACTGAGGGAGGAAAAGCATTCCTCTTTTTTTTTTTTAAAAAAAGGCTGGTGTTACATTTTCTTTCAGATAAAATGTTTCTCTCAATGTCACTCACCATAAATAAAGTTATTCAACAACACAAATATTGATAAAAGTCCCTGATTGAAAGAGTCAGTAGACGGGATCTGATTCAGAAGGACTAAAAAAAAAGATTTTCTATTAGATTTGGGTTTAACCTCCCAATGGTTCTTATTGTCCTGCTGAGCTTCATTCCTGCTGCTGACCAGCCTCTGACAGGGTTTCCATGACAGCAGGTTGCTGTGAAGTTGTGCAGCTCTGAGGTGGTACAAGGCTCTATATTTCATGTGCAGCGAGACCACACCTACATACAGAAGAGTCCATACAAAAGGAAAATATCTGCTGTGCTCCCCTGAAATGACTCCTTGTCAAAGTTTGCAACAGTGTAAGCCAATATGATTTTGAAGAACCTGCTTCTTACGTGAAGAAAGTTGGACAGCTATTTTTGGCTCATTGAGTGCTACAGCCTGTTTTACTCTGTTGACTCAAATAATCAAAACACTGGAGCTTTAACTGCAGCCTGCTGTGGTTAAAAGGAACTGTAATCACATCAAGATAGATGATAAACAAAGAAGTGCACAAATGAAGAAGAAGAAAAGAAAACACATCGGCTGTCAAGGTGTGGGAAACATATTCTCAGTATTTGACCGTCCTCTGGGGGAGTGATGGGCTGCAGACACAGCTGCAATCAGGAACCATTTGGTGGTTTAACCCCCCCAATCCAACCCCTTAATGCTTAGGGGCAAGCAGGGAGGAAATGTAACTGTTCTGAAAAGCCAGCCGTGCCTCTAAACAGAGAGGTAGATTTTTAATGATCAGTAATAAAGTTTGAAATAAATATAAACTTTAATTATTATGATTTCTTCTTCCGCACTTCATTTACAAATAAAACATTGTTTCATTTGAAAATTATTTGAAAATTGTTACATTTGCACAGTGTTTTATAATTACATTTGGTAAAATGTGTAATTAAACTAAATGACTCCAAATTGACAATGTTTGCCGACGATACCACTTTTTAAGAATGAGTTGAAGGCTGTAGAAGAATGGGTTGATGAAAACAAGTTAGCTTACATCTCAAATACAAAATGTATGTTGCTCAGATCATGGAAAACTCCAAAAAGAGATCTTATGTAGATGGTAAATGGTACAGTCACAGACCCATTCACCCAGTCACACACACAGTCACACACTGGTGACGGCTCCGCTGCCGAACACTGGCGTCAACCTCCAGATGTAGATGTTATCTGTCTGCTGACTCGGCCAGACCAGTCAGAACTTTAGCCATCTGCCAGACAATTTGGGCTACTGCTGGAAAAACTGACGTAGATAAAGTCCAGGTAATGCAAAATAAAGCTCCCGGTTGAGCACCAGGATGTACATGCAACACCAGCATAAATGAAATGAACGCCAATCTCAGATGGCATAAAGTTCCAGACAGAGCATCACTAACCTTAGTCATTTCCACTTGGAAGACATTACAGTTTCAGAATCCAGTGTTAATTTTTAAGCAGTTTAAGAGACATTTTGACTCATGGTTATTCCCTCAGAAATCCAACAAACAGACGTTTTCAGATTACAAAAGCAAAAAAGGGGAAAGACCGAATTTTCTCAACAAATAAAAAACCTTTATCTTTAGAGCAATAACAGCTTGGAACTCTTTACCACTAATATTAACTGAAAAACATTAAAATCATGTTATTAAAAAAACAATTTTTTGGAGCTGCATATTTTAGACGAGGTGTCCCATAGCAAAGCAAAACTGAAGATGAGATCTCATTTCTGTCACATTTACGTCTCCTAGACATAAATGAGAACTGTTTGAGACTAAACTGCTTTTCTCATTCTTCTCAAACATTTCTCCTGAGAAATAAGTCTCACAGTGAGCACTGTTTGAGATCTCAAAATTCTCTCACAACTGTCTCTTCTCCAGATCTCAATTAAGAGAAAAATGAGCCATATTATCTTGCGCTCAAGTATGTCTCAATTTGATATCCTTACTTCAAATCCCTATCTCAGTTACGTCTCAGTGAAAGACATAAAGGGTTTTGTCTCTCGTTGCTCAATAATTTAGATCTTGTTTTAGCCTCTCTTTTTTTTGTCTCAGCAAAAAGAAAAATGAGAGTAGTACAAGCCCTAAAATGAGTCTCATGATGACAGCATTACAGTTCATCTCTGGAAAATAATATTTTTATTTTTATTTTATTTATGTTCAACTTAAAAAAGTTGTATATTGCTTACATTTATATAACTTAATTACAATTTCAAGAGAAAAAAGTTAAATCATTAAGATGGTCATGTCCTCAAAAGACATATTTTTGAAACATTTTAAAAAAACATGAAATTTCAAGACAACGTTGCAGTGTCGATTTAAAAAACTTTTTTTTGACTGCTTAGATAAACATAAATGAACAAGAATGTATGTTGGGTTAATGATGCCAGGTTTAGTTAAACACAAACACGCATGCACTGGCACACATGCATACTCGCACAAGTGCATATACGCACACTTATATGTTGGTGGATATAAAACATTTAACACATTAATGTCTGAACTAAACAACTAAAGGACATTTGGGATCAAATTTGGATCACCTTAAAGTGAAAAAAAATAGATATTACATTTGAAACAAACAAATAAAATACATAAATAAAAATAATCAAATAAATAAATCAACTTTAGGGTGGTACAGATTTATGGGGTTCAGTTTGAGTTACTTTATATTTGTCTTTAAAAATCCCCCTTTATGCAGCCTTACAAGCTGAAAATATTTTCTTTTTTCTTGATTTTAGTCTACATCATATTGAACAAACAGAAGCCTGGAGTAACCCGATTTGAATTTTAAACTGTATCACAGCCTCACGTGACACAGATTTCTGATTGGTTGATCACAGTGGGAGGGAAAACTCAGTGGGTGACGTCACCAACGGGCCGGAATCTGCAAGCGGGAGAAGTACAGAGAACGAGAGACTTTTGACGAGCATTTGTTGTAATTTTTCTGCGTTTTAACAATCCGTGGGATGAATCTCCAACATTTTTTGCTTGTCTGGAAAAGATTCAAGTAAAATCTTTGAAGTTTGCACGGTAAGTTTGCGATTTCTTTCCTCCAACTCTGAACTCAGTTGAATGCTAAAGGTGTTTTAAGCTAGCTCCGGTAGTACTGCAGACGTCTGGGCCACTCGCGGTGGCTTTGGCTGTATAAGTAATTATTACATTTTAAAAAGGTTAACGTGTGCTTTTTGTAGTGAAAAATAGACACATTGTAGAGTTATTTGCAGTGCAGTTTACAGAATGAGCCTCGATATTTTTCCAAACGCGTGCCGTGAGTGCTAAGTAATTGGAAGACATTTTGCTCCTCAGTTAAGGCGGGTCTGCAGGGTTCATCCCATTCACAGTGTGACGACACCACAAACCATTTCCATTATTGCAAACTTCAAAATGTGCAGTTTCACTGTATGTTCAATTTTTACGCTGTAAAAACCTTTTATCTTGTTTAAAAGATCATCTTGCAGACGTTTGGCCTGGCATGTCATCTTTTGAAACTGGTTATGGACATGTGTTTAAAGTAAAGTCATCATTAACTGCTCACATGTCTAGAAAGCATAATCTGAAAATTTAAGTATGCATATTAGGAAAAAATATTCTCAGCCCTCTGTCAGTGGTGGAGATGTTTAGAGAGCAGAGATGTAGCTAAGCCAACAATGTCAACACTGATATGTAGGAGGATTTTAGTAAATCATATTTAAAAACCTTTCCAGATCTTACTTTGTGCTGTATAAAATGTGTGTACACGTTTTTTTCCCCCTCTCTGATTCAAGGTGATCTAAATTCTACACGTGAAAATGGGTGAATTAGAACCCATGTTCCTCCACACTGCCATTATGGAAGTCCTACCAGAGCCGCAAAAGACATCCTGGAAGAACACTTGCAGTCCATTGGAATAAATGGAGTTGTATGAGGATCTACGATTCATAGAAGAGGCTGACTTGCTGCCAGCTTTGAGACTTGTTCAAACCCGGAAACGTCTTGCTTTCTGAAAATTGAAATGTGAGTCTCAAACATTACAAATGAGTTTTTGTAATGCACGGATGTGGATATGAATATGAATGGGTAACACACTGACAGTACAGTGTAAACTTAATACACTTATACTGTTTTTTTTTTTTGTTTTTTGTTGCAGACCAAACGCCAGAGAACAGCGCATCATCATCTGTTGAGACCTCACCAGCACAAGCATCATCCACACCTTCCAGAAGCCGAGGACTGTACATACATTGACTGGGAGGACAGCTTTGAAATTCCATGGAGTAAGTTTTCTGAGGAATTTGTGCAGTCTTTGGAAAGGGGAAAGAGACCTGGCCCAAGACTAAGGAAGGAAATGGTTTGCACTCTGGTTGCAGAAATGATGAAAGCAAGACGTTTTTCCAGACTCTAAAAGGCTGCAGATGATGCAAGGAGAGCAGAAGCTGCTCAGAAGAGATGAGATGTTAAAGAGACGCTCTTTCTTCTGCTCTGCTACTTTAATGAGGAGGATGCCATGTTCTTGTAGAAGATGCAGATGAGGTCCAGCTGCAGCAGGTGCCGTTGACTCCAACTGTTATTGTATGTGGTTAGTAAAGTTTCAAATGTTAAATGATTCTAGAGGTTTTGTCTTTGTACACTGTACATGAGTGACATGTTTTCTTTATCCATTGTTCTGTCTTTAGGACAGTCTTGCTTTTCCCCAAGGAGGTTCATGCTGAGTTTGGACCGCTCCATCGTACACAACAACATTGCAGCTCTGTGCCTGATGTTCAGAAGCTACTTCTGCTTTAACAGTCATTATCCAACTGAGCTGGCTTCAACCCTGGAGTTTCTGCAAAGGTACATATTTATGAGTGCTGTCATGCAATTCATTTTTGGGTGTGTTAGTTAATCATGACCTGAAGTTAATTATTCTAATTAATCTAACTCAGGGCTGCTCATCCCTGGTCCTTGAGATCTACCACCCTGCCTGTTTTCCAACTCTCCCTGAATTGCTTGCTGCTGATTACCTGGACCAGGTGTGTTCATCCAGTCAGAATGTGGAGACATCTGGTTGAGCTGATCAACAGCTAGCAGGGCTTGGAGATCTAGAAAACAGGCAGTGTGATAGATCCCAAGGACCAGGAATGAGCAGCCCTGGCTAACCTAAAATTTAGCTTTGAAAATCTTTATTTTGGGGTAATTTGATTTAAATAGCAAGATTGTCACATTAAAAGAAATAAAATACAATTTAAAGGGTGGCTTTATAAAGTTTTCTAAGTATAACAGACTTTTTTCCAACCTTTACTTTTGTACCACTAAGTGGTAATTCTTCAGTCTCAAACAGAACAAAGACATAAGCCAAAGTGCTCTACTTTAAAAAACTAATGGAAATATTCTGAACAATCCAAAAAATATTGACCACAAAATTCTTAATCATAACATAATATATATTCGTTGAAATATCTTATTCCACAGTTTGCCGTCTGACACAATCAGCCCTCAGTGTTCCAATTAAGACAAGGGTATTATTTTTCCCTTGTTAAGAGCAAACCATGCAAAATGTGACTTTTGATCATTTCTTAAATGTTTGATCTGGACTGTATCATGAAAAATGAAATGAAACAGATTTGAACCTTATTTGTTAAATAGTTAATGCCCATAGTATGCTGCATTTCAATTCTTTTAACTGAAACAGATGTCCTCTCAAGCGACGTGTGGCTGCTTTTAGGGATGACAGAAACGTAATCTCATGGTAGCATTATGCAGCTGCTTTTATAAAACTACAGTTTGCTTCTAGCTTGAGGTGTTATTGTTTGTTATGTGCTGTCTATTATCAGTTTACTCATGCCAGATTTTAATGTTCTTGTCTTACAGCTCATGTCCTGAGATGTGCCACTCTACCTGGTTGGGAACAAATTGAAGAGGCCAAGCTCAAGAAAGCCTTTGTCAACAAATGTAGAGCCAGAACAGGTTCTAAGGCGACTGCTATGATCTACAGTATGCGGACTGGTTTCTCTTCCATCTTTTTTCTTATTTTTTGTCTTAATTTGGTTCTCAAATTGGTTCATGGATTTGATAGTCTGTAAGTTTCAGAGAATGTTTTTATCAGGTACTTTTTTATGTGGTTACATAATCTTGTTTTTTTCCTTGTACCTCAGCAGTGCTGTCAGTGTGTTTGTTGTTTAAAATCTGGAAGTATTCATGACCAGCATGTCAACCAGATTGAGTACGCCACGTTTCATGTACTTAATGCATTTAATATTTTAAAAAGTGTCTAATACTGCTACCACAATTGAAATGCTGTACTGATGATGGTGCTGCCCAAATAAAGTGTAAAGCATTTACATTTCTAGTATTGTTTTTACTGTTACTGTATATCAGTGGTCTCCCATCCTGGTCCTTGAAGGTCACTGTTCTGGATGTTTTAGCTGTTTTCCTGCTTCAACAGATCTGCTGCAGTGGTTGAATTGCCTCCTCAAGTTCTGCAGGAGGTGGTTAATCACCTGTTGATTCACATCTGGGGAGCAAAGAAACATCTAAACCCTGCAGGATGGTGGCCCTTGAGGACCAGGATTGGCGACCACTGCTATAAAACTAAATTCTCTTTTCTTTCTCAAATATATCTCAAATATCATTCTCATTAACGGCTTTGGTAAGACATTCAAGAGAAATGATTCAGACATGAAAGAGACATCAGACAGACAACGATGAGATCTCTTTTAGGACTCATTCTTCTCAGATTTGTCTCATGAGCGTCTTAGGGTCGTCTCTCCCACTTCTTAATTATTGCTCAAACAGTTGTCTCAACTCAACCTCATTTGTCTCAGTGATGTCTTTTCTCATTCTTGCTTAACTCTTGCTCCTAAGGGACCCTTAGGAGCAAGAGTTCAGAAGCAAATGATCACAGAATGATACGAATATGAGACGCTCAAACTGATCTCAAGAGACGAGATCAAGCAACATTTGAGCAACAGATTTTTCCTATGGGGTATTTCTGAGTCAAAGTTGAATGTGATACATAAATGTTTATTATGTCATTGATTTCAAGCATCAGTGTAGTTGTGGCAAAGTTAAACTGTGATCATTTGACATCTTCAATAAAGACAAATAGAAAAAAAAGGAATTTGTTGGAGACTAGGTTGAAAACTTAGTCTAAAAGTCTAAAAGTAAACAAAGAAAAAAGGATTCATAGATGGTATGGTGTCAAATAAGGATCAGTTTACAGTCAATCAAAAACCAGATTTTAAATTTGAAAAAGGAAGAAAGTGTGAGGTTTATGCCAATTTGTTTGCATTGAGTTGTGTTTTTTTAGCTTTCATTCTGTTTTGTGTTTCCTCCTGTCGCAGTCAGACCCTTTACATTTCAACATTTGATCAAAATGCTTATGTTTGTATTTTCACTTTAAATTTTTAAAATAAAAATGCCAACTTACTGAAATACATTTTTCACTTTAGTTAAATCCTCTGACCATGGGGGTCTCGGTCGTGATGCTCTTTTCTCCAGTAATAGATCGTGGGGACCCTCACAGCTGCTTGTGTAAGGAACCAGCCTTCCTGGTACCTCTGAACTGTGGGGGCTGATTCTCCTGGTTTGTCCTCCTGAGAGCCCAGTGAACACACATTTGAAGGTGTTACCTTGGCCACCAAAGCCCGGTGGGTTCTGGTCCGGCTAAACAGGAGTGATCTCCTCTTGTCATCGGTTGCCTCCTTTCTGTTTTGGTGCAATCTGTTTTTTCCGCAATTTATTAGGACAATCTTAAACTGGTAAGGGGTCTGCATAGAATTCTTTATGGCTCCTCTCTAAATAGATTCTAGGAGAACAGGTGCTTTCTGGCTGCATTGTGCCAAATGTAATTGTCGGTGAAGGGGGGGTTATGGTTTGGGGTTTTGGTTCAGGAGCTGAGTAAGGCCCCATATTTCCTCTGCTTGTAGCTGACAGCAGTTTTGGATGACCATTTAAAGATAGTTGCTCCTTTGGTTCCTCTGATTTCTTTGACAATTTTAAATGTATTGTCATATGAATTCTAAATTAGTTTTTCAGTTTGAGTGACTCTTTTTGAAGCCCTCATCAGGTCCAGACAAACCATTTCTGTTGCTGTGACTTTGGAACATGTCAGCCTGACGCGCATTGACACCAGGACCCAAACGATCCAAAGCTGTCAAACTTTATTCTCTTCTTTTTCTGGGTAATATTTGCCCAACAGTCTGCTTCAGATAAGTTCCACCAATATCGTCATTTCTCCCTTTTAGACTGTTTTGGTGCTGGCCTTGAAGCGATGTCGGTGCTATCAGCTGAGATCAGTCCATTAAGGGGGGGGGGGGTGCAGAGGTTCAGCTTTGTGCTCAAAACAAAAAGCTGTGGCCTTCCAAAGCTGCATAAACAGAGCAAGTCACAACATTTTCTTTAAATTTATATCTTTAAAAGCCCAATGATGGAACTGAGTGCTGCCAAATGCAGCCTGGGTTGAGGGAGAGCGGGGGGTGGGGTGATATAAATTCCCAAAGTGCCGTTTTTTAAAAAATCAGATAAAGAGGAGTGAGGGGGGAATTGCAGTGGGTCAAAGTCTAGGCTCAGAGAGGATCTGAAAGGTGGATGTAAAGCAAAGATGGAAGTGCAAACATGCTGTGGTTCATATGTCACCTTTCTGAAGTTCTCAATGTTCAATGGAGAGCAACCAATGGACTATCTGAAAAGGGTTCAAACCCCCAACCACTGCTAATTGTCGATTTTGAAAAAAAAAAAAAAAAACTAAACCTTCTTCATTCTGTGAAATGTTTTTATCTTTCTCATCAATGAAAGATAAAAAACATTGTTTGCATGAGTACAAGTCATTTCAAGTTGTGTTTGTTTGCACCTACATTATGAAACATGCTAAAGGTAAAAGTCACCTGCCTCAAAAAAATCCTGCTTTTTATCTGGAAAAAGGATCAGTTTACATTTTGTCAGATTGGTGTATAATGCATATTTATCAATGGTCACGCTTCCTGGTTGACCATCTGGTTAATAAAGCCTTTGTCAGATGTACCTGTACTGCAGGTTTTTTTTGCAGTTCCCTGAAATGAGCCGTTTTAGGCGTTGTTCAACACTAAAAAGTTATTCATTTGATTTTTAGGATCATTTGTCCTTCATTAGGTTGTTATTTCTTATCCCTGTACGGTGCTTTTAGACGGCCCTGCTCCAACCTCCTGACCCTCCTCCGTCACCCCAGGGAATGCTTTCTGGATTCACCGGTGTTCTGACCTGAATAGGTTCCTCTTTAGATGTTCTTTGCAGAGGACAGACACGCAGGCGGCCTTGAAAGAACTAATGGTGAATCCTTTTCTCTGAAGGTCATTTGTTCACCCCCCAGCCTGCAGCTGAGATGAGGACTTTCCAGGAAACGGAGGATGTGTGCTTTATTGTGGGATTGACTTCAGTGAACTGGAGGAGTTTGAGAGAAAACAAGAGAAACATGTGACGAACACAGCCTAAACACGAGGAAGAGGGTAACTGTAACATAAATACCCAACTTCTGCCGTAAATGATGGAACAAATCTATTTCTAAATTGTTCCCAGTGCTGCGATGTAGCTGTTTTAGCCATAATCAAAAAAACTTGCTTTGTTTTTGGGACATAGTTTCTGCAGGGCAGCAGGAGTTTATTAGAAATTCACCTCTGTGGTGTGGGCGAGACCGTTGGCGTGGAGTAGGACTGCCCACAGTTCACATCATCCCGTTGTTTACACTCTCCCATTAGCTTCCAGCCTCTCACAACCCCAACCTTACACTGTGCAGCAAAAACGGCACTATTGGAGCTAGCCGTACAGTTTTGATCCACATTCCAGCTCAAAAGAGAAAAACAAAGGCGTCCATGGATTTGTTCATCTACAAGTGGAAGCATTGGAAAAGAGAGAAATGCCACAAGAATGTGTTAAAAGCACCAAAATCACAATTTTTATCAGAGTGGATCTGTAAAAGATACATTCTGACATCCATAAAAAAATGCAGGAAAACATCAGGCTGGTGTGTTCAGGGTCAATCAGAACACAGAGGTGCCTCCAGTGAGCCAGAATGAAGGTAAACACCTGTTTTCATTGTGTAGATCGCCTTTTTATCCTCTCATTTCTTTTTTGGTTTATCAATTCAGAATGAGAATAAAAGAAGAAGAAGAAGAAAAAAAGATCAAGCCAAAGATGAGTTCAGTGGAGAGGTGGAGATGCTCAGGCCCCTTCCTCTGGGAGGAACAGCTGGGATCCTCATTGCTCTCTCTGCTTGACCTTAAAGAGTGTCTGCACACCAACGTGCAGCCAAGCATCCTCCGTCCTCTGGGAGGGTTGGGTGGAAGGAACAGAAGGTGGACCAGATAAGGAGTTGTAGGAGTGGAGGGGGAGAGGAAATGGACACTTAAGGTCCTCCTGGAGCTTGTCAGCACAATGTGTGTGCATGCTCATGCATGCTATGAGCTTTCCCATAATGCACTAATGCATTGAGATGAAAAGGTGAGGCTCGATGAAAAACCCCTTTAGTACAAACAGAATGACTTCCAGTCTCCAGAGGTAAAAATAAAAACCCTTAATGACATCAAATCATATCAAAGGAACAAAGAGTGAAAACAAAAACGGGTTTTATCCTTTAAAGCTCTGTAGCAGATCAAAGAAAAGTTCTCCTTTGAACTGGGAAGTTATGAGGAAGCCAAACTTCTGGTGGTTGAGAGTTTTAGACGGTTAAAAGATAAAGCTATTGTTTCTGATGGGAGGGCATTGGTTTGACTCCCTGCTAGCCCAGTCATGTACCGAAGTACCTTTGGGCATCACACTGAACCACACACCCTGTGTTTGGCTGTTTTTGGCCACGCAGTTTTTATTTCCCTTTATTGTCATCAGCCTGTCTGGTCTTCTGTTCTGTTTTGTCGCCTTTTTGTTTCTCCGTGGTTTTAGTCATGTTTCAGTTTATTTAGTAAATGTTTTTTTTTCTGCTACTACATAGTTTTGCCTATTTTTTCTGCATTTTGGGTCCTACACCTTCACACATACAGGTTCAGTGGCTTTGTGATAGACTGTTAAACATGAGATTGAGAGGTCATAATGTTATTCCAATGGGGGGCTCACACCAGTTTCTCTATAGCCGGTGTCTAATGCCTCCTTGCTTGGGGGGGTTGAACCTGCAAATGGTTCCTGAATGCGGCTGTGACTTGAGCACACTACTCCCCCAGGGGAGAAGTCAACTGTGGAGAGAGAAAAAAAGGTTTAAAAAGTAGTTCTGTAAAACATTTGGCTTAAAAATTAACATCTGCCAAAAATGATGTTCGTGCTAATCAAAAAGCAAAGCACCTCCCTTAGATCTGCTCACCGCTGGCTACCAGCTGATTCCCTGCATGCCTTTGTTTTGTTGACTAGAGGAGCCGACCTGCCGCACAGAGCTGAGGAGGTGTTTGCTGCATTTGACTTCTGGCTGCCAGGCCAACGCAGATGAAGAAGGAGCTGAGGCTGCAGGGCTTCACCTCTTCAGGGAGCAGAGGGGGCTAAGTGGCAGAATCCGGGGACCATCCAAAAACATAAGAAAACAATGAGAGAATCATCACAGCGTTCTCCAGTGGAGACACTTGGTTTTGTCCAGAATGTTCCAAACTAAGCCTTTTTCTCAACAGGATGTTCTTCAAATTCTAATATGGATTAAAACTTTGGTCTTTGAAAGTAGTTTTGTCAAAGGTTTTCATGATAAACTATATCAAAAGTAGTTATTGGTACATGATTTTTTTCAAATAAACTAAATAGATTTGGATAGAAAAAAACTTTACACAATCTGTTGGTTTTGTATTAGTCTCCAATGTTGGCATTACCTGGGATTATTAAAAAAAAAAACTTTCTTCACAAGCATTGAGTGATTTTTGTGCCATTATTCCAAGCACAATACATAAAATAATATGTGTGCTCAAAAAGTTATCCTGCACTTGAAATTCAAAAATATGTGAAAACAAAACAATTTTTACTAGAGATACATTTTCTCTCTTCTGCGCTACAAACAGAGCAGGGCAGACCCTTCCAAACGTCCCACAAAAGTATTTGTAAGGGTTGCCCTACTCTGTGAGAGTATTTCTTTTGAGTGAAAATTGTTTAAATTGCACAGATTTTTAGGCTTCAAGTGCATTTTTTGTTTCTATTCCAAAAGAAACTTTTGAGCTTACAAAATGTTTATATTTTGTGACAGCTTTAGAAAGTTATAAAAAGAGTAGTTATAACTGCGTAATGTAATAGTTGTCTACCACTCATGTAGGTCACACTGGTGAAGCAGGACTTGTAGCTGTGTTAGGGGTTGACAGCATTGAATGACCAGAAGCTGTATTCACAGAACCCCAGCAGCTCGGTTTCCACCGACTGTTTTCCTGCTCAGACCTGCTGTGGCCAGCGCTCACACCCTCTGAGTCTTTCAGAGCTGAAAGTCGATCCGATATTTTCCTCTGTGATCTGTCTGTCAGAACACAGCGTGGTTTGGTTTACGTCACACGTTTGATGCATTGACACACGGCACAGGGAAGTTAGATAACTGACACTGCAGTCAAATGAACATGACTTTAGAGTTCAGCCTGGATTACCGGCATCTCTGTTCTTTCTGAAGAGGCTGAAAAAAAAACCCACACAGGCCTGAGGAAGCATACAAACTGTTCACAGAAAGGCCCACTGAGATCCGACCAGCTTTATGCACCAACATGCATGTATTTTTCAAAACTATTTAAATGTCATGGAAGAGATCCAAGCCTTTGGATTAAAATTTTCTGTCACTTACCCCAATCCCGTTGTGGTTTGTTGAAATGTCCACCACTTCCAAATGTTTAGACTTTGCAGCCAAATTCACAGGCAAAACGCTGATCAATGTGAGGAAATATCAGCTTAAATCATGTTCGCATCCCAGAATAACTGCTTGTGCACAAAACACTGGAGAGTTTCTTCTCCAGGTTGATGCCAAGATGCCTGGCAGCATCTTTTCCCATTTAAATCCAACAACCTAACTTTTAGATCCATTTCCCAAAACCATTTTAAAAGGAGAAAAGGATAAAGACAGAGGGCTTTATGGTATTTTTATTGGTGTTTGTTTCATAGATGATGTAATTCTATAACTGGAGCGAGTGAGTGTGACGTCAACCACAGAAAAGGCTTTACTTCTGGCTCCAATGAAATTAAATCAATTTAGTCACCATTTTTTACAATATGGACGCCGCCATGTTGGAGCCTGACGTTGTCAGTCAGCAGTGATTGACCCCAGTCATTTTTTTATGACAAGCACTCTCGCCATTTAGGAGTGACCTTGTTGGACGCCAGCACTACCACTTGAAAGCAGGTTACACAAAATCTGTCAATCAGACGAATTGGATTGGAATTGGATCTTGGTCAATCCACCATTTAGACCTCCATTCTGGAGTTCCACAAATGACAGACAGCGGCCCACATCAGGGACGCCTGGAGCTGCAATCTACTGCAGACGGAGCTGACCAGAGCAGGTTCTGCTGATCACAGTGACATGCTGCAGGAGAGGGGCTGGGCCGCCCAATGCTGCACCAACAGAAGTACAGTTACCACTGCCCCCACCCCCACCCCCACCCCCACTCCCAGAAAGTCATAAGGGCAGCACACAAGAGAAACACCAAGAGCCAAATCCTAGAGCGCTGTCAACAGAGACTGTCAAGTGGTGAAGCACTGATCAGGAAACCTAGTTACTACTTCAAACCACTTCATTTGATGTCTTTTTCTCATTTTGTGTTTTGCGAATTAGCGCTCTATAAATAAACAGGTTTTCTCACTTTAGAAAGCAGATCCAGAAGTGTGAGGATGCTCTTCAGTGACTGTAGCTCTGCCTTTAATACAATCAATCCTTAGCAGCTGAATAACAAACTGCTCAACCTAGGTTTCCCACAATCCCCTGTGCTCGGACAATTGACCTACTATTAGACCACAGACAGACAGACTTGGCTCCATCATTACGCTCAGCACAGGCTGCTGTTTGAGTCCATTACTATAGTTCTTTGTACGCCACTGGCTGTGCATCATCTCACCCCTTCAATACTGTTGTGAAGTTTACCAATGACAATAGTGAGATTTATCTCAGCAAGAGATGAAGTGAGCAGTCTCCTCCAGGACACACTCTAGAAAATGATCCTGAACTTCAGAAAGAAGTTGCTGAACATTCACATTTGTTTAAAATAAAGACTGTGTGAGGAAGCCTCCACCTTCAGACCCCTGGGCGGTACAACTTTTCATGATCTCAGCTGGTCTGTCAGTGTCAATGAGAAAAGTGAAGAAAGCCCAACAACACTTGCACTCTCTCAGGAAACTCCAATAAAACTGTAAAGTGCTGCTTTTCACTGCAAAAAGAGGCCCCTAAGAAATAAGTCAACAATCTTTAGCCCATTGGCAGATTTTCTTTAAATATAAATAAAAAATCGGCCAGTGGGGCAAGAAAAATGGTCTTACCAAGAATTCCTATTTCTGGAAAAACATTCTAGTCTCTAAGACATGTTTTTTCAAACAAGGATTATTTTGCTATTAAAAATGTTCTTCCTAAGATTCAGTTTTTGCAGTGCTCTCAGAGGGTGGAATGGTTCAGCTGTGGTCAAAAACCTCTTCTGACAATCAGGAAGGCAGCAGAATAACTATTAAACATTACGCGATGGCATCGCAGATGTAGACGTAAAAAATCTGTGCTTTCAAAACATATGTAATTTCTGAGGTACTGCATTCGTGTTTTTAATAGTTTTTTCTAAAGACGGATTCTGAATGATTCTTTTGATTGTCATGACCAATCAATCGATCAAAATGAAAAACAATTTGACCTGGAATAATGGGAAATGAGCTTGAATCATAATCTTAAGTTTCAGAAATATCGTTGTGCCAGACTGCTCTCAGTAGCAACACATCCCTCTCTAAAGTTTCAAACATTCTCTTCTAAAATAGGTATGGTGGAGCATTGTAGGGAGCTGTTGATTGGAGTGAATAAAGACCACTGACCGTTATGACAAATAGACTGAGTGACTCCTCCCCCCTTTCAAATCCAAATAGGAAGAATCCGCTGGCTCCAATAAACCAAAATCCCAGTGTGGTTGCCATAGACACATTGACCCAGACTGACTCGTACCATTCACTGCTTACTGGCATAACCAACGTGTCATATCGTAAACAAAAATGGCAATTGAATTGGTTTTATTTGGTTGGATCTGGAAGTAAGTCATTTTCATGGGTGATGTCACACTGACTCTGTCAAGTTATCATATTCGGTCAACAGTAAAGACATCAGACATTGTGAGTTTGCGTGTGTTGCATGACTTTAGTGCAGCACATTCACAAACAGCAGGCACATGTAAAGCTATAGTATCACCGCAGGTCTGATCTGAAATCTACGATATAAAAGAAAATTGTTGCTAATTTGAAAATAATCTCCAGCAGATTCGTGTGTTTAACTACACTGACCAAAAATATAAACGCAACACTTTTGTTATTGCTCCCATTTTTTATGGTATGAACTCAAAGATGTGAAACATTTTTCCACATACACAAAATAACCAGTTCTCTGAAATATTGTTCACAAATCTGTCTAAATCTGTGATAGTGAGCACTTCTCCTTTGCTAAGACAATCCATCCCACCTCACAGGTGTGCCATATCAAGATGCTGATTAGACAGCATGATTATTGCACAGGTGTGCCTTAGACTGGCCACAAGACAGCACAGTGACACGGCAGGATTACCACGTGGATGACCAAATATCCACCTCAAAGATTGCTGAGATGACAGTTCTCTTCAGCGTTTTCTTAAGGAAGAAAACACATTTGTTCAGATTAGTCAGATTCAAAGGGAAATGTGAGGTCTTTAATGTTTCAAAGTGTCACGAAAGGGTAATTGTGACATTCACATCCTGTAACTCTAGAGTAGAGTGCTGACAGCGGCTCTCCTCAAGTTGCGGTCATCTCCATCGATTGTTGAACATGACGGGAAGCTTACTAGCAGCTGTTATCACATTTACATCAACTCAAACCCAAAGAGAGTGAGGCAAAGATTAGAAAAAAGACTTGTCAACAAGAGATTAAAAGGAGAAGCCCCAAAGCTGATTGGAGATGATGTTAAGAAGTTCTGCTTAATTATGAGAGCAAACCTTTTTGGATGGCCTGAAGATGTTCATTTTTGGAGTTAATTTGCCACATGAAGAGATCATCATATCTAAACACCCCCCTGGCATCCGGAGTCTTATCCATATAGCTTATGAGTATCAGCTCGGGCTTTTAATTTCTGTATTTTTAGTTGATAGATATCAGCCCAATTAATCCAAGTAATCACAGGAACCTTGAATTCATTTGGTATGAATTTTAGATTCTGAAGATTAATTTTAAGATTAAAGAGTCGGCCTGTGAGCGTTCTCAAACAGGTGCTCCAAATAAAACAGGACTTTAGAGCATTTTCTGACGGCAAACCATTAACTGTTGTGAGAACTTGACTGAGTGACCCCTCCTCCCCGGTGTTCCAAATAGGAAGTACAGCAAAAATCCCACAGACTGAGACATAAACAGCTGTTACTCTTTCTACCAGTCTGAATAACCATTCTTGCTCTGATACCTTTTTTTAACCTAATTTTTTTCATTATACTTTTTTCTTTATTGCAAGTTATTCAAGGTATAAACTGACCAAACAAGTCCCACAAAAACGTGTGGTCTCACATCAAACGTTTGAAACATGTGTGTGGCCCTCCAACAAGCTCACTCCTGATTGGTGAGAGTAATTGCCACAGAAATGATTATTCCAATCGATTGGGACCATTCCCTCCTAACTGACGATTTCTGGTTTCAACACGCCGACATCTTTACTACAAAAACATGCCAAATGAACTGACTCCATTTGGTTGGTGGTAAATCATATAGGTGATGTCTCACTTACTCGGTCCAGTTTCTTATTAAGTCAATGGTGCAAATCCTGGCCCCCCACCCTCCAGACACCAGTAGCTTCAGACTTAACCTCAGCACCTCAAATAAAATAAAATGTAAAACATGTAGGGTGATCATCTACACCACATGTGTCAAACTCAAGGCCCGCGGGCCAAATGTGGCTCTCCATGTCATTTTATGTGGCCCTCGAGACCATAAAAGTTTTTAATTTCTTAAAATAAAAGATAAAAATTGGTGTATTTATTCATATCTAGGGGGAATCTGACTTGAAAGGCAACTATACATTTGGACTTAAACACTGTCCATATAACCTAACCTGACAGAAAATTAAAAGGATTTATGCTAGAGTAACAAGCAAACAAATGTTTTCTATGTAACTGTAATTGTCACTTTAAAAGGTTATAATAAATAAATAAATTAGTTATTTAACATTAAGGAGTAGTTATGTTTATTTTTTATTACATTTAGTTACATGTATCTGGCCCTTTGAGGACAACCACTATGCTGATGTGGCCCTCGGTGAAAATGAGTTTGACTCCCCTGATCTACACCTTTGTTTTATTTAGCTTGAATGTGAAACCTTTAAGCCGTTTCAGCAAACTGTTTGAGGTGTAATATTTGAGCATGGAGCTGCTTCCTGCAAAGAAACACCTGAGTGTTACATTTATATGGATTTGTTCACACTTTTCTACAGACAAAAGAGGAAGAGGAGGGATCTGGATCTTCGTGCATGCACACATACACACTCTATCGTTATGTGAAGGTCACAGTGATGGTTAGCTTTAGCGACAAACACCTCTGATGTTTTGGTGTTTATCAGTGAGCAAACAGGTCCTGCTTTCAGAACCCCCCCAGACATCTGCAGATGTTCCTCCTCTTTGGAAATCGCTCCACATCTTCTCATACTTCATATCCTTTCAGTCAGTGATCACCTGAGGCGGCAGAAAGCTGTCCATCCTGTCAGCTCCGTTTGGATTTGCCGGCTGTGAATGTCGTCTGCACTGTTTTACTCTCCTCCTCCTGCTCCGTGTCACTGAAAGGAAACTGACGTCAAGACATTTAGTGAATCATTGGGAGGCTAAAGCTGCAGCGACTCATCAGTCTTTTTGAACGGGTTCCCAAAGGAAACAGCTCGACCGATCTCAGCTTCTGACCGCCTCCTCAGTCTGATGGAAAAGTCACAGGTTCCTGCGCATGTGAGGGAGCGCAATGCCTCCTCCAAGTGTAAAAAGGACAAGAAAATGATCATGTCATGTTGTTGTCGGATAGAATAATAAGAAACAAAGAGAAACGACAGAGAAGATGAGGTTCCGATTACAGTTCAGTAGATTCTGGCATAGTAAGGATCACCTGTGATCCCTGAACAAGCCATTCCCCCAAAGCTCTGACGTTACATTTCACATAAAACCACAACGTAAACCAAACTGCACACGGCCCTGTGCTGCAAAGATGGTGGAAAATTTCATGTGAACTTTGGACTCTAAATTTATATATTTTTTTAAATATATATATTTTTTCTTTCTAAAAGCGCACAGGTCCTTCTTACTTTTTTGGCGATTGTAAACCAATGAAATGAGGGCACACAGCCACCTACTAGCTGGGAGGGGGAACATCAGTGCTTTCACCTGAAATTCATGTGAATGTGAATCGTTGAGTCAACCTCACATTTTTCCGCTTCAACACTGCAATGATTTACCTGAACATCCATTTCAGAAAAAAGTTCTTCTCGTGTTTTTCTTAACATACACTGACATGTAGATATAAAAGCATAGATGATTTTTGGTGACGATTTTCTCCTTTTTTCTCAGTGTTTTGTTTTAGTTCATTAGCTGTTGAAAAAAAAATGTATCAGATTGCAGCTTCTGCGGAAAAATACTTGGTCATAAAGAAATGGCTCTGCAGATGTGTATTCTCTGTACTCGTCCATCTCCAAACTGACAGAAAATTCATCCAAACCCACCATCTTACTCCTTCATTTTTGTACGCATCTATACTTTATTCTTCCATGTGACGCTCGGAGAGGTTGTCACACAGATCTCACCACACATTCCTGATATGAGCAGTAATTTGGCTGAAGTGCTTTTCCTTTCTGCTGCTCGCTGAGATGAAAACCGGAGCGGCGCGCTCGCCTTTATGTCATGTCTGGATGCTAGAGCTGCTGTCCAGAGTTTAACAGCTATCCCGAAGATCAAAAATACATTCTAAAAAGTGTGCTGGCATCTCCAACTGTTTCACCAAACACCCCCCCCCCCCAAATCACTATACCTCCTCCTTCTCCATTCACTCCTTTTGCTTCTATTCCATCTGTGGTTATCTCCCTCTCTGTTTCTCTCTTTATTAACCAGCTTCCTCTCCCTTTCTCTTCGTCTTTGACAAGAAGAAGAGCTCTTATCTCGTCCCCACTGGAAGCACCACCCCCGCCATACACACACACACACACACACACACGCACACACACGCTTCCTCACCAACATTCCCTCGGGGCTTGTTATGCTC
Organism: Oryzias sinensis; assembly: GCA_037389245.1. NCBI lineage: Eukaryota > Metazoa > Chordata > Actinopteri > Beloniformes > Adrianichthyidae > Oryzias > Oryzias sinensis. Next base: position 4,114,749 of record CM074496.1, read on the forward strand.
AGCACGCCAATGACAGATAACGACTGGGCTAATGAATTTCTAAACTAATCTATATTTGTATACAGTTCAAAGGGGGGCAAACTGGTAAAGGAGAGGGAGGGGTGTGGGGGTGGGGGGCAGAAGGGACAGGCTGCCTGATGGGCCAAGTAACCAGAACCTCTAAAGACACTGAGGTGAGCTGTCTGCAAGAGGTGGACTCTGGAAAACTACTGCATCCTCAGAGGAATGGATGATCCAAAGTTGGAAATCTGGAGAATCATCAGAAGAGGACATTCTGCAGAAAGACAGTCATGGGATAAAAAATCACCTTGAAAGGGGGCAGTCTGGAAGAACAGACCGAATAAGCCCAATTAAATGAATCATGCATTTGTTAGAAAGTTCAACTTTACCTCTCAAATGGGTAAAAAAGGTTTCTGTTCTTTTGCTCTGCTGTGATCTCTCCTGGGGGCCGTCCCCTTCCTGAGGTCTCCTGTGAGAGTCACAGGTGTGTCCTTAAGATCATGTTCCTATTTAAGGTTTGAGTTTCTGTTGTACTGTGTCGACGCCTCTTTTTGGTTTTGCTCTTTTGAGTTTGCTTGTCGCTCTCGGCATTAAAGTCTTTTGGATTTTGGACCTGAGTCTTGTCCTTCCTGCTCTTGGGTTTTTGTCCCTGGCCCCCCGTAACAGTCTCTACACTTCTAAACTGTGGAAAGGAGGGACAGGTGAGCAGAATGTCAGCCTCAGGTTTGTAGAAAATCTATATGTTGATGTTCAAAGCCATCTTTGCCTTCAGCCATCATTGTTCGTGTTTTTGGAGAACTTAGAGAAAGACTGGTGACAAAAGTAACAGCTGAATGTTGGTTGGAGAAACTGCTTCACTGATGAAGCATTCCTTACAGGCCATTTGACACTTGTTCAAGGACACGCCAAACTAGCATTCTTGAACACGCTATGTTCACACTAGATTGTCCCTACCTGATATAAGGCATGTACTTACAGTTGGAAGAGGCTTGGTGTGAATGTTGAAATGTCGAACTGCTCACAAATGCTCCCTTTTTATTTGTAAGTAAGTTTTATTAATATAGCGCATTTCACATATAAAATCACAAAGCGCTGAACAATAAACAATATACAATCCAGTAAAAGCAGAAAAACAATCAATTAGATATAATGTAAAGCAAAACTAAATTGAAGAAAAATAAACATAGAATAAAAGTAACAGTAAAACCAGTCAGCTAAAAGCATTTTTGAATAAAAGTGTCTTAAGTTGACTTTTAAAAGATTCGACGGTGTCGGCCACACGAAGGGTCAGAGGGAGGGCATTCCAGAGTCTGGGGGCTGTTCCCTGGAACGACCGGTCACCTCTGGTTTTATACTTGGTCTTAAAAATCTTTAAAAGATTTTGATCTGAGCGTCCGATCCTGTTAAAAGCCTTGCAGCAGTGTTTTGACTAACTGAAGGCGGTTAAGAACAGATTTATTAAGACAAGTAAAAAGAGAATTACAATAATGTAAACGAGAAGAAATAAAAGCATGGATAACCATCTCTAAGACTGAGTTAGATAAGAACGCCCGCAGTTTTGCTATGTTACGTAAATGATTAAAACAGTTTCTAATTAAAAGGCTGGAATGATGGTCCAAAGACATCGACTGGTCAAACCATACACATAGATTTCTGATACAGGGCTGTACAGAGGAGCTAAAACAACCAAGATGCTGGGAAATTATTGGGATTTCGTTTTCTGGGGCAACTATTAGTGTTTCCGTCTTTTCTGGGTTTAGCTGAAGACTGTTACTCGTGAGCCAAGATTTAACACAAGCAAGGCAATCTAGTAGTTCTGTATGTTTGTGTAGTTCTGTGTCATTGAAGGAGCAGTACAGCTGAATATCATCGGCATAGAAATGGTATGACACATTTTTAAAGTAATTTAAAAGCTTTCCAAGTGGGTAGATGTACATTAAAAACAAAAGAGGTCCTAAAACAGATCCCTGGGGCACACCATGTAGGAGTGGAGCGGTATCAGAAAGCATGCCATTTATGTAGACAGAGAATGTTCTATTAGTCAGGTAAGAGGTGAACCACTGCAAAACAAACCCAGCAATACCAAACTCATTTTCTAATCTGCCCAACAGTATTTTATGATCAACAGTCTCAAATGCAGAGGATAAGTCCAAAAGAACCAAAACTGTATATTTTCCAGAGTCTTTGTGAATGAACTTAAAACAATACTTCTTCTCATCCATCACCATGGTTTTGAATGACTTATCGTGTGATGGTTGTGGTTTGTGTTTTTTCGCATTTATGATTTATTGGAAACAGTCTAATTGCAAAATTGTGCTCTGTCTGCAATTCAAGGATTTCGTTATAGTTTTGCGCATATGTGTAATGGAATCACAGCTAACCACTTCACACCATAACTCCTGTTCTGTTTTGTGTGTTGTAGTTTTGTAGAACACTAAAAAAAAAAAAAAAAAAAAAAAAAAACACTAGAGGGTGTAGTTCTAATTGCTCTGACTCAAACTGGACTGTTTCCAGACTACAGGCCACTGTTTGGCCAGGGGGTCACATGTTAATAGTCCAAAGAACAACTGTTGTGGAAATTCTCTCTTCAAAACAGGAACAAAATAGAGATGTCTGGAGCCTTCTTCTGCTTTCTTTTACCCTAATGGCTTTAAAATAAGCCCAGAGACAAGCAGCAGTGTCCATGTATGTTTGAACAGTTTGATTTAAGCGCTTCACTGAAAGCTGGAAAAACAAAACCCAGTAGCACTTCCTCTGGCTCCATGTTCTCCATTGTTGTGATGAGACAACAGAAATGAGAGGCAGTTTTAGAAATAGAAAGATTGAGATTTAGATGACAAGCCCACTGAGTTTTGGGCTATTCTGAGGTTAAAAAAAAAATTCAACTCACACAAATGTGTTTCCCAGCATGCAACGCCAAACCATTTATTGCAGCATATATCTCCAGGAAATCTCAACTAACTGTCTGATCTACTTGTTTCTGACCACAGAGAGGAAAAAATGCTTTTCTTTGTCTTTCATCTACCTTCAGCTCTGCCTCCTGTCTCTGCATCAGTCTCTCTAAACCAACAACATGGCTGCTCTCACCACAGTCTTCTACACCTTAATTTCATAATTGATGACACTCTTGTCAAAAATCACATCTGAAACCTTCTTCCACCCGTTCCAACTTGCTTGACAGGGCTCTTTATCTCTCTCCCACTCTCTATTGTTCTGGACTGTACTCAAAGTCCTCCACCTTCTTCTTCTCCTCTGCTCCCTGTACCCTCACCAATACACTTGAGTTACTCTGTATTTCTACAGCTGACCTTCAATTCTCTCCTTTCCTGAGCAAACATAGATGTCCCTCGACCTGCTCCCTGTTCTCCCTATAGATCACAATGTCATCTGCAAACATGATGATCCACAGATTCCTTTCTAACCTCATCAGTCAGTCCCTCATCACCACAGAAACAAGAAGCAGCTCAAACCTGATCCTTGCTACAGTCCCACCTCCACTTTGAAGTCCTCTGTCTGAACATCTCACTGCTGTCTTCCAGCTCTCATCCATTTCTTGAATAACTCCAACATTCTTCTCTGTCTCTTCAGACTTCATATAAACCACATCTCCTCTCTCTGGATCCTGTCACAGACTTTCTCTAGATCTACAAAGACAAAATGCTTCTCCTCCTGTAGTTCTTCTCTGAAAAATACTCAAAGCTGATATTGCATCTTTAAAAATGGACACATTAACTGAAAAAAATATCTTTAGAAATTAAACAGCTCATTGTGAAGAGGAGCAGCTGAAGAAAATCTTGGATCTCTCATCTGATTAAGATAAAGTATGATTGTGATGGAAGCAACAAGGCGGCGGGGTGAGGGAGGAGCTGGAGTAATATATATATATATATATATATACACACACACACATACTATAATGCTGCAGCAAAAGCATTTTTAATGTGAAGAAACTTCATCAGGAAGGAGGAAACATTATTTGTGTTAACCTTAAACTCACTGTTCTACGTTAGCCTTCTTCTCTCTTCAAACCTTTATCTCAAATCCACCTATGAGCAAAATCTTAAAAATTTTAGGTGTAAGAATATGTTTGATTAAGAACAGACTATGAATGGATTAGTGGCGCCTCTCAGTTTAGTTTTTAAGGAATTCTTCCTGGTGAGCTCAAAAATGATTTGAATTTCTTTCTCCCTCAGAGGTTATACAATCCCATTATAATGTTTTCCATTAGTTGCACAGAATAGCAGAAGTCCTCCAGTATTAGTCAGAATTCGTTCCATGTTTGAAGTCCAGTTCTACACTTGGTTGCACACCATTTGAGAGCTGATTTATGTCTACCATTTCCTCATTGTGCTTTTTCTTTTAAGTGGCTCTGACGGACAGAGCCACAGACTCATGTGCACTCTGTCAGTGAAGCGTTTGATGGACCCGCTAAGCTAAAGCTACAACTCTTATATTTCAAATTATAATGAGCTCTCAGACTCAAGAGAAGAAAATAACGACCTATCTATCTTATGCAGGGGGGTGGGGTGGCTGGAGCCTATCCCAGAAGTCCATCTGGTTTTGGTTTAACAAGTTTTTTTCTTTTAAAATAATAGGAAGTATGATTAAATAATTATCATCGTTTAGAATGTTAGCATAGTTTAGGGGCCGGTTTAGCTCATGCTGGTTAACGGCCGTGAAACCTGGGTTAAAATCCAGGCTGCTCCCTATTCCCTTCTCTGCTGCTGTGCCGGTCCCAAGCCCAGTTGGATTGAGAGGGTTTCGTCAGGAAGGGCATCCGGCGTAAAAACATTGCCAAGTCAACCATGCGACTCATCCTTTAGGGAGGGTTGTTTCGCTGTGGTGACCCCTGATGGGCAAAGCCGAAAGTGAAAGAAGAAGAAGAATGTTAGCATAGTTTACAATGGAAACAAAGCTTAAATGTTTACATTGGTTCCATTAATAATACACTGTTACACGGTTACCTACAGCTCCACCTAAAAGTTTCCAGGTTCTGTTATAGAGGGCTGTTTCGGTTAGTAAAGTAAGAACTTTACAAAGGCTGTTGTTGATCTATCACGCAAAACCAGTAAAGATGACACGTTTCTTCATAGTTGTGAAATAACAGCATTAACTCCTGCTCACACTGGCTAAGTACAGGTAAATGATGGAGGACCCAGGTTTTCAGAATGGAAAAGTTCTGGAATCTCATTACTTTTAGACAAAACTGTAAGCCCTGTCCAAATTCAAACTATTTGAAAGGAAGAATTACTTTAACTACATAAAATGTAAAAATATTGTTGATGATAATGATTTAAATACACTATGGGTTGTTGGCCATTTAACATGATTTTGATCATAATTTTTTTCTAAGATTTCTTTTCTTATACATAGTTTTCTAAATACAAAGGGGAAAGTTTCATGAGGACATGCATGGATGCGTGGTGTTCCTGTTTACTCTGATCCACTTGCATCCCATTATGAAAGCTGCAGTTTGCCAAAAGGAGCTCGGGCTGTTGGCCAGCCTTGTTACTCCAGCCGTGACAAGTCCTGATATACTGCTGTGCTGCACTTTTTGCAGACATAAATCTGATCAGCGTTTGCCTGCATGCCGCTGCCAATTATCCCTCAGATGTATTCCTCCTTTTGTAGCTTTCACAAACAAGCTCCACTTTGTTTCAGGCAACAACAAAAAAAAATCAGTAAATGAAGGAAGTAGGAACCAGCACAACGGTCCTTGGTGAAAAGAGAGTCGGGGAAAGGCTAATTGTCTTAATGTTTCAATAATTCCGCCAGCGTACATGCTGTTGTTTCTACATGTGAACATGCAGCGCCAAGAGAGCTGTCAGACCAAGCTCAACACCTTCCAAAACATGTTGTTGTTTATGTTCTGCGTGGAGCATGAATGCTCCTGACACCAATTTGGCCTAGAAAAGAAACACAAGTGCCTAATGACAGACTCAGTATTGGTGCCCTTGAACCGCAGGCGCCGTTGAGACAGCTTTCATCCCAGATCTGCCATTTCACTGAGGGTTTTTTTTTTTCAGAACAAGACCGAGAGGCAGAATCAGACCCTAAGATCTGAGAACGACACCCCTCTCACCAGTCCCTGTTCCCTGTTCTCCTGAAAAGTCACAATTCTGCAGAAGATTCTTGTCTCCAACCTCAGAGTGGGAGGATTGGGCATCTCTGAACACTATGACCTGAGCAGAATCAAGCATTAGCATCACATGATATCAGAAAAGAAATTCATGAACGTTTATGCATCCCAGTAAAGTCTCACTATCTGTCACACACCTAGGTGTGCTCGGGAGACGGCAGCTGGCTGGGGAGAGCGGGATCGAACCGTCAACCCTTCAGTAGTTGGACGACCTGCTCTACCGCCTGAGCCAACTGCCGCCCAAAGTAAAGCTACAGTAAAACTACAACCATGCTAAAGATAGTAAAACAAATCTGAATCTTCCTCTTTTTCTAGTTGCAGACCTGGCTTCAAGTGATGCCTTTCAAAAAGTTTCAATCTTCTGCATTGTTGATCAAACCTGCAGACTAATAAATGAAACACTAAGTTCATGGAGGAAAATGCCAAGCTCAGCCGCTCTAAGCCAAGGGGCACCATTGTACTCCCATATAACATCTGCTACTTTCATGAAAAGTTTTGAAAAATACAATATTTAGATAAAAGTCCTAATCTACTCCAAACCAGCTTTAATCATCAGATGTTAATGTTCATAAGGGTGGTGTTGTCATGTGAAAGCCTCTTTTTTCTGAAGCTCATTGCATTGATTAGCATAATCACAGATAGAATGTTAATGTAATACTACGAGGAAGGTCTTCTGAAGGGTACAGGATCCTAAGGTCAGGAGTCCCAGGAACCCCTGGAGAACAGGTTTCCTCTGTGGAGACGTATCATGTGACCGTCTGAGCGGCGGTGCTGCCTTTGGGGTTTTACGGGTTTTCTGCCATTTGATGAATCTCCCTGCACAGCTGCCTTTCTCTGCATATTTTGTTGTTCAATTCAGATGTGACACCTTAATTAACTTTGCTGCCCTTAGTGGGTCTGTGATGGCACTGAATCACAGCTTACATGCTCTGTCACATGACAGCATCGATTTTGAAGTCAGGAATTCACAGAAACATTGTTGTTCAGATCAAAGGCAGAGCTTTAACACGCGGGAGAAACAATAAACTGACAGCCTGCAGCTGGTAGTGGGCGTGAAGCTCCACCTTCCCCTGAGAAGGTCAGAGGTTTGATTCCCATTTCTGTCAAACACTCCAGTCCACGTGTGTGTTTCTCTTTTCTGTTATCCTGCAAGAATGCAACTGTTCAAACACTGACAGTCATTTTAAGGGTTAGGTTCTTTATTGAACCACCTGTGTGGCGACTCAGACACCTCAGTCTGTCTTCTGGAGACAGACATGTCTGCTAATTTTTAATGATTTGCAATCAGTGAAATAACATATTGCTATGATAATCTGATCCTAAGTAAATAAAACCCTAATATATCCCTCATGTCAGTGGTTGGATGGATGAGACTTTAGTTGAAGTCCAGGTGGACGTGAGTCTTCGTGCTGATGATGCAGACGTGCACGCAGCCTTAATGAGCCCTGACGTGGATTGGATTTCAAGCAGATTTATGAAGTGACCCAGCTGCACCGACCTCATGTGAGCCGCTCACTTCCTGCAGACGGGAAGCCCAACAATGAAATTAAACCACCAGGTTTCTGATGGCGCATTAGCATAACTGTAGCACTCAGCTAAGTGATCCTGGCATTAATTCTGAGGGTAGAAATATCATCAGAACTCAGCTCAGATGAGGAGGAGGGGGCTGATTCAGGGACTCCACGGGAAGGGGGGGGGGCTATTAGCCAGCGACATTTTGGAGTATATTTTTTAGGGTAAGTGGAGAATTAATTTATACTTTTAGACTACTGAGCGCCCAGTCGAATCTTCATGCTGGCTATCGCCATCGCATCACTAGACCTACTACTTGCTATACTCATATCCTCCCCACTTCTTCGCAGTGCTGGTTCGGAATCGAGACACGTTGCAAAAGTGACTCATCATCGCTGATAATCTCCGCAACTTCCTCTCTCTTCATCTTTCTGTCTATATCCGATGATAAACACATTAGAGACGGTAGCATCACCTGTGCTCGCCACAACGGAAGCACATATGTTGTCTGGCCTTGTCTCCCTTCGCTACGCTTCACAAACAGGGCGAATTCGCGAATGCGTGAAGCCGCGGTCAGCCTCGTTGGTTTTTTCATTGCGTTTTTCGCTATTTATTCTTTTTCAAAAATATTAAAAACAATTGCAACATGAATAGAGACTATTTACTATATTTTGGCTTATTAAATAGACTATGTCACCTAGCACTTTAAATACATTTCTTCATCCATCACCATGGTTTTGAAATGACTTATCGTGTGATGGCCGGTTTGTGTTTTTTCAAGATTTATGATCTATTGGAAATAGCTCCACTGGGTAAAAATTGTGCTCTGTCTGCATTTCATGGATTTCAAGTAGTTTTGGCGATATGTAATGGAATCACAGCTAACCCTTCCGTAATCATAACTACTGTTCTTGTTTTGTGTGTTGTAGTCAGAATACTAAAAAAAAAAATAAATAAATAAAAGAACACTAGAGGGTAGTTCTAATTGTTTGACTAAACTGACTGTTTTCCCAGACTACAGGCCACTGTTTGGCCAGGGGGTCACATGTTAATAGTCCAAAGAACAACTGTTGTGGAAATTCTCTCTTCAAAACAGGAACAAAATAGAGATGTCTGGAGCCTTCTTCTGCTTTCTTTTACCCTAATGGCTTTAAAATAAGCCCAGAGACAAGCAGCAGTGTCCATGTATGTTTGAACAGTTTGATTTAAGCGCTTCACTGAAAGCTGGAAAAACAAAACCCAGTAGCACTTCCTCTGGCTCCATGTTCTCCATTGTTGTGATGAGACAACAGAAATGAGAGGCAGTTTTAGAACAGAGATTGAGATTTAGATGAGGTTAAAAAAATTCAACTCACACAAATGTGTTTCCCAGCATGCAACGCCAAACCATTTATTGCAGCATATATCTCCAGGAAATCTCAACTAACTGTCTGATCTACTTGTTTCTGACCACAGAGAGGAAAATGCTTTTCTGTGTCTTTCATCTACTTCAGCTCTGCCTCCTGTCTCTTGCATCAGTCTCTAAACCAACATGGCTGCTCACACCCCAGTCTTCTACACCTTTACTTTCATTATTGATGACACTCTTGTCAAAAATCACATCTGAAACCTTATTCCACCTGCTCCAATCTATTGACAGGGCTCTCTTTTATCTCTCCCACTCCTCTATTGTTCTGGACTGTACTCAGTCCTCCACCTCTTCTTCTGCCCCCAAAAATTTCACCAATACACTGAGTTACTCTTACTTCTACAGCCACCTTCTAATTCTCTCCTTCTGAGCAACAGATGTCCCTCGACCTGCCCTGTTCTCTTATAGATCACAAATGTCATCTAGCAAACATGACGATCCATAAATTTCTTTCTAACCTCATCAGTCAGTCCTCATCACTACAGTAAGCACAGTCCCACCTCCACTTTGAAGTCCTCTGTCACACCTACAGAACATCTCACTGCTGTCTTCCAGCTCTCATCCATTTCTTGAATAACTCCAACATTCTTCTCTGTCTCTTCAGACTTCATATAAACCACATCTCCTCTCTCTGATCCTGTCACAGACTCTTCTAGGATCTACAAAGACAAAAATGCTTCTCCTCCTGTAGTTCTTCTCCGGGAAATACTCAAAAGCTGATACTGCATTCTTTAAAATGGGACACATTTAACTGAAAAAATATCTAGCTCAATAAATATTAAAGAGGGAGAGCTAAGAAAATCTGAACTTCATCTGATTAAGATAAAGTATGATTGATGGAAGCAAATAAGGCGGCGGGTGAGGGAGGAGCTGAGAATATATATATATATATATATATATATATATATATATATATATATATATATACATATACTATAATGTTTGCAGCAAAAGTGCATTTTTAATGTGAAGAAAACGTCATCAGAAGGAGGAAACATTTATTTGTGTTAACTTTAAACTCACTGTTCTATGTTAGTCTTCTTCTTCAACCTTTATCTCAACCACCCATGAGCAAAATCTTAAAATTTTAGGTGTAAGAAACTGTTTGATTAAGAAACAGATCTATGAATGATTAGTGGTGCTTGTCAGTTTGGGTTTTATGAATTCTTTCCTGGTGAGTCTTCAAAAATGATTTGAATTTTTCTCAGAGGTTATACAACTTGATTAGTAATGTTTTCCCAATAGCTGCACAGAATAGCAGAAGTCCTCCAGTATTAGTCAGAATTCGTTCCATGTTTGAAGTCCAGTTCTACACTTGGTTGCACACCATTTGAGAGCTGATTTATGTCTACCATTTCTCATTGTGCTTTTTCTTTTAAGTGGCTCTGACGGACAGAGCCACAGACTCATGTGCACTCTGTCAGTGAAGCGTTTGATGGACCCGCTAAGCTAAAGCTACAACCTTATATTTCCAAATTGCAAGAGCTCTCAGACTCAAGAGGTTGTGCACAACGACTCATCTATCTTATGCAGGGGGTGTGGCTGGAGCCTATCCCAGAAGTCCACTAATGGGAAGTTTCTAATGTAAGTTTTTTCTTTTAAAATAATAGGAAGTATGATTAAATAATTATCATCGTTTAGAATGTTAGCATAGTTTAGGGGTCGGTTTAGCTCATGCTGGTTAACGGCCGTGAAACCTGGGTTAAAATCCAGGCTGCTCCCTATTCCCTTCTCTGCTGCTGTGCCGGTCCCAAGCCCGTTGGATTGAGAGGGTTTCTGTCAGGAAGGCATCCGCGAAAAAACATTGCCAAGTCACCATGCTACCCATCCTTTAGGAGGGTTAGTTGTTTGGCCAGACTTCTGATGCAAGTGTGTCTGAAAGTGAAAAGAAGAAGAAGAATGTTAGCATAGTTTACAATGGAAACAAAGCTTAGATGTTTACATTAGTTCCATCAATAATATACTGTTACACGGTTACCTAAAGCTTCACCTAAAAGTTTCCAGGTTCTGTTATAGAGGTCTGTTTCGGTTAGTAAAGTAAGAACTTTACAAATGCTGTTGTTGATCTATCACAAACCAGTAAAGATGATAATGTGTTTCCTTCATAGTTGTGAAATAACAGCATTAATCTGCTCACACTGGCTAAATACAGGTAAATGATGGAGGACCCAGGATTTTAAATTAAATGTCAAATCTCATTACTTTTTTAGACCAAACTGTAAGCCCCATTCAAATACAAACTATTTGGAAAGGAAGAATTATATTTAACTACATAAAATGTAAAAATATTGATGATCATAATGATTTAAATACAGTATGGGTTGTTGGCCATTTAACATGATTTTGATCATAATTTTTTTCTAAGATTTCTTTTCTTATACATAGTTTTCTAAATACAAAGGGGAAAGTTTCATGAGGACATGCATGGATGCGTGGTGTTCCTGTTTACTCTGATCCACTTGCATCCCATTATGAAAGCTGCAGTTTGCCAAAAGGAGCTCGGGCTGTTGGCCAGCCTTGTTACTCCAGCCGTGACAAGTCCTGATATACTGCTGTGCTGCACTTTTTGCAGACATAAATCTGATCAGCGTTTGCCTGCATGCCGCTGCCAATTATCCCTCAGATGTATTCCTCCTTTGTAGCTTCACAAACAAGCCTCCACTTTGTTTCAGGTAAATAAATAAAACTAGTAAATGTAGGGAAGTAGGAAATCCAGCACAACGGTCCTTGGTGAAAAGAGAGTCGGGGAAAGGCTAATCATCTTAATGTTTCACACCTGGCCAGCGTACATTATGCTGTTGTTTCTACATGTGAACATGCAGCGCCAAGAGAGCTGTCAGACCAAGCTCAACACCTTCCAAAACATGTTGTTGTTTATGTTCTGCGTGGAGCATGAATGCTCCTGACACCAATTTGGCCTAGAAAAGAAACACAAGTGCCTAATGACAGACTCAGTATTGGTGCCCTTGAACCGCAGGCGCCGTTGAGACAGCTTTTCATCCCAGATCTGCCATTTCACTGGAGGGTTTTTGTTACAGAACAAGATCAGAGAGGCAGAACTAGACCCTGAGATCTGAGAGACCGACACCCCTCTCACCAGTCCCTGTTCCCTGTTCTCCTGAAAAGTCACAATTCTGCAGAAGATTCTTGTCTCCAACCTCAGAGGAGGATTGCACTGAACACTCATGACCTGAGCAGGAATCAAGCATTAGCACTCACATGAGATCAGAAAAGAAATTCATGAACGTTTATGCATCCCAGTAAAGTCCCACTATCTGTCACACACCTAGGTGTGCTCAGGAGAGGACATCTGGCTGGGAAGAGCGGATCGAACCGCCAACCTCTTAGGTTCTGGACGACCTGCTCTACCGCCTGAGCCAACTGCTTCAAAGTAAAGCTACAGTAAAACTACACCATGCTAAAGATAAAACAACCAACCTTCCTCTTTTTCTAGTTGCAGACCTGGCTCTATGATGCCTTTCAAAAGTTTCCAATCTTCTGTATTGTTGATCAAATCACTACCAATAAATGAAACAGAGTTCATGGAGGAAAATCCTGCTTCACACGTCAGTTAGGGGCACCAATAGTACTCCCATATAACATCTCGCTACTTATGAAAGTTTGAAATCTAGATTCTGGGTTGATTTTTCTCTACAAGAAGCAGTTGTCGAAAGTGAAACAGAATTATACTTTGTTTTTTTATAATGACAGAAAACGTTTGGCTGTTTAGGTTTGAATCCTCAGTCTCAGTCCTTAATGTTGGGTTGATCCATTATGAAATCAGAAGATGCTGTAATTATTGAAAGAAATTAAGTGCAATATTTTTTTTACACTGATGAAGACTGGATGAAGATGTTCAACTTCAAACAATCCTTTTTCCAGTTTCAGACTAAAGATAGATAAAGATCCAGAAAGTAGCATGAAGCTCTCCATTTAACTATGTGGATGTTAGCAAAGATAATTCATGATGTTGATCTTTGTTTATATGTTTTTCTTCCTTTAGATTTTCTTTTAGTAGATAAGTTATAGTTTTACAATTAAAAGTTGAGTCATGTAAACTTTATTATCATGATCCAGCCTTCTAAAAATCCTGTTGGCCGGCTTTATTTTAGAAGTCCATGTTCTTGGTAACAATGAGAGCTGCAATGAGGAGATCTGTTTGAAACGATGAGACAGCAGAACTCAGGACCAGATTTGACCATCTTCTACTTAAAGCTACCAGATGGGGTTTCAGTTTCAAAAATATCTAAAAGGAAGGCTACTGTGTTGGTACACTTTAGAGACGCTTGATTGTAAAGCGCTATAATCTCATAAGTTTTTTATCTTCAAGCATGATGACTTCTCATTGTTGGATCCAATATAAAGTAATAAAAAGTTCAGTTGTTGGAGCTTGTGTTGTTTTAGTGTCACGCTCATAAAATGTCTCATGATCTGCTTCCCTGCTTTTGTCTCCAGAACATCTACCTTTGATGGATTTTTTTCCTGATTCTCTCCATCCTGGTCATTCCTAAAGAGAACCCAACATCTTAATCTCTGCTACTCCAGCTCTTCCTCCTGTGTGCAATCTGCCACAAGTCCTCACAGCCTTTCTTTGGCCTCACACTCTACCTTGCAGCGGCATCTTCCTGTCCAAACAAAATGATTCAGTGTAAATCCATTGACGAAAATATAACTGGCTCAACACTTGTTGGTACAATTATACAGTAAATAAGAAAATGGTCAACGTTGATTAATATGGATTTTAAACATGATCATAAACAAGCACTTCACTAACTGTTTATGTACATGGGAGTTCTTCCCAGTCCTCTCTGTCATTGGTCAGGTGTAGCCAGATGGGTCAGCTGTTGTCTAAATTCAAATTATTTTAAATACAAATAGGTTATGTAATGTGATTTGTTATAGAAACATGCACATTGAACAAATACATACAAATACATCAAATTAACTGATGATGGGGTGTTCACCTCTGTTTCTCCTATTCCTCCAGTTTAATTGTTGACAACCTTTCTTTAAAATCAGGAGCAGAGTTTAAACACACACAGAACTATATTTAAATACAATATTTAGATAAAAGTCCAATCTACTCCAAACCAGCTTTAATCATCAGATGTTAATGTTCATAAGGGTGGTGTTGTCATGTGAAAGCCTCTTTTTTCTGAAGCGCATTGCATTGATTAGCATAATCACAGATAGAATGTTAATGTAATACTACGAGGAAGGTCTTCTGAAGGGTACAGGATCCTAAGGTCAGGAGTCCCAGGAACCCCTGGAGAACAGGTTTCCTCTGTGGAGAAGTATCATGTGATCTGTCTGATGGCGGTGCTGCCTTGGGTTTTACGGTTTTCAGCCATTTGATTGAATCTCCTGCACAGCTGCCTTTCTGCATATTTTGTTGTTCAATTCAGATGATAATCTTTAATTAACTTTGTTGCCCTTTAATGGGTCTGGTGATGGCACTGAATCATGAGCTTATATGCTCTGTCACATGACAAGCACTGGGACGAAGTCAGGAATCTAAGAAACATTGTGGTTCGATCTAAGGCAGAGCTTACACGGAAGAAACACAACTGACAGCTCACACGCTGGCAGTGGGCGTGAAGCTCCACCTTTCCCGAGAAGGTCAGAGGTTTGATCATGTCTGTCAAACACCTAGTCCACGCAGTGTTTCTTCTGTTATCCTGCAAGAATGCAACTGTTCAAACACTGACAGTCATTTTAAGGGTTAGGTTCTTTATTGAACTACCTGTGTGGCGAGACTCAGACACCTCTAGTCTGTCTTCTAGACAGACAGTTCTAATTTTTAATGATTTGCAATCAGTGAAATAAATATAATACAAGTGTGATAATCTGATCTCAAGTAAATAAAACCTCTAACATGATTCCCCATGTCAGTGGCGTTGGATGGATGAGACTTAGTTGAAGTCCAGGTACTTGGAGTCTTCTGCTGATGATGCAGACGCACGCAGCCTTAATGAGCCCTGACGATTGATTTCAAGCAGATTTATGAAGTGACCCAGCTGCACCGACCTCCCATGTGAGCTGCCTACTTCCTGCAGACGGAAGCCTAACAATGAAATTAAACCACCAGGTTTCTGATGGCATTAGCATAACTGTAGCACTCAGCCATGATCTGGTGGTAATAATTCTGAGGGTGGGAAGATCATCAGAACTCAGCTCAGATGAGGAGGAGGGGCTGATTCAGGGACTGGGGGGGGGGGGGGCTCAGTCTTCATGCACCACTCTGTTAATATAATGAGTCTGATGTGGAGAAAAATGAGCTTCATGAGGGCGTTTCTACGGTGGCCCTGAAGGGCAAACCACACCAACAATCACAAAGAGATGTTAAAGATCAGAATAACAGACAAACATCAGCATCCATACTACTTACCTTTTTTTACGGTTTCTTCATTTGTTTCATTTTTCCAAAAGTCATTTTGATTTTTGGACATTGCTTTGTTTTTGTAAAAGGTTGGTATGGGACGTCGCTGATTGGAGAATGATCATTTCAAACAAAAGCTATTTGTCATGAAGTAACTGATGTCATCATTTAAAATTATACCTACATTTTCCACTTTCTTATTGTGTTTCTTTTTTTAACATGTCATGGATTTCCGGTAGTTTCAATTGTTTTCTAAAATATTTTATTTTATTTTGTTTTTTGGAATTTAGTTTAGATTTATAAAATGTAGTGTTCTTTTGTTATGATTTGTTTTTCTTAGTAATTGTGAGGTGATCTCTAATACGTTTTTGCGTTGAGACATTTCTGGGTGTGATTTGTACTTCAGGGCCACCGTACATTTTCTCTGGAAACAAACAAACACATTCCTAACTTTTCATGTAACGAGCGACGGCGGCGCTGACAAGGCGGCTCACAGATGTGAAAAACATCTGCATTAACAATAACTTTAACAGACTTTGTTGTGAGTTCTGTTGATTCTCCAAAAAGATGAGAAATGTTAGAGTTTTAATCACAATGGGTCTTTATGTTTTATTTTAGGCATTATAATGTCATCTTCAGTTCATCAGTTCATGATGTATTGTGATTTTAATGCATTTTTCTGTTTTGTGAAGCACCTTGAATTACTTTGTGTATGGATTGTGCTATACAAATAAACTTGCCTTGCCTTGCCTTCATCTGATTCTCTACATCTTTATGATAAAAACACAAGACTAAAAGCAGAAGAAACACGTCATGGATTGTTGATTTAATGCTGAACTGAAGAAGAACTGGGAGTTGGGGGCGGGGGGTGAGTAGAGATGCAGAGAGGAAGGAGAAAAAATGTGGTTTCGTTAGATAGAGCAACAGAGAGATTAGTTATTTCACTCTAATGGCGAAGGAGAGGGACTTCATTAGCGAGGCCTTGACTGATGCGCTCATCAAACACAGCGGTTGATGCATGATAAAACGCAGAGGCAGTGAGTGAAGAGACAGGAGCAAAATGAGGGGCAATGAGAGGGGGACAGAGAAAGATGAGGGGGTGGAGATGACAATAGGCTAGAAAAAACAAGAGGGGAGGACGAAGCTGAGAGGAAACAAAGACAGAGTTAAATTCATGAAAACGGTGGGAGGCGGCGGCAGCTGATTGCGCTCACAGGTTCAGCTCTGGTGCCGCAGGAATGACAGACGTGCTGATTCGTGGCAGAGAACACGACTGAATCCGAACTGTTGGCGTGTCTGAAATGAAAACCTGACTGAGAGCAGCCGTTGTCTCAACTGTGGCTGCTTCCATGATGTCTGCTGCTCCTTTCACTTTGTTTCTGCAGCTGTACGTCTGCTGCAGCCGCGCACTGATCCCTCTCCCAGACAGAAAACAGGCAGATCAAAATGTCAAACAGGAAAATCCTTTTTGTCACACGGGATAGAAACCTGCAGACATGCTAATTCTGAACCAGATGAACAGAAGGTTTCTGTCAGACTGCAGAGTTCACCCTTGGAGGCAGGAATGAAGCCAGAGTCTGAACCATTTCAACTGAGTGTCTCTCAGGTGACTTTCACCTTAAAGATTGCTGTTGTTGGAGTTGCTGTGCTGATGGGCATCTTTATTTGTTCATATTCGAAAAAGATGTTTAAGAAACACGTGTGGTTCTTTATCTGTGACTGTTTGATCCGTGTCATGATTGTTTACTTAAGCCTCAAGTGACGTTAACAAAGCCCTCAGCAACACACGTTCAAGCAGCCACATCCAATAAAGAGTCTATGTAAAATTCAGTGTAAAAGCACATTAACATGCATTTCAGGCTTCCACATTCAAAACTCTTACATTCATAGCTATTCCGGCTGTATGTAAAAACTCATGGCCACTAAACAAGCGTTAATAGTTAAACCGTGTCGAACCTTGACCAATCATGGAGTCTTATTTGGTAGTTATGAATGGATGGCGTCTCTTTACAGAAGTGCCAACCATGAAGTGATCATGGACACTAATAATTGTGGTTTGTGTCCTGCTGGAATTCTGGAAGAAGAAGAAGAAGTCTCTCCTTGTCCAGTGTAAACACCATGCGCATTCAAGAACTTGCATGTTCCTGAATCACGCGACAAATGTCCAGTGTGTCCGCAACCTTTGTCACAACTGCCCTTATGGGTGTCTGCAGGTGAAAAAAGGGGGGCACCAAGGTATTTTACATGAAATTCCAAAGTTGTGGACCGCTGCGGGCTACAGGTCACAGAGAACACTGTACAACACTCAAGGGGTGAGTAAGAGTGAAGTAGGTAAGACGCAGGCATGTTATGTGAATTTGTTTTTTTTTTTTAACTCCCTTGAAACCTGTGCGCCGCGCCGAGGGTCAGCGCTGTTAGACTAATAAGTCCATGCTTCATGCATACAGCCTGGCTATCAGAACTGAGAAAACTAGACACTCAGAGAGTAATTTGTGTGGACGTCCTACAGGCACTTACCTAACACATGCATACGTGTGTGGTCAGTAAGGAGCCGGTGTGCGCATTTTCCTAATGACAGTGCGTGTAATCTAAATTATTCTGACAAATATTCTACAATACATTTACCACAGGTACAACAATGGTACGCTCCATCTTCATGATATCCCTTGAGCTAGCTGCACGGGCCTCAAGGGAACTGCAAGACACACCGGCACTCCCTTTAAGATGCAGACACTCCTCTCTAGGACCCTCCATGGACCCGGACAACCCATGTGGCTCAACCCCATTACGAGATCATGTGACCAAAGCTCTAGTTGTGGTTTTCTGCTGATTGCTGGACGCTCTGTTGGAGTGCCATCACTCTTTTTTATAAAACGTTACGTTGCTCTCTGCAGAAGATCCACTTATCCAGGACCATCCATCTTCTTCCTTTGATACATCCATTAATTTTTTTATCCATCCTGTACATTTACCTATCCATCCATCTGTTAATTATTCTCTCACACATCCATCTATTCTTCCTTTCATCCATCCTTTTTCTTTCATTCATCCATTAATCCATTATATTATCCTCTATCAGCCATCCATCAATTTTCCTCTCTTATCCATTTCTTATGTTGTTCATTCGTCCATCCATCCATCCGTCCATCCTTCCATTTGTACACATCCATGCATTTATTCATCCTACCTCTCATCCAACAATCCCTTCATCCATCTTTTGGACATGTCTTCATCCTTTATTTTATACATCCTTTCCCTCATGTATCCATCCATGTTTTCCATCTTTTGTCCATCTCTCATCCATCCTCAGTCATTTTTCTATCAATACATCCATAACTTATTCTATTACTCCTTGTTCCCTGTTCATCCATCATTGTTCTTGTGTATCCATCCATCCATCCATCCATCCATCCATCCATCCATCCATCCATCCATCCATCCATCCATGTATATATTAATTCAATCAAGCAAAGCTCATGAACTTTTACTCCAGTCTGCTGGACCCCAGATATGAAACATCAGACAAATTGTTTCAAACTTTCTTTTAAAGAGAGAAATTAAAATAAGAAAAATAAGTCTTGAAAAACTATAAAACAATATAACTTCAAACTTTTAATAAAAGTTCAATTTACTTACAACGATTCAGTTTTTCTGAAGAGATTTTTCTGACTGGACCACAGACTGAGTTGATGACAGTTTTAATGGTCCCACTGTAACTTAAATGGCCCATACAGACTTTTTTTTCCACTGATGAAGACTCGCTGTTATTGGGGAGGCTACTCAGCAGAGCAGCCAAAGAAGATCAATCTTGGTCTTCCTCCGGCTAGTTTTCACGCTACATTGTCCTTGTGCAGTTCTGTAAATTGGCCATCCTCTAAAGCAGCTCTCAGGACAAACTCAGTCAATCTGCTCTTTCTTGATCATCACATAAAAACACCAAGAAGTTGCTGATGAAGATCCAGCCTGTGTGAGTAAAAAGGAAGAATCTGTTTGTTTGTTTTTTCAGAGTTACTGGTATTATTTATTTTAGTAAAAAAAAAAAAAAGGTTCCGGGAAAATGTTCTCTTTGACAATGAGATACAGGGTTGATTGAAACTTGTGGAGGAGTCCAATAGTTTTTAACACAAGTTTTGTGACCTAGAGTTTGGAATAAACCATTTTAGTTTTGGTCAAACAACCAGAAATTGCTTTTCCCTTTAAACTGGTTTTATTAATACGCTGAGATGCAGTTGCTGCTTTTGACAGCTGTTACTGAAGAATCAGAGGTCTTACCCAAAACTAAGTCCAGCTGTAAGATCCTGATTCAAATCCATCCAAATATGTGACCCAGTTTGATGACCACATTCGTCCAAGCAGGGCAAAAATAAAGATAAAAAAGTACAGTTTGATGATTTTTACTTTTATTACTGTCAGGATAGGAGAAACATTTTAAAGTTCATAAGTTGAACGATCAGATTTTCCTCCATGTTGGTTTTGGACTGCACCTGCTGATCACATCATCAAACACATCATGGGCCAAAGCTTTCCGACACAAATTCTTTGCCAAAGTAGAAATATTTGAACTCTGGAAAAATGGCGCCACTCAGTGACACAACACCTTAACCACGGAGTCGCTAGATTGTCGCACCACACCTGACGCTCAAAACACGCTGCAGGTGTCTGTATATCTACTTAGCATCTCAATTGGGCGCAACTGATGCATGAATCGCCCTAGGTATGAACTCCAAAATAGACATAAATCCAAGACTTTGGGACCCCCCCAACACACACAAACACACACACACACCCAACTCTTACTTTTCCAGTAAGGACTCAATTTGATGTTTTTGCTACATCAGTCACTTCCTCATTCTACATTCTTTTTGCTCCATGTGCTCTTTTATGTGAAATGACAGTGAGAAAGGCAGACTGGAGGCATTGGCACCCAGACTGGGTCTGACTAACCTTCAACTATAGCCTCAGATCTGAAACACATCTCCAAAAAGCACAGACTAGTCTTTAAAGAGACACGTGGCTTCGCCTCAATGATGCTCAACTGCCTTCTGATGTCCTTTTGAAGCCAAATGAACCATGTAAAAGTCTGCATACATCTAAAATATGGTGGTGCCATGAGCCCTGCAGGCCTTTGCCCTCCGTTTGTCCAGTGAAACGGAGAAATGTAAGGAGTTAAAAGCAGCAGATCTTCAGCTAACTGTGGATCAGAGCCCTGCTTCAAATTAAGCTAGTGCTCATAAACAACATGCAAATCTGGCATGACCTGGAGCCAAGCAGCCACTCTGACTCTCAGCATATTCATGAAGAGTCTTCCAAGGCAAAGCTGCATTATGATGATGACTTCCAATCATGCTGCAGCGCTCCCGTGCACAACTCATTCCTGTGGACAAGCATATTCCTGCCGTGATTCATGTTTATACTCTTTCAGATATTGCTACTGCTTCACTGTATGAAGAAGAAAGGAAACTGTGAGGCTGAGTTATGGTGAGAGTAAACACTGAGAGCTAAACGACCCAAAAGCTTTTACTGCCGGTTCTGGAAATTACCCACCATAACAAAATCTATGGATGCATTTTCTTTGGCTTATTATGGATACACAAAAAATTCAATACATACAAACAAATGCTTTTGCTCTCACACACACACACATAGGAACCTAGTTAAAAGATTTTATTGTTACATTATATTGTGTGCAAACAAAAACACTGCATTAGTCCCCACAGGCCAAAACTGGCTTCAGAGGGCAATAATCATCCCTAATATTTAGTAAAATTACAAAAACAGCAGACAACTGAAATATTTAACCAGTAAAAAAAGGTTACAACTCACATTCAAAGAAAGGAGGGCTTATAGTTTCCCTGCACCTCTCCCTGAGCTTCCTGACCTCCCTGACCCCCCAGTGGTCACTGAGCTCTGACCTCCGAAAAAATGCCGACACACACAAAATGTGACCTTAGCATCAAACGCCCTTCCAGCAAAGTCTCCCTGTATCCAAACTCACAGCCTCTGTTACACCAGTTCATTTTTCTGCTAGCTTTCTTATGTAATACTGCTCTTCAATATCAGAGACTTTATGTTTTAAAAGTGTGACAACTGATCAGCTTATTTGATTAATTGATTTATATTCCTACCATCCAACCACATCTATCTGTCTGAGGCTTAATTGAATCGACAAATACCTTTATAAAGATGTTTCAAAATGAAATCAGTCAGTTAACACTCAATGGGATCAGCAACCACAAAATGTGATGTGATTTAAATCGTTGTTCAAGTGAATCATTACACTGCTATTTTAGATGCTTAATCTTAATTTCTTTTGAAGTTAGCCTGCCCTTATTTTATTATGTTTACATTTAAACTAGTGTTTCTTTGCCTTACTGTTGTTGCAAAGTGACAGAAGGCCTCCTTCTCTCCATGTACGCTGTGTACATGTGGTAGAATCCACAATCAAGAAGTCTTTGACTCTGGCTTTGAAAGCAAGGCGTGACTTTCCTGCGCAGAAGATCTTTGCTGGGGGGGCGTTGAGGCTGAACATCAAGGGATCTCGCCGGTGATGCTAAGCATGTGAGCATAAAAAATGCACAAAAATGAGACTGACAGACAGAAAATGAATGGTCTCACAATGTTTCTAAGGGACCTGCTATCCCAGCAGATAGTTATTTCCTCCTGTGTCTGTAGAGGAGCTGTTTATCATAACCAGCGAGAAGGCTGAGCCGCTTTCCCCTTGAATTATGACTGCTTTTTTATAACCACTAGAGTTTCACAAAACAAGCATCTGCACTCAGATAAATATCGTCTTCTTCTCTTAAGGGTGTCCAGAATGTAACAATCTTAGCTTAGCTTTATCTTCATCATAGAGGATTAAAGAAGAAGAGTGGAAGTCCTGCCAGTGCACATGCGTATCTCTGATAGGTGTACTTAAAGTTCCACTCCAATCATCTCTTGATCTATTGCAGGGGAGTAAAACTCATTTTCACTGAGGGGCACATCAGCATAGAGGTTGTCCTCAAAGGGCCAGATATAACTTATACGTGTAACTAAATGTAATGAAATATAAACGTAACTACTCCTTAATGTTAAATAACTCATTTATTTATTAATTCTAACTTTTTAAAGTGAGAATTCCAGTCAGTTGCATAGAAAACATATGTTTGCTTGTTATTCTAGCATAAATCCTTTTACATTTGATTCTGTCAGGTTAGGTTATATGGATATATATATATATATATATATAGTTGCCCAATCCCATATTTCAAGTCAGATTCTCCCGAATAAATACACAACAATTTTTATTTTTAGAAACTAAAAACTTTTATGCTCTCGAGGGCCACAGAAAATGACATGGCGGGCGACCTTTGGCCCGCGGGCCTTGAGTTTTACACGTGATCTATTGTAACAGCGTTCCCAGTGGTCTTTTCGTTATAATTATAAAGTTTTCAGCCAAAATCCCAAAACCTGTGTTGTTTTCTAGGACATAGTTTCTGCAGGGCGGCATGAATTAATTAGCAATTGTGGGCATGACTATTAGTGTAGAGCAATCCCCCTTCCCCTCCCCATTGCTGAGAGCTCTCACTTTACATTCTCTCCCCGCTAGCTTACAGCCCTTTATAAAACCCTCAAGCTAACAATAGCAGTGTAACAAAAATGGTGAGCGATTTTGGAGTTATCCAGCCGTACAGTTTTGAGACCAGCTCAGACAAGGGAAACATTTGTGGGTTATATGGAGCTGTAAGCTAGCGGGAGAGCACATTACCAGATAGTTGATGGGAAATGCGGGTGGGATGGCTCCAGCAACCTCACCCACAGCTATGAGGTGAATTTCTAATGAACTTTTCCTGCACTGCACACACTTGTTTTTACTATTATTTTAGCTTAAAACAGCATATTCAAAAGAGCACTGGGAACACTTTGAAAATAGATCAAAAGATCATCGGAGTGGGACTTAAGCACTTAAGCACCAAAGACACAATTTTCACTGGAGAGAGTCTTAAAGCCATAAACGAAAGATATCTTATTGTTCTCCATAAAAATTAAGACATCGTAGGTCTACGATAGACGGGATTTGAATGGATGTATTTTGTTAAATTGACCCATGTCCCAATAATTGATCCACATTAATGACTTGAATTAGAATTACTTTATGTTCTCATTCCTGCACAGGAAATCCGCGTCCCTGTTTCCTTTCAAATAAAATAGGATCAAACACAAAAAGGACCATTGTTTTTTTTTTGTTGCAGTTGCTGTCAGAGACCCACAAACACACACAGACACACGTGTCGTCCCCTGAAAGCTCTCGTTTGAGGAGAGCATGCTTCTTCTCCCAGAGATGCAGGATCTGCTCATCTTCGCACAGGTCCAGCTGCTCCTCTCCTGCCTTCCCTCCCACCCCAGTTCAGCTCAGACTGATCCAGCAGACCTTTGTCATGGTCAGCTGGTCTAAAGCTCCTCCTGATAATTAACTGTCCTGACCAAACGGGAAAGGGCTCCTGTTTGTGACCTCAGAGCACCTCTATCCTTTAGTGAGGAGGAGGTTGAAACCACCTGCAGCAGCCTCAGAGATCTGTGGAGGGAATTGCTAGTCTGTGTCAGGGTGGATGAGAGAATGACATCAGAGACAGAGCTTTCTTCCAGCATGAAAAGAGCTTATTGAAAAACCCAAGATGTTTGCTGGAACAAAACTACAATAATTATCTTCCTGTGGAAAATCAGTCATCGTTTCAGCCTTCCACGTCTGCATCTGATTTCAGGCTCTACAGAGTGTGTCGTCTGCTGAACCCAACAGGTTTGCTAACCTTTACCTCTCAGTCTGCTTATGACCAAAGTGTCACATGTTCAACTCCATCGGTCTCTTTTGGGTGGGGGGGGGGGTGGGTTCAAATCCACCTGTCCCTGTTTCACATAAGAAAACTCATCTTTATGTCCCGCCTCCTCCTGATAATGGTTCATGACTCAGCTGTGGAACTTTAAATTCCATTTTTGTTTTTACTTCCCACAATCTGACTTTATTGTGTGCTTCTCCTAATGAGAAACACAACACATCAGTCACTGATGGCTCAGATCCATCGTTACTCATCCTGTCCTCTTAGATTCAGTCATTTGATGGAAATGGGAGCAGTGGAGCGAAGAGATGGATCTTCAACAACATCACTTCAGGAATTCAGAGGAACACTCTGCTCAAACACAGACATGCCATTTTTCACCTAATAACCTCTGCTCCTCTCTGTTTCCTGTAAATCTCACTTTTCTCACAACTCTGTGTTTCAGTCTTTGTTTGACCTTCAAACTATTTACTTTGATCACCGTCCAGGTTTTTTTTGTCCCCACGCCTCCACTTTCCAGAGTGCAGTAGTAAACTACACTGATCAATGAGTACGAGCCATAAATATAAATGGAAAAGGAGCCAATGCCTTTTAGTTTGTAAATGTATTTTCCCATGCCTCTAAAAGCACAGCCAGGTGAATTATAGGATCCTTTGAACTGAGCTGCTCTGGAGGAGCTGCTCTGCATACAGAGGAGGCAGCTGCACACGCGTCACATCACTTCTGCTAAGTGGACATTTACACCAAGTCAGAGGCGACTACAATGACCAAAAAGCTTTTCAAGTTAGCAAAATTCACAACCATGTATGACTCTAATATCTGTTTGGGAGAGACCCTTAAACTCAGTTGGGATGAGCAGGAACGCTGATAAAGTCCCGAGACCTGAGTTCTTTTGTTTGGTCTAAACCAGGTTTCAGATGCTGATGAGACCGAAACCAATCCTGAAGGTGTGAATGTGCCTTTAAAATGCTCATCTGACACACTGGGTCCAGTTCTGCTGCTGGTTCATCGACTGTATGAGAACTGGACCGAGTCAGTGTGACATCCTCCATTAAAAAAGACTTACTTTCAGTTCCAATAAAAGGAAGTCAATTCATAATGGAGCCAGTAGACATCAGAGAGCAGTGATTGCTCCAAAGCTGGTCTGAGTCTACGTTTTTATGGCAACCAAAAGGGATCAGAAGGGAGCTTGTTTGAAGGCCACGCCCCTTCCACTGAAAGTGGGCTGCACAAAATTAACAAGAACATGTTAAAAAAAAGAAAGCAAGGCAAGAATGGTTATTCTGACAAATAGAATGACTAAACAATTGCTGTTTATTTCTCTATAGAAGTCAGTGGGATTTTGGCTTCTTGGAGCCACCAGGTACTTCCTGTTTGGAACAGGGAGGAGGGGTAACTCAGTCCAGTTCGAATATACAGTCAATGTGCTGCTTTCCTCTGTGAGAAAGAATATTCTCTCCACAGTTGGCTAGGTTAATGATCAGCTCTGGGATTGCACAGAAAATTCATCCATTCTAAACCCATATATCGCTGTCAGGGTCATGGGGTTGGTGGAGCTAATCCAGCTACTGTTGGGTGAGAGTGGGGCACGCCTGAACAGGTCACCAGTCTGTTACCGAGGGGCAGTTTAAAGACACCATTCAACCCATGAAGCATATTTGTGGACCTTGGGAGGAGGCTGGAGTGCCTGAAGAAAACCCACACATGGATGGAGAGAACATGTAAAAGCCAGACAGAAAGGTACCAGCAAGGATTTAAACCAGGGTCTTCTCATTGCGAGGTGAGAGTGCTAACCACTGCACCACCATGCAGTCCTACACATACATGGAAAATCTTTCTACTTTATTAATCGGCCACTTACAAGACAAATGCAGTTGAGTATTTTTATGGACTAAGACAAACTAAGGGGGATTGTAAAAATCAAAAATGAGAGTTTTTTTCATTTTCTGCATTCGTATGAGGACTTTGGCTGTGAATTCGTGTTTGATGAATAAACGGCAGTGAATCTGCTGGTTTTCACTGACAGACCTTTATTGGTAAAATATGAGAAATCCATGATAAACTCAATATGGCTTAATAAAGAAGTGTGTGGGCGCTGTGACTGTATTTTCTGCATGCAGATGAGACGGTAAGACCCAGCTAAGAAAAGTAAACCTGAAAGTGTCTTCAACGTGTTGCACTGCATGGATGGAACCACACTAAGCCAGCAGCAGTCACACAGCAGGAGTGCTTCACGAGTGTCATTCTGTGTTTAATCCACAGCTTGGTGTTTGTTTGTTTTTACATTTCATTTGAGTTTTATGTCTTTCCTCTGTAAAGTTCTTAAGATCCTCGCTCTTTTTTTCACTCAATTTTCTCCCTCGAAGCTTTTAGGACAACGTAAAGTTTAAATTGAGAAAAAGTAAAGGAGAAGACTTCTGCATCAACACACTTATTCTTCAGCATCGTAAACACTGAGACAAAGAACGTCAGTGAGCACGGACTACAGAAAGATCCCCTCTGTTCAGAAATCAGATTTATCTGCAGAAATTAAATTTAATCAACACAGCTAAATGTTTAATTTGCCAAAACATGAACCACATGTTTCCAGACATGTGATTAATCGATCTTTGGTGCTTAGCATCTGCATGAGTGTGTATACAGTTCATAAATACAGACAGGTATGTGCTCATGTGCGTGCATGTTGTGCACTTAGCCTGTATTTTGTATCTGCAAATTCAGTCATATTGTCCATAAGATTCCAGGAACTATAGAGGATGAGGAAAAATAGGAAGGTGCTGTTTCTTTTTGCTGCAGCCTAACTTTGAGAACAAGTGTTCTGTCAAATTTTCGAATTGATTTTAAAATTCTACTTTTAGTTTTTAGAGCCTTGCATGGTCAAGCTCTGACGTACTTATCTGACCTTTTAACCCCATACTCTTTGGCCTGATCCTTGAGGTCTTCCAACCAGAATCTTTTAAGCGTTCCAAAAACCAGCTTTAAGACTAGAGGAGATCTGTCATTTCAAGCCGTTGCTCCTCGTCTTTGGAACTCCCTCCCACTGTCGTTGTGCCAGATCGACTCTGTTGAGTGTTTTAAATCTCAGGTCAAGACCTTTTTATTCAGGAGAGCTTTTAGTTGAGTTTATTCTTTGTTTTACTGTGTTTTGTTTTATTATTATTATTGTATTTTTATGACTTTTTTGTGATATGATTTTATGCTCTTTGTGTAAAGCACTTTGTGATTCGTTCTGGGAAAAGTGCTATATAAATAAAAACAATGTATTCTATTCTATTCTATTCTATTCTAAGTGTTCCTGGTTCATGTCTAAAAATGGAAGACCTTTTTTTTCCTACTAAATGTTTTCACCAAAGAACTCTAATGAGTTACTTTCAGGGGATTTTATTCTGTAGGGACCTATTCTTGTCAAATAAAAGGGGGGGGGGGGGTTGATTTGCACGCAGGGCTGATTGCAGTCAGTAAACCAGACAGATAAACACTGCTGATCTATTCTGACACCACTTAAGCCTGAATGAATCGC
The DNA here is from genome assembly GCA_037389245.1 of Oryzias sinensis. NCBI lineage: Eukaryota > Metazoa > Chordata > Actinopteri > Beloniformes > Adrianichthyidae > Oryzias > Oryzias sinensis. Next base: position 4,142,520 of record CM074496.1, read on the forward strand.
GTATGTTAACCAAAGATTACCAAACCCAAAGTGGACGACTGGGTGGGATGGACTCCACCTACTTCCCAATTAAGGAAACACCTCCCTCACACCAAAGAAATATGAGCTCCTAAAAGATTGTCACAACGGATGTATGAAGAAAAAAAACGTACCCCCTGCTCAATGTAGTCATGAAAAGGAAATAGTAATTTCTGTTTTAAAATCAAGTCTTTTAACAAAGGTTTTGTTCCTTTTTGTCACTGGTCCCTAGTGGTCATTTAAAAAGCATCAACATTTTGAGCTTCCGTTTTGAATCTGCAAACAGAAAGTTGAGATATGTTTTAAACCCTTCCCCTTCCTGTTTCTTTTGGGATATTTTTTTTTCTGTTCTCTTTTTTGTTTTGTTCATTATCTTTACTAATGATGGACCAAAGCGCATTCAGTTGGCGTATTTGTGTTTTGTTGCTTTTAATGGAGCTCTCCCTAATTCTGAAGTGCAATTTGATTTGAAGTGTTCAAGGTAAAAAAAACAAAAAACAGGCTGACATTGTCCGTTTCTCTTAATAGCTTTGACCAACACAATTTTGCCACTCACAGTTTTGAAGTGTTTACTTCCAAGGTTAGGGTTTTTGGTTGATCTGTGAAGTGGACTGAAATGAAACCCCACATTCTAAAAGCTGAACCATTCTCTCTGTGAGAGCAGTGATGGGGTTTGATAGTCACTCTGGCTGTGAGGACTTGACTACAGTTCTGTTCAGGTCATATTTGGTTTGGGTTTTGTTGCAGTCTTTCTCTGAGTTTTTAAAACTGTGAACAGCAAGCTTTTTCCAGCAATGCACGCAGATTCATTTAGACAAAACAAAGTAAAGAAATGTGTGTGTGTGGGAGGGGGGGGGGTTCGAACCTTATATAAAGGTTCGAAGAAAAAAGCAATACAAACTCTGATGGGAAAGTGAGGAGAGCCAAAGGAAGGACTCTAGAAGCATCTTGATTCTGAATGAGAAAGCTTACCTAATGTCATGCTGGCTGTGGGGCAGAGAAACTGTTTGGAAGCAGGTCATGAGCTGGCGCTGTGGTTGTCCAGATGGCCTGCTGACAATGCCTCATGGGATAGTTCAATTTTCAGCTTGACCTTTGTATTGGCAGAGGGAATCCTGGAAAATGGAGTGAAATGAACCATCAACAAATGTCAGAATAGCTGTATGACACACATAAATACATAAATAATGTCAGTCTGTGTGCCAATATTCTAAATGTTGGATTTTAGAAGGCAGAATTATCATGACTTGAAGTTTATGCATGGGAATCAAGAAGCAACCCTTTCACTTTAACTCAAAAACAAACTTCCAGACTAGAAGAACAATCATGTTTTAGCATGAACTAGTACAGACTGAGTGTTGTAAGGAGACCTTTAGGCACCAAGGTCCCACATCTCCAGCTTCCAGGAACATCGTCAGAACTTCCATCCTTTCCTTTCAGCTTCAGAGGTTGGAGTGTAGCCAGACTTTGTCATCCTGATGGAACTTTGGAGAAAAGCAGTCAGGTTGGTAATGTCAACTCATCAGTGTGTGAAGCTAAAATACATTGAGAAGGAGGAAAGCTGAAGAAGGCAGAACAGTTTTTAGTTGGTGTAAAGAAGGTTTTCCTCAAACAGGTTTATCTTTATCTATTTTTGTTTCTTTCTGTTTTCTCTTTCTATTTGTTGGGTTTGTCGTTAAAGTTTGGAATGGAGTTAGAACTGGAGTTTCAGTCCCATTCTGGGAGGGTGTTCTGATTGCGTTCACATAGTTCTGATTACTTGAATCATGTGTTTTTACCAGTGAGAACTAGCAAGAAAAGGGGTCGAGGGAATCAAAGAAGAACTTTAATAAGCTGGAAACAACTAGTTTGGATTTTTTGTGATGCAGCCACGATAGAGGAAGTTGGCTTCATCTGGTCCAATCAGCTCGCCTTTTTTTTGGGTCCCTTGCTATCATTTTTAATATTCTTTTGTGCAAACAGGTGCAGAGTTTGTATTTTCCATATGTTGGCTCCCTGATTTGGTATGATTTGGTATGTTTATGCAATTTTTCGTTAAAATCTGTGCTGGTTACTTTGACGTCGGTTCATCAGAAATTCACCCCCACCTGATTTTTTTTTTTTTTTTGGGGGGGGGGGGGGGGGACCTCTCCCTCTCTTTCCTTTCCTGTTGCTCCAAGCTTTCGGTTAAGCGATATTCCACTAGTTTACAGCCTCTACCATCCCCTAACCTGGCATTAGTGGGAAGCTATATGAGAGCTATCCAGCCACACAGTTTAGATCCAGATACCAGCTCAGATAAAGAAAACAAAGTCATTCATGGATCTATTTGTCTGCAAGTCGATGCATCAGAATGGAGCAGAGCAGGGAGCTTGTGGCCCAGCCCAGTGTATTTTTAGGTAACAAATACAATGTTTTTCCCAACGATTTGAATAAAGAAATGCTCAGAAATGTTAATCTTAATTTCATTCTTTATATGTCCTCCATCAACAGAAACATGCTACCAGAACATGTTACAAACACCAAAAACACATTTCTTTTTATTAGAGTCTTTAAGGGTTTCCTTTTTTGCCATCAGAACAGGGAATCTGGCAGGTTTGGTATTTTTTGTGCACGCTTAGTTGTTTATGACAAGACTCTGCCGGTGGTGTGTTGATCACAGAGAAACTTTTGGATGTGAAATAAAACAAATGACTGTAAATGGACAGAAAGAGAGAACAGGCGTCACTGCTTGACCCCCCTGTGCATGACTGTGACACTTCAGCTTCAGGGTAGTTTTCTGTTGGAGGGGTTGACAGACGGGCTGTGTGTTTCCAAGAAAGACTAATAGAGTTTGAGCCGTCCTCCAATGTTTTTCAGGATCTACGCTGTTTTATCTCCTTAATCGCTACAGATGGTGGTCATCACAACGCTCATTCCCACAAAACTCTGCGGCAAAAAACCCCGTCTCCAAACCTAATGGGGTGCAGATGGGACCCACACAACAATAGGCAGATTGTTGTGGTGAAAATGACAAAAGTAATGACAGGAAATGAAAATAAAATATGGAGGAGATAGAGGAAGCAGAATATGAAAGAAAGCTAGGAGAGGAAAGGGGAATCATTAGAGATGGGCAGATGCTGATAAAGGAGGAGAAAGAAGAGTGTGCATAAATAGGAATTATCGAGTCAGGTGACCTGACAGAGGATTTATTGGATCCCACTTATCTGCACTGCAACTCGGGAGGTTTGATCTGTTACACAGGCTGTCTGGAGGAATCCAAGGAGGCTCTCTCCCTGAGTAAATGGTGGGAAATGGAAACAAAATGCCTTTGGTGTCTTTGAACCTCCTCTTCCTCCTTGACTATTACACACAAACACTCCAAAGCTTTTTATTTTGGATTCTTTCCTCCAACTTTCGCTCAGCTTTCCTTTTTGCATGCAGCCTCAAACATGTCAGAGCTGGTCAATGCAGATTTGTGGGCGTGAGGTGCAAAAGCTGCAGTTGTCACACATGACCTGCTTCTTCAGTTTTTTTCCTGGCAAACCGTGAAATGGATATTTGTAGCTTTTCAGTGTGAGTGGTGTGTGGAATCTGCATGGCCACGCACATCAGCGTTCCCACATCCAAACCTTTGAACGCTCCCATGTTGGCTCCTGTGAAAAGGTAGAAATTGAATTCTGATACCCTTGTTGGACAGTGTTTATATGTTCATCCGTCCATGTGACGACTTCTTCTGCATCTGATTTTGAGCCTGTGAGCCCAGTAATGAATATGACCTTTAATGTGTGCGGTGTTTGAAAGAGCAGAAGCCCCGGGAGGTGAGACGTGATTCCTGCGCTCACATGAGCTGCTGGCATGTAATTAGTGGGAAATTGGATTGCTTAATTTAATAACCTTATTACTGCTGCAGTTCAGTATTTTAGCTTATTAAAGGATATGTGGCCTATACCAAAATACAATATTTCTAAGGCCAGAATACAACCTCCTGACATTTTAACATTACCAGTCTCCGTCACTGTATCGATTCATTCACAGCCTGAACAACACAGAGGGCTCATCGAGAAATAACTTTTCTTGTGGTTATGCTACAGATGATTTATTGCACTGAAGAAAACAGAGTTTATTAGTGAAATAGGAGTCACGACTAAGCTTTCAAACTGTTGAGCAATAAAAATCCACAAGTGTGTTTTAGCAGGTTCTCTGCAGCTGTTGCTGTGTCAACCTGAGGTTTCACTCACTCATCAGGTCCCACTTTAAACGTCTGTGGGGGGGTGAGACTGAGCTGGACTGAGATTTTAAATACGAGAGCTCAAAAAGTAAAATCAGTACAACACTTCTGCACCCAAAGCTCTCCAGTGCATTTTGATTTGACATTTTTGCTACTTGATTGTGGCTTAAGACGTTAAAGTTTTCCGGAACAAAAAAAAAAAAAAAACTATTGTTCATGACTCTTGCTCTTCACCTTGTCACACTGCAAACTGCAGTTACACACAAAAATATCAATGACACCACATAAATCACATTCAGTGGATGATGGATTTCATGACGGAGACAGACTGGTTTTAGCTGGAAATATTATTATTCTTATGTTATTATAGTTTGACCATTCAGCCTGCGAATGCGTCTTCCTGTTTCCCCTGTTGTTATGTTGCAGTGGTGATTGGAACTTCTGTAAGTCAACTACAATCTTTGTTGTGAAAAAATGAGGTGTTTACTGTTCTTTCTCATTTGCATCCCTTTTTCAATATTTTCCTGTGGAAAAAATATTGTGAGTGGACGTCCCACATGTTAACCCAGCAGGTGGGTAAAGAGGGGGGTGGCAGACTAAGAGTGATAAGAATGGAGGGAGGTGGGGGACAGGACACAAAAATGGACTTATTTCAGATTCCAGTCACTATTTTGAGACTGTGACTAACTCTGATCATGTTTCTTAACTTGACAGGATTAATTTTCATGTCTAAAAGTTAACTACGGAGTAAAATGAAGGACTCGACAGGACTTATTCTTGTTTTTTTCAATATTGGATTCTTAGTTATCCATTTTAACGTTCCAAAAGCCAAGTTCCATAACTGGAGTTTGGGCCGCAGAGGCAGCCACATTCGACACTGCCACTCAAACCACATCGCACTGGCTACTTCTGAGCGCTCCTACAGATGGTGGGCCCATGGAGGAGTGATTCCACATCATTCCTTTGGGTGGGACCCACCAGTCACCGGGCGCTCGCCTGCTTGCCCCAACCCGAGGCCAGGCTCCAGAGTGGGGCCCCGGTGAGGCCAATCTGAGCGAGGGTTCTGAAACACTCTTTGTCTGACTTGTCACCCAAGACCTGTCTGCTATGGGAGACCCAACGAGGGGCAAAAGCCCCAGACAGCTCAGCTCCACCACTCCTGCCCCACGGAGGAGTTTAAATATCTTGGGGTATCGTTCAGGAGTGAGGGAAGATCGAAGCGTGAGATTGACAGGCGGATTGGCGCAGCATCTACTGTCATTGTACCGGTCCGTTGTGGTGACGAGAGAGCTGAGCCAGGATGCAAGGTTCTCAATTTAACGGTCAATCTTCATTTTAATACTCACCTATGGTCATGAGCTCTGGGTCAAAGAACGAGGTCCCGAATACAAGCAGCTGAAATGAGCTTCCGCCATATGTTATCTGAGCGCTCTGTTAGAGAAAGGGTGAGAAGCTTGGTCACACAGAGAGAGGTCAGTGTAGAACCGCTTCTCCTCCACATCAAGAGGAGCTAGTCGGGGGGGCTCGGACATCTGGTCCAGATGCCTCCTGGACGCTGTCCTGGTGAGGTGTTCCGGGCATGTCCCACTGGGTGTTATGTTTGACAGGGGCTGGCCCCAGAAGCAAGACAGACTGTAGTAAGCTGGGAATCCTAAAGAAATGCTGTGGGTTGACTAAAAGTTTGTATGTTGCATTTGATTTACTATTCAACTAGTAAATCAAATGCATCATACAAACTTTTATCAATGTTTAATATTGAATAGGAACTTAACTAATGTGAGTAACTGTAACCAACAGTTTAGGTCATTGCTTTTCTTTGGAAGAAACCTATCACTGTATCAAAATGCAAACTAATTATTTTTGTAAGATTTCATCAGTTACTTCCTTGACCTTAGCAACGATTTTACTTCTTACTTCAAAACCACTTGAGGTTACTTGAAGGTAAAGCTTGAAACTTGCATATGATTGGCACATTAGTGATGTTCTGCCACCACTGTGGATGAGGTGGGAAGACAAAGGAACACAAACATTTTGTTAGACATTTTAGAGGTTGAACACACAATACTATCTTTGATCAATACGCCTGCGAGCCAGATTCTATATTCAGTCATTATGAAGAAGCAGAGACGATGTGGAGTCAGGAGACATCTGTAACAACCAACTGCAGAGGCAGGATCTGTGATAGTTTCTATAAAGGCAAAATCAAAAGAGGAATCTGTGGGACAAAGCCAAACAGGAAACAGGAGAGGCCCACAGGAGGCGAGCAGGTAGACCGTGCAGAAGAGACAGGGATGAAAAACTATTTATACACGCCAGGCAAGGATCAACAATCACAGAGACAATTTATAAAATTCAAACTCTTGAAAAAAAAAAAAACTTTCTTTGTCTGACTTTCTTTTCCAGGAAATCTACATCATACCAGATTTGGAATGATCTCTGCAGAGCAGTACTGTTTTGTTTTTGTTTGTTTATTTTACCAGAAAAAGAATCTGTGTAACTGCATTCATCCATACGAGCTTTTTTAGAAGCCCATGAAAGCAGCAAACATGCAACTGTGAGCAAGCTGAGGTGTGCACATCTACCATGTTTGCTGACATCAATACAATGTGGCCAGAAACTGATTTCAGATGGAAATGTTCTGGCATTCTCACACTCTGGTACTTTTTCACTATGTAAGCAGAAGCACTGTTTTCCTCATCCGACACAAATCACTACAGAGAAAAAATATCCATTCATCCTGAAGGGAGGAGGATTTATGCAAAGCAAACCTGAGGTCTGGAAAACAGACTCTATGAGTTGATTTGGACAAAAGTGTTTGATAACAGCCCTGTAATGCGAAAAGAAAAGTGATGCAAGCTAGATAAATGAAACACTTCTGAAAATTCACAAAACAGGAGAAGATGGCTGTCTGGATACAAATGAGATGCCATCCTGGATAACCATGAATGAAGGTGAACTAAGAGCAGATTCGATCAAGAACAATCTTCCTTGGTAAAATTATAACAAGCCTTTAATAAAGATAACAAACTTCCTCCTGTCAAATATTCCCCAGAAGTCGAATGTTAACTTTCTCTTAGATATTTTTTCTTCTGTTTCTCAGTCCCACTGAGCAGTTATGATCCTGAAGCTTAGAAGCATTTTAGTGACATTGAACTAGATTTACAAGTATTAAAATGAAAGACATCTAATTGATTAGGTGTCAAGATTGATCACATGTGCTATTTAATTAAGACTTGGTGCATAGTGACATTGCTTCACAGGAAGGTCAGTCCTAACTGAGTCTTTTCTGGGTGGAGTTTGTCCACCTGTGTGGGGGTTTATAAAGGCGCAGCAGGTTCCCCCCACAGTCCAAACACATGCTTCAGACGTTGATTGGTGACTTCATGTGTCAGTCTCTGTATGGGCCTACAATGGACTGCTGACTTGTGCAGGGTGTAACCTGCCTTTGCAATGGTGAGTAGAGCATAGGCACAGAGAATGGGGGCTGCTATAACTGTAATGAAACAGATGGTCTGACATATACTTCTGTATATACTTCTGGTCTGTACTGAATAACACACAAATTAAGCATTTTTGTCTGTGATTGATAATGAATGAAAATGTTCTGACAGATTACAACGGGGAAGGCAAAGTAAGGAGAGGAGAAGGAAACGAGCCGAAACATCTCTTACTGCGCTGCATAAAGTTGTACGAGTTGGCACCTGGCTTTCGGACATAGTAAATGTAGACACAAAACAGTCACAATCCTGTTGGAAATGTGGTAAATCCCACTGCATGTCCCAAATGGGTCTACTGAGACAGACGTCTCACACTTTTTCATGTTTTGTCTAAAAACACTCAAATTCTTTCAGGGAAAAAACATGCAGTCTGGTTACCAATCCACATGTAGCTTTCTTTATTGTGCTTTCAGGTTTGCACACGTTTTTACGCACACAGACAAGATTCCACTCCAGAGGTTGGTCACACCTGTACTATCAAATTAGTGAGGCATTTCAGATAAGCCGCTGCAGACTGACAATGATCGAAGAAACACAGCCTTTTTTAGCAGTGCAGACCAGGGCTGGTCAACCCTGGTGCTCAGGAGCCACAACCATGCCTGTCTTCCAGTCCTCCCTCACCAGCTTTCTGCTCATTAGCTGACTCAAGTAATTTCACGTCCTGTTTGACTAAACACATCTGATTTAGGTAGTCAGCATCAAGCAGTCCAGGGAAAACTGGACGACAGGAAGGGGTGAGGCTCTCGAGGACCAGGGTTGGCCAGCCCTGAGCTAAACTCACGCCACTTCAATAATAATTAATTAATAATAATTTAGAAAATAAATAATTTCAGGACCAAAGAGTCAGAAGAAAGCTCTGGTACCTTTAATTATATTTTTACTGTTATTACATAGATGTAGTTTAAACCAGCTGATTCCTTTTCAGTTTTTTAAAATTCCGTTGCTTTTGAACTTGTAAAACATGATACTGTGGAGTTTTCTGGTCTAAAATAAGGAAAATCTTATATAAATAGAACTTCTAAGCATTGAAGTGTGAGCAGAGCCATTTGCCCTGGGCAGTTTATTACAGCAGGTATGTAGACAGTAAAAGAGAGACCCCGGATCCCTGAGTAATTTCCTTTAATTAACGAAGGTTCCTCCCCTGATATGGTTCTGAAAACAGCATCACAAGGCCCAGCAGAGCAGAACAAAACACCTCAGCACTTCTGACTCTAATGAATGAAAACAGCTCAAAGTTTAAATGGGATTTAGGTGAAATAGTGGAAAAGAAATCCTTCAACATTCCGGAAAATGACCAAGTGTGATCCTTGAAACTCAGAGAAATTTGAGAAATCCGACTCTGTGATGAAAAGCTCCCAGCAACACCTGTGTACATCAATAGCTGGAGAACTAGCAGCAAGGCTGAGGGTCACCAAGGTTAACCTTTACTCTCACCTCTATGTGTTTTCACAGACATGAACTCAAATTGACAAACAGGAAACATTTTGATTATAGCAATAAAAGAGAACCTCACTAGACAGAAAACAGCAAAATCATATTGAGCTTTCAAGGTTTTATTTTGTAGAGCTGCAATAATAAAGTCTAAGGCGCTAAAACCTGCCAATGCTTTCAAAGCATTCTTTCTCTTCTTTGGATATTTTCAAAATAAAAGTACATCCGGTAACTCAAGGATAATGCTAGCTTAGCAAGCTATCATACAGAAAAATAACATTTCATGGCTCATGTTTTAGCTGTAACTTTGACTTGTTTAGATTACTTTAGTCACAGATTCATACTGTAGAAATATGCGTCGTGTGAACAAAGACCCAGATGACATTGTCTCAGCATCCATTAGGTTAGCAGGGCTTCAAGCAGCTTTGCTCGATCTTTTTATGTCTTTTATTTCACAAACTGAAAAGAAAAGTGAACATCTTCATCCAGAGTCTTCATCAGTGTTTGAGTGTGTCTGGAGGTCGTCTGGATCCACCGCTACACCAAAGTTCCTGTTAAAATGTGGCTGCTGGTAGTCGTAGCATCCTCTAACGGCAGGTAATCCTCATCATGGATTATTCCAACATCAATGCTTTTGAACTTGAACAGGAGTTAAAACAGCAGCTGACTTTCCGGCCTGATCTCAACCTAACAGAGCATGGAGTGACGGCTCAGACTCACATCAGTCTGAGCTCTTTAATGGGTCAAGGCTCAGATATTCACATAAATACTCCTGAGCATTTATTGTGTAACCAGAATTATCATCACAAGACAACACTCATGTTCATTTGAGTGTAAGGCCAGATGAATAAATATTTCTAACATGTAAGTGAGAAAGCACTAGAAAAGAGAAGCTACTGTATCTGAAGGCTGTTTGGTGCTGTGGTGGTTAGCATGGTTGCTGCACAGTTAAGAGCCCCCTTCCTGCTTATTCTCTTTGAGAGAACATTTCCTGAACATTTGTGGGTTTTATTAGAGTTTCTAAAACAAGTTTTTTTGTAAAATCAATTTTCTCCAGCAAACTCTGTAGCTCTTGCGAGAACTAAACAGGAAAAGATGATAAATGGATTTATTATTCCTATTCATCAGATCTCTGGCTGCACGTTTTTTGATTAGCGTGAGGCTTTTCCAAAGTTCAGGAACAGTCTGGAAACCAGGAAGTACAACAATCCTGAAGTACCAAATACAAAAATGTATCTGTCAGAGACACTGGATGCTCCTGGTTGTAGAATGATCACAGAGGGGATCAAATATAAGGAGGTTTGAACTTGTTTCCTGTCGATGAATCATTTAGGTAGATCCTGTATAGACCAGCCTAAATTCATTGTGACCAGAGAAACTTGTTTGAGACTGAATGAGGCGACTCAGAGAAAAGTGAGACATCATTTAACTTCCTGTTGGAAATGTTCCAGTCCTCAGAGAAGAGTTCAGCCTCACAAACCTTTTAATCCTCAACATGCATTCTTTCCAGCGACACCTCTGAGCCCCCTCTCATAATAACATGAGTTATCTAGTCAAGCAGTAGCCCACAAAATTACAGTCATAATGACGACTGAGGACAGAGAGTAATGGAAACACACACAGGGGGCATGAAGGAGGAAGAACGAGGATTATAAAAAGTCCAATAAGCTCAGTCAGTTATGTTTGACTCTGTTCTCCTCTGGGACGGTTTCATATTCACTCTCAACGACTTCTCTCAACATTAATGCTAGTTTCTAATAAAACAGCATCAGTTGGCTGCACAGAGACGGAGGTAACATGATGAATGTGGACATGAAGGAGAGACTTTGACTCAAATATGAGAAAAACTGAGCTTTGACAAAAAAAAAGATACAACAGTGCAATAACTAACCAACTTTATCATATGTAGTTGTTTATTTTGAAATGTTTAGCTCAGCTCTATGTTCTTATCAGAAATAGCTTAATTTAGGAACAAAGCATATCTTTGGTTATAGGTTATGTTCTGGTGGTGTTTACAAAGAAAGTCATGTCCTACCATCAGTTAAGAAATTATTATGCCATTAAAGCAGCAGCTCATTTAAGGGGAAATAGCACCCATAATGTAGTATGCCATGTTCTGACCACATGCTGATGGTTAAATCCATTTTTTTCCTCTTCATACCATTGACTGTATATGAGAATACTGAGTGACCCATCCCCCCTGGTATTCCAAACAGGAAGTACCTGCTGGATCCAAGAAGCCAAAATCCCATAGATGTCTGTGTAGAAATAACCAATCAGATAGGTGTAAAAGTAAAAGTAGGTGGTCAAAATGTCAAAACGTTTGATTGATGGATTCTCTCAAGTCCGCTTTCAGTGGTGGGGGTGTGGCCTTTCAACAAGCTCACTTCTGATTGGTAAAAGTAGTTGTCATAGAACTACATAGAGCTACAATATGGGGACGTCTGTCTGTATTACCAAAAAAAAATTGCGAAAAAATTGAATTTACTTCATTTAGTTGGAGTCGGAATTAGCCATTTTCTATGGGTGATGTCACACTCACCAGGTCCAGTTCTCTAGTACAGTCAAAGCTCAACAAACGGAACTTACCCCCCTGCATTCCTCCCAGGTGATCTGTCTCAGCTGCCAAACCAGGAGGACCAGGGGAAACAATTCTGAAGAAGAGAACCTGTACACCAAACAATCCCGAGGATATATGTTCTAAAACATGCAACAAACTGATGCTAAATGAAAGACAAAATTAACATTTGTGCATTTGGAGTGTCTATGATGACTATGATGCTGAGTCAACACCAAGAACGCCTCCAACCAGAGACACAGACTGGACAGAGGAAGATTGAGGGGGTGACGAGCAAACTGAGAAGATCACGAATAGCTTTGATCTTTTCCAAAAGACATGGCTCAAACGTGCTAGAAGGGTGGGGGCTGGGTTACTTTGATAACTTCTATAAAGGAATATTTGTGGTTTTATCCCCAAAACATGTAGGAGCTATAAAAAATTCTATTAGACAAATGTATCCCCAGGCTAATGTATACTTACAAATCCATTAGGAGATGCTGCACATTCACTTTGCATTTACTGCAAATGTGGTAATGATAATTAATCTTTTAAAAGGTTTTCGTGGTTCTGTTGTAACAAAAGAACAAAACATGACAACATGTTTGATTAAAGGCTCCTGCAAAAATAAAAAGAGATAGTTTTTTTTTATTTGGCTTTGGTAAACTGTCAAGGCATTCTAGTTCAAAATAAATACCAAATAAAAAAAGAAGAATCTTTAGAAAATAAAAATATTTTAAAGCTGCGATGTTGCAAAGTATATTGCTGTTGAAATGATTCCCCCTCCAACCTGAAAATAGAAAAACAGTCATCACTGTCAGAAACAGTAGGTCAAACATAAAGTTGGCAGTCACCAGTTCTACAAGTTGTTCCACTTCAATAGCTGTTTGGCTTGTAATGTTCTTGATAGATACACTGTAACTGAGAAAGAACATAAAAAAAGAAATCACTAGTTTGATCTTTAGAGGGTGTTAGTTTCTACTTACAGTATATAGCACCTTGGTTAGGGCCCCAAACACCTTACAGTCATGGATCATTCACCTATGCACACAATCACACACTGATGCCAGCTCTGCTGCCAAACACTGGCACCAACCCTTAGCCAGTAGGAGCACTGTGGTAGAGCCCTGCGCGGGACTATTTTCTTCATCCCGCTCCCGCCCGCTCCCGCTGAATTTTTGACCAATCCCGCCCGCTCCCGCAACGTATGCGTTACACTCCCGCCCGCTCCCGCACTATGTATGTCCACTCCCGCCCGCACCCGCAAAACTCATAGAATTTAGTCCCGCATAGTAATAGAGATGCATTGATTTTGTATCGTCCCCCGTCCCGCAGGAAAAAAACACGTATTTTTATTGATATTATTAAAGAGATTCATGTCATCCTCCTCCAGCCTCATCTTTTCATGCATTCCTCTTTTGTGTAATGTGCAACTTAATTATTAAATATATTTTCACAAATCCTGTTCGGTTAAAAGTCTGCGTGTGTGCGCGCGCAGACAGACGGCCTGAAGCGCGCTCTTAGTAAGAGGCGGGGCGGGGCGCACCCCCAACAACAGGTTACATGACAGAGCCCATTGGGCATCTCTACTTGGTGCGTTCACGGAGCTTCAGTACATAAGAAACCAACAGCTGCACAGCCTAACGTAGTCCGCTAATATATATTCATGAGATATTCATGCCAGCACTGATCCCGCGGGGTTTTTTTCTGCCGCCCGCTCCCGCCCGCAGCACAGTCCAAACCGCCCAATCCCGCGAGATTTGGGTTGGGTCCCGCGGGACCCGGCGGGACCCGATCCCAATGCAGCCCTCTACACTGTGGGGTTCAATGCCTTGCCCATGGACAGTGACACATGGGCCAGCAGGGCAGAAACTGAACCTGACATTTTTTGATCAGAGGGCAACCACTATTGTTGGTATGATAGTGCAGAGAATTTGTATTTGGTCAATATCAGTGGTTCACCTCAATACTTTGCACTGTGACCCTGGTTGTCAATGAAAGAGGTCAAAGGTTTCCTTTAAGTCTTCACTAAGTTTTTATTTGCTGTCGCTGCTGTTTTGGTCCATTTTTCCATGCAGATCTTCTCAAGAGTGTTTTAGTGCTGTTGCTGGGCAACAAGGAATTTCAACTCCCTCCACACATTCTGTATTAGACTGGCAAGACCACTCCAGAACTCTGAAATGTTTTACATAGCCACTCCCCTGTTGCCCGGTTTGAGTTGGGAATCACTATCCTGCTGGAAGATCCAGCCATGTTTCATCCTTAATGCTCTCACTGATGGAAGGCGGCTCATAATCTCTCTATACATGGCTCCATTCATCCTTTACTTAATAGGGATCAATCATCTTGTCCTCGTTGGAGAAATACAGCCCCATAGTATGATGTTTCCACCCTCATGCTTCACAGTGGGTTTGGTGTTCTTAGAATGTAATTCAGCAGTTTTCTCTGTGGTGGAGAAGTCACAGTCTGACTGTTTAAGAGTGAGAACACATAACGTAGATTTTCATAGCATTCGTTTCTGTTAACAACTTTTTGTCAAACAAATTAAAGTAGACTGGCAACCAGAGTGTACCCAGCCTTCGCCCAACAGAAGCTAGGACAGGCTCTGGCAGCTTGGTGACCCTGAAAGGGATATAGCCGGTTACAGGTTAGGAAAATGGATGGATGGATGGATGGATGGATGGATGGATGGATGGATGGATGGATGGATGGATGGATGAGTGGATGGATGGATGAGTGGATGGATCTATGGATGGATCCATGCGGGAATCAAACCTGCAATCTTCCGATCGGAGGTCGACCCGCCTTACTACGGCCACCCGAGGTCAACTTTCTATTCCTTTATTCCTCTCAAATTTGTTCAAGGGCCTTTATATGCATTTTACGTACAGTATTTTACATAAACCCTTCAGTCTTCATCAGATGAAACTGCTATGACTGAGACTATTTAAAGGAGAACTCCAGTGACTCCAGAGTGAGCCGCTGCGACTAACGTGAGGAAGAACCTCCGGAAAATGTCAAACATTTTTGAAACTGGTTAACACTGTTTAAAGTTTTTCACCAACAAAATGATACACCCTCTCACACATAGATACACTGCTCATCTCTTCACCCCTATTCAACCCGGCCCCCTCCCCCCGCTGTGCCCACCTCTGTCACGCTGCATCTTTCTGTGTGTCATCTTGGCCAAAGCCTCGTCTCCAACAGGGACAGAATAAAGCCTCTACTGGGAGAGGGGGAACCCAACAAGGTGCGAGTGCCAGAGCCAGCGTCTCTTCAAAGGATCAAGCATGGGGGGGGGGGGGGGGGGTAAAAAATAACAACCTGGTGACTCTTTTCCATTTTACATTTCCTCTCTGCTCATTTTCTCAAGAGCTCCTCATCTGTTTTGCAGCAGAGTGCATTTGGAGTCTGGTTAAATAAGGCATGAGTCATCCACTGCACTCAGCTCTGAAATGATGCCGCCCATCCGACAGAGGTGGAACGTGATTGTTGCTGTTGAGGGATGCAGCAAGAAAAGCAAAGGAAGTAAGAGGGGAAAATGCATCATGACAGCTCTTTATTTAAGGGAATCGGTTTAAAGATTTGTTTGAGTTTCACCTCAGTTTTTCCTGAAACTGTAAAAGAAGCAAAACGGAAAAAGGAGGTGAGTTACTATGTTTTCAGAAAGGATCAGACATGATATCAGCTCCGTTTTAAGTTACTGATCCAGAGCTGAGACTTTTGTTAACACTGAATGAATATGTCCACAAGGGTGTGCGAATGGGAGGTTTTATATATAAAAAAAAAAAAAAAACTTGCCCCTTTCACCCTTTCGTGGGTGGTTTCTCACTCAAGCTCGGGTCCTCTACCAGAGGCCTGGGAGCTTGAGGGTTCTGCGCAGTATCTTAGCTGTTCCTAGCACTGCGCTTGTATCTGTTGTAGCCACTCCTCCAGCTTGGGGTTACTGCCCGAGTGCTCAATTACCGTTTTCCTGTCACCTTCACTTTCCAGGCTTTCTCAGTTCTTCTCTGAGTCCCTGGTATTTCTCCAGTTTCTCATGTTCCTTCTTCCTGATGTTCCCATCGCTTGGCACTAACACATCCACCACAAAGGCTTTCCTCTGTTCTTTATCCACCACTACAATGTCTGGTTGGTTCTCCATTACCATCCTATCAGTCTGGATCTGGAAGTCCCACAGGATCTTTGCCCTCTCATTCTCTACCACCTTCGGAGGTGTTTCCCATTTTGACCTTGGGGTTTCCAGTCCATATTCTGCACACATGTTCCTGTATATTATTCCAGCCACTTGATTGTGGCGCTCCATGTATACTTTACCTGCCAGCATCTTACATCCTGCGGTTATGTGCTGGATTGTTTCAGAGCGCCTCTTTGCACAGCCACACCTCGGTTCTTGTCTTGTGTGGTAGATCTACCTTGTAGGTCTTGTCTGGTGTGGTAGATCTGAGCCTTTGTCGCTCTGGTGCTCAGGGCTTGTTCCTGAGCTGCCAGGATGAGTGCTTCAATGCTGTCCTGTAGGCCAGCCCTCTCTAGCCATTGGTAGGACTTCTTGATATCAGCCACTTCAGTTATGGTCGGTGGTACATCCCATGCAGGGTTTGTCCTGCCATGAGGATCTGTCCTCCAGCACTGTATCCTCTGCTCTCCATTGCCTGAGACATTCACTGAGCACACTGTCAGTTGGGGCCTTGGCTTGATGTACTCATGCATCTTGGATGTTTCATCCTGGATGAAGTGGCTTCACGCTCACTTCTAGTCCTCGGCCTCCTTCCATAGCTAGTATACAGTCTCAGGTGCTGGATTTGAGGTGGAACCCTCCATGAATGGTGAGAGCATTTAAAGTGTGGATGCCATACTTTGAACAACTTTGTCAAATAAAAAAGCCTTGTAAACGCTGATTCTGTGATACCAATAGTTAGCGTCGAAAAAATCAAAGCATATGAATAATAGACATCTTCCGAAGGAATCAGAGATTTGAATTTGCCGTCAGGCGCAGGCTGGAAGTGAACCCGATATGACCTGTGACGTCACGAGAGGCATTGACTTTCGCAGTTCCGCTTCGGACAGCATGTAAACAAAACAGGTAGTCTTCGTTTCTCTCGTGTTTAAATCTGTTAATCATCAACATGCCAAGTCGTTGTGTGGCAGCTGGATCTTAATGTCAGTGAAAGTGTATCTGTGTATAAATTTACAAAACAAAGCTTGCTGCTGAAAGGAAAGTTCAAGAAGGTGGGCGAGGATTTTCCCTCCAGATCTGCAGGAGAAAGTCTGCGTTTGAAGGGACAAAACCAGGACACAAGCGAAGAATTTTTGAGCGGAGAGTTGGGAGAGGATCTTGGCTTCTGGAGTCGGAAAGTGGGTGGCTGAGCGGCGAGAGCCGTTTTCTGGTCGGAGAAGGGGCGGCTGGGTCGGGGCGGAGGCTGCTAGCTAGTGTGCATCCGATGGATCACATTGAGGCCCGAAGCAGTCGTGTTTTCTGTTGTCCTTGGATCCAACTGGAGTATTTCAACGCACTCAATGTTTTGCAAAAGAAGCAACAGTTCTGCAACGTTTTTCTTTTGCTTTTGAGGTGCCGGTACCGTGAGTAAACTGAACTGTGTGTGTTTGTGTGGCCCATCTTTGAGAAAAGGTTTCAAACTGGATTTCAAACAGGTAAAACTGTTAATGTTCACAGTTGTTAATGGTATACAGTATTTGTTAACTAAGAGTAGTAATATCTGAGAAGCTTTTATTTTGTGACATTTATTTTGTAAATTGGGTTGTTGAAAACCAGTGTTTACCTTTGTTATTTAGATTAGGCAAAGGGACATTTTGAGTATATTTTAGGGTAAGTGGAGTAATTTAATTTTATACATTTTTACTTAATTGGAGTGGTTTATATTTTTTGTTGGGGTATCAATTTATATTTTATTTACCAAATTATAATTTATTAAACAAAGCTTTTGCAAAATTTGTCTAAATATTGAAAGATCTCTGGAGTCTCTTTATTTTTCTTATTAGGAGACAACTTTGATTTTATCAGGTGCACCTTTGAGTATCCACCTGGACATTCCCAGACAAGCACCCACCCCTACTCTAAACTAACAGGAGGGCTCCGCGGGTGCTACATAAAATCCAGCAACTAACCATGCCGTGTTCTGAGTCTAGCGAATCTTCATGCTGGCTACTCGTCCTTCGCATCTTGACCTCTTACTTTCTGCTATATCCTCCTCACTTTACTTAAAAGGTTGCCGGTCGTCACCGGTTGCAAAAGTGACTCATCATCATGATAATCTCCGCCAACTTTCCTCTTCATCTTTCTGTTCATCTGATGATAAATCGCTAATAGAGCGGTAGCATCATATTGTAGCTATACGATTGCTAGCCATGTTGTCTGCCTTCGTTACCTCACAAACATGGCGCGAAGTCGTGAATGCGTGAAGCAGCGGCCGTCCTCGTTTTTATATGGCGTTTTCGCTATTTATTCTTTTGAAAAATATTAAAAACATTGTAACGCGAAATAGAGACTAATAATGCTATATTTTGGCTTATTAAAATAGGCTATGTCACCCACACTTTAAGATGGCCAAAGGAAGAGGTACAGACCACGAATATATATATATATATATATATATATATATATATATATATATATATATATATATATATTTATATATATATATATATATATATATATATATATATATATATATATATATCATATATATATCATATATATATTGCATATATATATTCGGTTCGATTTTGCAGGGCCCAGCGTGGCGTGCCTCTCTGTTACAACTATCTTCAAATTCCTTAAAAGTTAGTTTCTCAAAAGAGAGCTGACCACTTTTGAAAACCAGGAATCTGAAGACCTCCAAAAGACTCTTGACATTATTCAAGAAAGCAGCTGAAAAGTTTTATTACTTTCAAGAATTAATAAGGCTAAGCTAGCCACTTTGGAAAAGATGAAAAATTCCGAAGATTCGGGCTCAAAGCGAACTATATGAAAACTGGGTCGAGATTCTGGAGAAAAGACTGGACGATGTGGAACAGCAAGTAAGGATGAATAATGTCATTCTTACTGGAGTATCATTCAAGCCTCGAGCGAGCGGCATGGGAGCTGGCACTGCTAATGCTGGCGCTAGTGTAGCTAGCAGATGCTAATACAGAGATGGGTGCAGAGTCTCTGGAGCAACAAATACATTCATTTTACTCACATCTAAAAGTTTCCTGGATCTCAACACTATCGAGACCTGCCTGCTCCCCAGGAGAAGGAGACAGATAAACCAGCGATCCTCATCAGGTTTGTAAATCACAAACACAAGCTAGCTCTGATGAATCAACGCAAAAATCTCAGAGGGATCTGCTGTTTATCTGGACGACCATCTGACCAGAAGAATACTGAAATCTCAAAGAACATGCACGGCTTCTCAGGAGCGTATGCAGATTGAAACACTTACAGGTTAAAGGCTGCAGGATTTACGTCAAACCACACGGTACAGAGGACCGGTCCAAGGTTCTGGTTGTGAACACCATGAAAAACTTTGAAAAGAGCCAAATAATTTCAAGAAATATGACACCTGGATTCCTCACTTTCTCCATCGTCTGACGTCACCTGAATAACAGCAGAGTTCTGACCTGCAGACAACTTGATATGCTTTCCGCAGCGCTGATATCAGCTGAAGGATATGGACCTGAATCTAATGTCTGCAGACATAACATGGAAGAGAACTATTAACTGTTTTGAACCCAGAAGATCTGCTGTATTGCAGAAGAAGAAATACCAACCTTGGACAATCGACAGTTTATGGACCCTTTTTATTTTTTCCCTTACAGCATTACTTTATAAAAAAATAAAGAATATAGAAAAAGTAAAACAAATGATTAATCACTTATTGAAAATTGTTAAATTGATTGACTTTTGATGATATTACTTCACTTGCTCAAGAATTGATAAATTGATTCAAAAATCTTTCCTAATGTAGCATAACTTTGCACATTTTTTTAACTTTTGATACTTAATGAAATTTTGCTATGAAAATTCCTGAAACAGTGTTGTGTCTATTTTACTGATATAGTATTATGTTTTATTCATATGAATGACTTTATAAGTAACATAATCTGCATATATTTCAGATGACTGATCTGCATTGCCATGTTGATTTCTAAAATAGTTATTTTTGACGTAATACTTGGCATGTGCTTTGCCTCGATATCTTATGATTTTTTGATTCTGTCTGATAAAACTGGAACCAGATATTGATAAATCATGTAATAAAATGGTTATGATATGAGGTGGGATTATATAAGTTCGCTTCCCTTCCCTCCCTTTCCAAGCAATATTTATTAATATGTCTAATTATCCTAAGTTTGATTAGTTACTGTATGAATGTATAAATAATAATTATATTGCTTTTGTGTATTATTTCTACTTAATCGCTTGAAATAAACCATTTCAAATCAAATATATATATATATATATATATATATATATATATATATATATATATATATATATATATATATATATATATATATATATATATATATATATTATATATACATTTTAAACACATACATTTTAAATATATTATTTTACATAAACCCTTCATTACTGTCACCAAGTAATCAACTGAAGGTGTGGAGGAGTTGCAAAAAGATTTTAAAACCTGCAGCCATTGAAGCCTGTGCATCATCAAAGCAGGTAAGCCACTTGGAATAATTGTTCCAGTAGGGTTAAGGTACATGAAGGTTCCTTCCCTGCTCTTCAAGCTACTTTGAAAAAAAGCTTCTAATCACTAGTTTTCATTTAGGGGTGCTTCTATCCATCCTCCAAGATATCTTTCAATGAAAGACCACATTGTCTACAAAAAGTAAAGAGGCCACACTGAAGCCCACACTCCTGAACTCTACCATTCAAAAAATAAAGTTAATTCATCTTCTTCCATTTGTCCCTTTCGGGGTCATGGGGCTGCTGGAGCCTATCCGAGCCACTTATGGGCGAAGGCAGGGGGCATCCTGGACAGGTCACCAGTCCGTCCCAGGGTCACACATATCACACACCCACATTCACACACAATTTGGAGTGACCAATTGACCTATGAAGCATGTTTTTGGATAGTTGGAGGAAGCCGGAGTCCCTGGAGAAAACCCATGCATGCACATAGAGAACATGCTAACTCCACTCTGAACTTGAATCAGGGGCCTTCTTGCTGTGAGGCAATAGTGCTAACCACTGCGCCACCATGCAGCCTTTCAAAACATAAAGTAAAACAGCATCGATCCTTCATTCAGTCACAGCACAGCATGTGTCCATCCTGACAAAAAGTATTTTTTTAGTTGAATTGAGTATGTGATTAGTTACACTAATAACAGTTTTAGCATTAAGATTGTCATTCTTTTGCTTGTGTCTCCAGACTCAGATGACTGAAGTGCTGTTAGTGACAAAAGTTTAATTTAAAAAGCTCTTTTTCAAACAGCATTTTTTCATCTTTCATGCACAATAATTTGAATAAAGAATTCTTAGAAATGCAATTGTAAGGTTAATTTTCTTAAGATATGATATCGTGAGAAAATGACAGAATAACATTTTAAAAACACTGTTTTTTTTTGAGTAAATCTTCAAGTTAATCATTATTAACATTTCTTGAGTTTGATTTATTAATGGTGGCGCAGGGGTTAGCGCTCTTGCCTCACAGCAAGAAGGCCCCTGGTTCAAGTCCTGGCTGGGGGATGTGATCAACACATCAATGGGGACCTTTCTGTGTGGAATTAGCATGTTCTCCCCGTGCATGTGTCGGTTTTCTCCGGGATCTCTGGCTTCTTCCTACTGTCCAAAAACATGCTTCATAGGTTGATTGGCAACTCTAAATTGTCCCTAGGTGTGAGTGTGATTGGATGTGTGATTGTGGATTTTCTACCCTGCGACAAACTGGCGACCTGTCCAGGGCATCCCCTGCCTTCGCCCATAAGTGGCCGGGATAGGCTCTAGCAACCCCGTGACCCCGAAAGGGAAAAACGGTATAGAAAATGAAAAATGATTTATTAATATTCCACCACATGAAATGCACTTCAGAGCCATCAATGAAAATAAGATTAGAAACCAATCCTTCCATAAAAGGATGCTGAATCTTCCTTGACTTTCAGAGTATCCACAATTACATAGAGCTCTGCATCATCAGCATAGCTGGAAACAGAGACCATCCCTCCTGATCGAACTAAATGTGAACTTTGGGTAACTTTTGTCTTTCTGTGTGAACAAACACTCATTTCAACCAAATCTCTTTCCAGGACTTAATGCAAACCGTTTCCATTATTATGTGGAAAAAGTTTAAGCTTAAAGGTTTACCTGTAAATAAACAGCCTCTCTTGACAAACATGTTAACTCTGGCTTTAGTTTAACTGCATATGATTAATTAGATTCCCCAGATTATCACATCATAAAGTTTTTTTTGCCTGTGAGCTGGTTTTAGTACCTTGAGCATCACACCATCTCGTCTTTGCTGGCTCGCCCTGCACAGCCATGAGCGCGGGTTAACGGGGAGCGCCGGTATTACTCTGAACAAAAGACAGAAGAGGCGCTGCGTGGCAGGTCAAGTCTGCCCTGCCTTCTCCCCGCTGCCTTTCTGCAGATAAAGAGACTAATTGCATTTGCATAATCACACTGAGATAAAGTCAAAGACGTGCACACAAAGCTGTGCACGCACATAAGCAGCAAGGCCCCAAAGATAAAGATTTACAAGAACAATGTCCTGAATAAAAAAAACAGGAAGACTGCTCTGAATGACATAGATGCTGCCACTAACACGTGTTTGTGTTTCTGAAACTGTAAACCATCAGTTTGTCATTCAGGATGATTCAAAATTTCTATCTTCATTGGAAAATCTTGAATAATCTCCTTGGGCTTGGAGGGTTCTGACATTTAGGTCCTTAAACCTCTCCCACTGCGCTGACGTGGATTTCTGAACAGGCAGACTTAGATTTGGAGGATTACAAAGAGAGGAGAGACTTTTGAGGAGCTTCAAACTCACTGTGAGGATTTCAGTTCAGAATAGTACATTTTTGTCTTTATTTTTTCAGCAAAAGTGTGTGAGCATCGCTGGTCGCGTCTGCACGGACTCACATTTTTAAACGTCATTGTTTGAGGTCACCTGTAGTTTTGCTCCTCGCCTCTGATTCTCCTCAGTTGCATCTGCCAGCACAAAATCCACCTGATTCTGTCCTCTTCTGTGCTGCAATCATCTTAAACTTTCTCCTGGGATTTAGTCTTTACATTGGATTTTGTCTTTTCCCTGTGATCCTAACACAAGTATTCTGTGCAGCACCTGCAGCATCTACCTGTTGATCTAGATAGAACTTTAACATCTAGATCAAAAAGTTTAGTTTGAGTTCAGACCGAGCCTAAACAGTGTCAGAGGACTTTGTCCGGGGAACCCAAGCAAGGCCATTTTAAAATAAGAACAACTTTCTTTTTTAGCAGTTTTTGAACCATGATTTTCCTTATTTTCTCCTCATGAATAAACAGGAAGTCAGCCATCTGTGTGTGCCTGTATGATTTCTACAGGTGGAAAATATATGTATTTCTTTCAGTCCCATCAGGTTGAGATCCCCTCACACGTGTGCAGTTGGTCTTTTTTAAAGTCTTCTGCATGATGAATGGTGACGGCTCATCATATGAAGCTGTTATACATGCATTCCAAACACTCAACAAAAAGCTTGTTAGTCTCGCACGGCGGCGGGCAGAAAGGCGCCGGGGTGACATGAATGAAAAGATGCTCTCGAGTTACAGCAGCATTCACACCTAATGCTGGGAGTCTATTCAAGCAGCAGCATTCATGCATCCGTTCATGAGGAGCCTCACAGCGGGCTGTGGCTTTCGCAGAGGCGTCAGCGGAGCTCGGTGCAGGCGCCTCCGCTCGCGCTCAGCCTGAATGTGACTGGATACCTGCTCATCACCAGCGGAGCGGCCTGTGCTGAATCAACCCCATTAAACTTCTTTCCTAAAAGCAAACACTAAAATGAGGCAGTAACGATGTTTTTATGGCTTCAGAAAGTCCACTGTCCTTCCTCCCTGCCTCCTCCATCTCATCTGCCACAGAGCCCAGGTTGATTCAGGTTTGAAAGGCTGTTAATGCAATGAATGATTGATTACAACATTTAAGTGTGTTTCATTTTTAATCACAGCTCCACTGATGTGTTTAATGGACCCAGACCTTGATGAAGATGCCTTTTAAATAAGGTGGACACTAGAAGAGAAGGGAGGGAAGTCTGTGAACAGCATTTTCTACTCCATCTCCTCTGAGAGACATTAGAGAAACTCGTATTGAAAGAAAATAAAATCACAGGGTCTTTATACAAGTAATAAAAAAAAACAATTCTGAAGAACAACCGATGAAGATGGAGGTCTGGTGGGTTTACCCTGGTACCAGCATGTTGGAAGGTCATTATGACTAATACATTAGATCATGCAGCTCTGACTGCTTCATTGGATCTCATGGTCCTCAGCCAGTCTGCAGCTGAAGTACAGACAAAGACTGATTTATTTTGGTGAATGGCACACGGATGGCCCTCACAAAATGTCAAGATTCATGCACATTATTTTCTAAGGGCAGGTTGTAGGGAGCACCTATACAACACATAAAGGTAAGACAGAGTGAAGTGAGACGCAGAAACATTGTATTGTTTTTTTTTTTTTACTCTTCAAATCCAGTTGCCTGCACAAATGCGGTTCATGTAAGAAGTGTGCGCTCCTTGCATGCAGCCTGGCTGTTGGAAATAAAGAAATTAGACAATCAAAGAGTAGTTTGTGAGGACATCCTATGGCCGTTCTGTCGCCTCTTACATACTTTGTGCACAACCCGTGTGTGTGGCATTTGCACACGGTCAGTAAGGAGCCAGTACTCACACCTTACTAACCACTAGAGTGTCGCATAAGGACTTTGTATGACAGCATCACTAGTGGGTGGAACTTACATTATCCTTTCAAATACTTCATCATGTACTTACCACATGCAATGGTGCGTTCCATTTTCATGATGCCTCTTGAGGCAGCCTTATGAGCCTCAAGGGAACGGCAGGTAGCAGCCGATGCAGCTGCTCCTCTGTACAACCCTCCACGGGGCGTGACAACCCAAACTCCATGGCATTGTCACCATCACACACATGTGACTTTTTCTTATTGGAACATGGTGGTCTGCAGGTTTGCGTGGGCAGCCCCGTCTCTCCAGGTGGATAATGCACCCCTGTGACAGCATGGCTGACATTTGTGCGGGCGCAGAAAGGAGTGCGGCGCTCACAGGTCAGAGATGGGACGTAATGCAGCATGATTAAGTTTGATTCAGGTAAATGGCAGCATCAGCAGTGGAGGGTGAGCTGCTGCTCTGTGGCACTGATGGATGGATGGATGGAAATGTGTCCACATCACACTGGAGATGAACACGGCCCATTTTCTGTTCCCACTTCAGCATGTGATGGGTCACTGAGCAGTTTAGGGGGGGCTGGAGAGTTTTATTCATGTTTTTCCTAAGAAACTCATAGATATTGTGATTTTGAAGTTGATAATGAAATTGTAATGGTCTGTACAGATCTCTACATTTTAAACTGTTACCCCCGCCTGGTCTAAAAGCCCAGATATCCTCTTTTGCTGTAATTTAGTGTATATCTAAAAATGTGCTCCATAAAGAGTTAGGAAAACTGGATAAGTCTGAACAAATATGCTTTAGCTGTTTTTTTGTCTGTCTGTGTGTTCATGAATGATGGTAAAAAGAAGTTGCAGACATTCTAAAGAGCAACTTTTTAAACGTTTTCATCAGTTTGATGGGGACGTCTTTAATGGACTTTAGTTTACAGACGCTGGATTTAATCTGAAAACTGCTGGAGTTTCTTTAAACGACGGCAGATTTTTTTCTTTTACCTCTGCGGATTTTTAAATTAAGACTAAGAAATCCCAGCATCAGTGGACAACCTCTTAATGGAGATAAATACTGTTAACAAAGGAGGGAAAAAAGCCTTGATTATCATTAGTTTTCTTTTAGCATCACAGAGGAATGGGTGTTTTCATGATGATTTTAAAGAGGAGGCTTTATCCTGACCCCATCTGAAATAATAAATGATAATTCTGCTGTGAAGTTCCTTTTTTTTCTATTACCGAGATCATTCCTGTTTTTGCCCCGGACTCCATGGAATCCCTTTAAAGACCGTTGAAACTCATTTAGCTTCCTGAAAGCCCCCGGGGGCCTGGAGGCCGCGTCAGGAGCTGCGCTGGATGAATGGGGGCCGCTTAGGTTAGTGGGTTTGTCTGCTGTTACACCTCAAAGCTGCAGAGCAGCGAGCAATACATCTCAATTAAACACAGAGAGGCTGAGTCTCCTTTGTGGATTAAACTGAGCCCCTGTGCACGTGCGTGTGCACGTGTGTGTGTGTTTGTTCCCAGACTCTGCTGGCCAGCTGTGCAGCAGAGAACAGGACTTCTGTGTTCGACTCCCCAGCAGACTTGATTGCCAAAGTGGGGCTTCTTGTTTCCCTGTAACCTTCAGATCCCGCCGGTCCATTAGCGGGACTGTCACTGAAACAGGAGGAGCCCCCCCCCATACACACACACACTAAAAACACACACAGGATCTAACTTCAACAGAAGGAAGTCTCAACAGCAAACTGTGCTCTAACCTTTACTTGTGAGTCTCTTGTTACATTGTAGTGTTCATCTCCTGATCAAATGTCACAGCAGAAAATTTGATCTAATAAATAAAACATAGGCCAGGCCCCCCCCCACCCCTCCGTCATCCACTTCTCTCTGGAATGGGAGGGATGTCTTCTTGAATAAAAGAAAAGATTAAAAGCTTCAGTGCCGATGCTGGAACATTCACAGTCGTTTCTTCTTAGTGATTCTAACATTAAAAAACAGCTCCAGAAAAAAACACGAGGATGGACAGAATATTAAAGACATCATGTGAAACTGAGCTCACTAGACATAAAAAAATCTACCAATGCATATGTACAAAATTACACAAATACAAATAAGAGGTTTCTGTTTCTGCCACTTGAACTGATAGATGAGTTTGTGAAAGAAATGACTGCATCTGTTTCTTTCCATTAAAACAAAAATCTCCCAACTTTTTTTGAGCAAGGCCTCAGTGTGATCCCAGAGAATAAATTATATGCTTTGAACAAACATAAAATAAATGAAGAAAGCCTTAAGAAACATTTCAGCTGCACTTAAGACAGAACTTCATTTTATGATGAAGACTTGTGTTTTAGAAAAACAAACTTCAAAGATTTAAAAAACTACTGATAATAGTGAGTAAAAGAAGATTTTTTTTCCCAGAACATCACTGGCTGCAAACAGAAATGCAATAAGTTTTCAGAATTGTGTCACCTTTATTTAAAACTTTTTCATGTGAATCAATGGTTCGGGGCAAAAACTGTTATCCTTACAACTCACAACCTTTTACCCCCTTGTGGTAGTTTTCTGATGATGGAGACACAGGGCTGTCTGTCACTCTGAAAGGCATTCATGGGGGATTATGAAAATGAATGGAGGGAAGTTTGAGCAGAAATCGCATTTTAACTTTGGTCTTTTGGTCATTTTATGCAGAATTGAGAAAAAATGCATAAAAAATGTGTTTCACTTTTAAAACTGAAATGAATTAGAAGCATGTGATAAAAGTTTGTGTTCATCTGTTAATTTAACTAATTCTTTATTAAATTATTGCCCACATTTATTCTAGTATATGCCTCTGGTTCTGTGATTATTTAAACATGATCATGTAATCATTAGATATGAATAATAACGAAGATTTTAGCAAAGCAGGATGAAGTTGATTCACCTCATCTTCTTTTAGCTGCTTAAATATTTTATGACAATTTGATTTTTTTTAGTTTATGTTTAAATGAAGCTCAAAGAACACAAAGAAAAAATGCAAACGGAGCATCTCAGGTCAATAAACTATTCTATTTAAAATTGTTTATTCATGATATTCTAATATGAATTTAATGAATAACTTTTAAATTCATGCACATTTCACGTTGTCCTTAGTAGTCAAAAACTTTTAACCCGTAAAGCCCACTTCATCAAAGAACTGAACATTCTTTTGTATTTTTTGGAATTATGTTTTTTTAATTTACTATTTTATTTATTACACGACCTAAAGATTATGTAAATTATGATTCTTTTTGTGCTTACAGTTTAGTTTGAGATGCAAACATTTTTAAATGAGTGTTTAGGGGTTTGATACAGCCATTTTTAACATGGTATAGCTGTACTTAAATGAAGTTCATTGTGTCTCCAAGTTTAATTTGTGTTCTTACGTTATTTTTTATTAGACACGTTTTTTTTCTCTGTTCCAAACGTACCTTACATGTTTAATACCTTCCGCCTTCGACTCTGACGAAGGCGGAAGGTATTCTGCCGAAAATACGACAGATTTTTAGGGCCACGGTGAGGAAAAAAAATTCTCGCCAACATATTGAGTTTTTTCTGGTCATGACAAGATTAATGTCGCCATGACAAAAAAAAACTCGACACAAAGTTTCGAGAAAAAACTTGTCATGTCGAGATAAAAGTCGTAATAAAGTTTCGTAAATTTAGGAGTTTTTATCTTGCTTGGCTTGAAGATAAAATATGTGGAGCCTTTTGTGAAGCTGTATTTCAGGATTATTATAGGTATAATATAAAGAGATTCTGAACCTTTTGATGACTCAAAATCAGATTATTGTCAGTGTAGTTGGCTTTCCGAATTTTTCATTTGTAAAATAAGGAGCTCAGAGAAACGTTAGGGTGTAGAAAACCGCTGCAGCCTTTATTCTCCTTTTCATTCACACAACCTGAAGTTCATCTGTTACATTACGTCATGAACCTGTCATCTGATCACCAATGCGGAAGTAAACAGTGTTACATACGCCCCCTCCTCCAGATGAAACCTCCGTTTCAACATAAAACAATAAAGAAGAATGAAAATAGTCTGTCATATTAGCATTAGAACGTTGAAAAAGCCAAAAAAGTGCTCCTCCTTTGGACGAAAAGCGTCACACAGACGTAGAGATCTTGTCTTTGGTGGAGGAAGAAAGGATTGAAGTGGAAAGCTGCAGGGATACCGACGGCTTCATCGGGATGCAGAGATCCTGCAAAACCACCCATCAATGAATAAAACTTTAATAAATCAAACAAATAAGCTTCCAGACATTTGGAACGTTATCAATACATTCAGATCACCTGTTCCACCAAGTTTAGTCGGTCTGCTCTGTTGCTGCGCGTCGTTCACCTGCTGCTCCGCATGCTCACTTCCACTTGAATCTCGTAAATTTACGAATTAAAATTTTGTCAATTTATGATTTTTTTCCCCTAAATTTAGGAGTTTTTATCTCTTAAATTTACGAGATAACATAACACTGAATACTCCTGAAAGACTGGCAACATTGCAACTTTAATCTCGAAACTTTATTTCGACTTTAATCTCGACACGACGAGTGTTTTATCGAAACCTTGTGTCGAGTTTTTTCTCGTCATGGCGACATTAATCTCGTCATGACGAGAAAAAACTCGTCACGTTGGCCAGAATTCTTTTTCTTCACTTTGGCCCTAAAACTCCGTTGTACGAAACAGATATGGAGAAAAAAAATAATCGTGTCTAATAAAAAAATAATTTAAGAACACATGGTGTAGCTTTATTTTGAAGATTTGATTATCAACAAATTTTGAATTATTTCAACACAGCAAGGAATAGTTTAAAAAAACTTATTTCATTAATGGACATTACATTCTCACCAAAACGTTTTGAAACTCAGCCAAACTTTTCCCACCCAACAACATCAGAATGACTGTTAAAAGTTCCATCTCAACAGGGCAAATTAGAAAAAGAAAATATATTTTTTTCTTCAAAACCATCAACTAATATTGGCTTGTTTCTTTTGTTTTGTTTTTTGTTTAGTATTATAATTAATAATAATAATTGAATCGTAAAAAAGAAGAGATACAGCTACATTTTTGATATAATTCTGTCCACCAATATCAGTCATTGGTAAATTCTATATAATCTTCATGCCAGCTTATCCATCTTCTGACTCACATCTGCCCCGGATGGAAAAGCCACTCTTTTTGTGAGACACAAACAAAACTCTGGAAAAAGTCCCAAAGAAGTCAAGATCAAATCTTTAAACAAGGACTGTCAAACTCCAGGCCTCGAGGGCCGCCCCCCTGCAGGTTTTCCAGAAACTCCGCCTCATCTGCTGCCGATTACCTGTGTTTAGCCAATAAGGAGCTTCAACGGCAGGTTGTTGGAAAACTTGTTGGACACCGGCCCTCAAGGCCTGGATTCTAACCCCCCCCATCTAAACCACCCTGACTTCCAGCGGTGATCTCCCACAGTTACTTCTCTTTAGCAGGACGCTGTCTTCTGAGAACAGAACTAACTTTAGCTGAGGTGACATCCTGGTTATCGTGTTTAAATGGGTTTCAGAAAGAGACTTGTTCCCATCCACTTTTCCCAGTGTGTTCTGGACATAACACATCTAGAGCATTGTTTTCTGTCGACAACTTCTAGCCTAACTACATGTACGCGCCATGATAAATGGTTAGTTAAAGCCTTTGCCAGCACTTTCCGGTTGCCCCCAATTAAAAATAAAATATCCCTTTTAGTTTACTTTAACTGACGCTGCAGGTTAAAACAGGTGTCCGTCGGCTTCCTGCTGAAGATTAATTAAAGAACATGAAGGATTTTTATTTAAAGACATGCATTTCTGCCCCTCCACTCACTGTGTCTTCATCTTTCTCTCCTCCTCATCCTCAGTCTAATAAAGGCAGGTGGTTTCTCTTTTTAGCCCTCCAAACTCTCACTGCTGCCAGACATCTCTCAATTACACGAATGGTACATGTGCGCGTGCATGTGACGCTCCTTTTGAACCGAATCTGAATGGGGTGCTGTAGTATCTGTGCACGCCTGGATTGCGCACGGCAGTCAGCGAATGAACGTGAAAGTGAAACTCTAACGGCTCTCCTTTCTTCCTGTAGTGGCCTCTCCAAACGCGCTCTGCAGGCGTCAACATGCAATTAATCAATTCAGCTGGATGAGAGTTTGCTGGTTGTACAAACACTCGCTGAGTCTCACACTCAGGCAGAGAAACCTGAATGTGCAGAGCGACATAAACAAAGACAGACTGCATGAGAGAGAGGGCTGGAGATGTAAAAACAATGGATCCTGTCAATTATGGAGGATTCATTGTTTGCCTTACAAAGTTAGAGTCCCATAAGTAGCTCCAACCGAGTACTGATGGATCCCAGAAGCAGTGAGACGGGATAAATGCTGAGCTGCTGGACTCAGAGCCATTTACTTTCTTTGCTTGTCATTCTGTTTCTCTGGGCTGGACTTTAGTTACAGTCTTTTCTTTTAATCAAATCCAAAACTGGACAGTTTTTTTTTAGCAAACACACTTTAGCCATTCAACAAACTAGTAAAGAAAACTAGGTAAACTCTATTTCAAAAATACTCTTGAGTATCCAGAGTGCTGTCCTAACACGGTTTAAGACATTTAAAAATGATTTGAATAACATTTCACCCTATAAACATAGAAACAGCTTCAGCAGGAAGATGCTTTATAAACTACACAGAACAGATGTGTATTCAGACCTGTCCAGCAATTTTGCTTTTTTTTTATTTTGAGCCAAATTTGTAAATGTAAAAAAAAAAAATTTGAAATGATGATAATAATTAAAAGAGAAAAAGTAGGTGAAAATATGGGCAGCAGTCTCCTGTTTCATCCCTCCATTCCAAAAAAAAACAAAATATCCTGGCTTAAAAAATTGCACATAAGTCTACAGCAGCTAGGTTGGAGTACTTCATTCCTTCATTTTTTTTGTACTTTTGCTGTTCTGAGACATCAAAAAAATCATTTTGGGCAGACATTCTGCCACTAAACCAAAAGTATTTACACGATTGCCAAAGCATCCATTCTGGGGATTTTTGGCTTCACCATATGTATATTTAAATGACTAGGTTTCCAGGGACATTTTATCGCCAAAAAGCTCGGGTTTGGGGTTCAAAAGCCTTCAGAGTCTGATGGAGACTTCAGCACATTAGTTGAGGGAGTATACTGACTTTCTTAAGTGCATGAAAACACAAACAGACAAGCTAAAACCTTTAAAGAAGTTGAAGCTCTAATTTATTTTTTGTCTTTTGTTTGTAAATGTGAGGGCTTTTCTCTGTACAATTGTGTTTTTATGTGCCACAGTGTCAGACTGTTGGTAAACTGTTAACAAAAAGGTAAATTTTTTTTAACTTCAATTGTATAAATTTGGCAAGTCCATGCTATGACAAAAGCTAAATCTGAAGCAACAAGAAGTCTACTTTTGAGTTTTCAAATTTAAGTCATTTTGTCGCCTTGGTAACAACAACAGACTTATTGACAATAGAAGTATTGGTGCACGCCCAGAAATATTTTCAGCTTTACAGGGCTGAAAGTACTAGTAAAAAAAAAGTCTCACATTTTACTGCTGGGTGTTAAATTCCCAGCATGTTGAAGTTTGTTGCAGGTACACTGATGCACATTTGTTGTGGTTGTAAAGTCAAACCTGAACTATTCTAGGGCAATTTACCGCCAATGATTTTAAACGGCACTGAGGAAGAGCGGTCAACCGTTGAAAGCATGCAGGTCCCATTCTGTTTCCCTAGGTGTCCTTCAGTGAGTACTTGGACTAGAGACTGAACTCCACATAGCACCAGCTTGTTTTGCCTTGCATGGCAGCTCTGTCAGCATCAGGGTGTGATTGTGGGTTTATGGGTGAATGGCACCGTGTCTGTATGGCATTTCGGGCCTAAAAGAAGATTAAAAATAGGTGCTACCACTTTGTCACAGAGTTTTGGTACCCATCACTTGTTAAAACTGCGTGGCATATGTGTCATTGATCTTTGTAACAACAATTGTGAGGCTAATGAGTGAACATCTACCATGAAATGGTTCTTGCTGTGGTTTCGGTGTAGAGCTGCTGATAGAGGCTCTGTGTGGTGTGATTTTAAAATTCTTTTAATGGTTTATAAATGTTTTTTATGGTCTTGGACCTTCTTATTTAAATGATATTCTTTTAAAATATGAGCCCTCGCGGACCCTGAGGTCCTCCAGTGCTGGCCTCTTAGTTGTCCCTAAGGTGAGGACCAAAACTTATGGTGAGGCTTCGTTCTGCCATTACGGTCCTCGTCTATGGAACGGCCTTCCGGAGAACCTCAGGGCCGTAGAGACTGTAGAGGTTTTTAAGAAGAGGCTCAAGACCCACCTTTTTAATTTAGCTTTTAGTTGATTTTAACTGCTAATTTATTCTATTAGTTTTAGTCTAGGCTATTTTAGGTATTTATTTTTATGTTTTTATATACATCTTATGTTTTTAATTTTAGTATCTTATCATAATTTTAGCCCCAGTGTGTCTTGTGGGGATCTTTTCTTCCAGGGCTTGCTGGCTTGGTCAGCGGTTGTTGTTGCAGTTCTTGCCCTTGCCGGGGCGGCTGGGGTCTAGATTTGCAGCTCCACGGCTGTGAAGTGGACCCCAGTGTTGTCCCGGTATGGGTGGGCAGTGTGGCGATGCTCCCATGGCCAGGCTGGCTCCTGGTATGAAAGGATTCCCAAATACTGTTTCCTCACAGCAGAGCCAAGCCTTACTTGTTTGTTTGTTTGCTTATTTATTTATTTAATTATTTATTTAAGCTACATACTTATTATTCTTTGTACGTGGGGGCCATGGGTCATATGTTTTAACGGTGGGGAGTGGGAAGGGTGGGTTGGGTTTTACTGTAATGTGGTGTGTGCTCTGTTTTTAATGTTAAAGCGCTTCGAGCTGCACAAAATGCATGAGAAGCGCTATTTTATAAATAAAGTTTGAATTGATTTGATTTGATTTGTCGTGCTGCCAGCTACAAGCCAGGGGTTACATTGGAAAACAAAAGTAAGACGCTGAATAATATGTTTGCTTATAAATAATGAATTAAATACAGTTTTGGCAGCATTTCAAATCGATACAAGTATTGCCAAATGAAATATCGTGATATTTCACAGAATCAATTTTTGTCCTACTTGCACAGTGCGCCCCTTTCCTCCCCCTTACGTTACCCTCACATGTTGTTCAAGCCTTCAGTACGTACTACATCAGTGGACTTTTAATTATTTCAAATTATTACCAAGACGTACTGTACATGGATCTATTTGTCTGCAAGTGGATGAATTAGAATGGAGCGGATCATCAAGCTGCATTTCTTCGTCTGCTCCTGATTCACATTGATTAAAAATAAAGAAATACTTACAGATGCAGTTTTAAACTTCATTTTCTTTATGTCCTCTATCATGAAAGCAATACTGAAATAACATGAAATCAGCTTTGTCATCAGAGTGGATCCTTAAGTCTTAAGTCTTTTTCTTTTTACCTGAAGGACATCACTGTCAGGTCCAAAAGAGATCTTTTCTTTTGCTCTTGTTTTATTAGAGGCAATGCAGAAACACCATCTGTCAGTGAGTGCGTTCCCACTGATTGTTTTTAACTGATATAATGACATTTGTTAAAACGAAATATTCATTTTAATTAGAATTAAAGATTCAAAAGTTTACTAAAAAAAGTAAGCACAAGACTCAGGACTTGCAAAGAAGGATTTATTTGCACTTACGGATTACAATTTTTATGTTTTAATTCAATTTAATGTTCTTTATTTCAAACACAAATGAAAATAAATATAAAATAGACAGACAAAACAAGACAGTGTGCTTGAAAAGGAGCAGGTTGAAGAGAAATCTTGTATGATCCCACCCGTTTTTTACACCACCTGATGACCTGCATGTCTCTATTCACAGTTTTGTTTAAAACATTCACATTAC
Source organism: Oryzias sinensis (assembly GCA_037389245.1). NCBI lineage: Eukaryota > Metazoa > Chordata > Actinopteri > Beloniformes > Adrianichthyidae > Oryzias > Oryzias sinensis. Next base: position 4,177,036 of record CM074496.1, read on the forward strand.
ATTCTGCACAGCACTGATGCAGATGTGACATTTTTGTTTTTATTGATCATTTCTTGCCGTGTGCAGTTCCATCAGTGACATTTTGTAGGTTTATTTGAATGCATGTAAACTTTTGGTTTGTTTTTAACCTTTGTCCAATCCATTCCATAAATCCACACCATTTGATTGATTGATTTGATGAGCACATTTTCTTTTTTAGAGTGCAAATGCACTGCTTTTTGAAATTCAGCTGATTTCTTAACTCGTAACCCCCATCTCTTAAGTCTCACTGTTTCCATATTTTCATAAACCAAGATTACAAAGTAGTGCGTTTGTATGTGTCCCATAATCCATACCACGATCGATTCAAATAGCATTTTTTTGTAGATTTGTTTTATACGTAATATAATAATATATACACGCTGCAAAACAATCAGCCAGGTATACCCTATAAAGAATTATCCCGGACGNACAAACACACACACATACACACACCAAAAGGCCTGGGGCCGTAACACGTAATTTCCCCAAACTTCTACACTGTACTGTAAATATGATAGTATTATGAATGAATACATTAGTAATCGTGTTTTGTGAGTGAGAGTAGCGTTTTTCCCAACACTGCTATGCTTTTAGCAAGTTTAGCTCCGACCGGCTTTATTTGTGGCTTCCAGCTTATTTTGTCGTCCATAATTACTCCAAGGATTATCAATAGCAATCATGTTTATTTAAAGTAGCTGGTGAATTAAACTGGATTCTGACACCACCGATAATGTATGTATAACACAAGTAATTGCCAATTAAAATTTAAAGACAATGTTAACCTTGTTTTCAACGAGAACATTTTTAGAGCAAATGTGGTGATGAAAGAGTTGTCATGTGGCTCGTTTTCTTCGTGAGAGTTAAATCCATGCTGTACAATCAGTCTTCCAGACAATGCATATGTACTCAAAATAAAATCGGTAGAAAAGAACATTTATTGTCACACCATAAGAAAAAACTGATAATGTGGCTGCTTTGACCTGGATCACCTGAGTATTGCTCATTATCAGTATGTATTTATGCAGCACATGTCTGTAACCGTGACTCATAATGAAATATGCAAATACACTAACAAATCGCCTCAGCAGACATCTGCTTCCATCCTCTGCTCTGTTTCCTTCACAGTGAAATCCTCAGTTCCCCATTGTCCTCATGTGTCTTTACCTTTAGTTACATAAGGTTTATGGTTAAAGGGCTGTTGGGAGGAGTGTTTTCCTCATGTGGTCAGGATAGTCGTGAGCTTTAGCCTGGATTTTACCGCGTTTATGGGTGATTAAATCTGTCACACATTAGCCCAAATGTTGATCCGGTCGTCTCCTGACAAAAATAGCCTGACCTGGCAGGATGTCCCGAAGGTATAAGAGCTGAGAAAATGAGGATGGGTTGTTTTTTTACTTAGATGAGATGCAGGAAATGTACAAACTTTGTTGTTTTCCCTGGAGGCCACAGAGAAGCGCCTGTGGGGAAGGTGCTGAGGGATAAACTCTTAATGAGTGAAGCTGTGGATTTATTAAAAGAGAAAAACATTTTTTCCTGCAGAATCGTTGATCACAGCCAAAACTGAATCTTTACGTTGTTCATCTAAAGCTGCGGTCACACTGGCCTTGGCATCGTGGGCTAAGTCTATGCAAAACTCACGGCCATTGAACAAGCATTGAAAGTTTACCCAGGTTGAACATTGACCAATCAGGGACTCAGATTTGGTAGGGACGTATGGATGGCGTCCAGTTTAATTCACAGAAGTTCCGTTGGTAAATGGATCATGGCGGAGACACCAATAATTGTGGATTGTACCCAGCCTGAATTTACGCGTCTTTCATATATCGGAATAAAGCGGACAATCCACCCAACATTCAGAGGAGCTGTTTGGAAATTTGTTGCATTTACCATCCATCACAGGTTGCAGGTGGATTAATCCCACAGAGTTAAACCTGCTCACACGCAGAGTGCACTTACGCTCACACACACCTGCACCTGCCTCAGACTCTGCCGGCTCAGTCTGGCTCAGTGTGATTAGTTGGTTCAAAGCTGTGTTAAATATGATTACTTTCATTAGAGAGTACTGCACAGACTTATCTCCCCTTTAGTTTTCCTCCTCCGCTCTCTTCCCAGCCTCCTTCCCTCTGGTCTCCCAGCCGGCTCTGCTGGCTGCAGACTGGGAGCTGACATGTCGAGAAACCATTAAAAGTGCTCATTATTGGGGAAGAAAAGAGAGCAGAAATCAAAGGGAGGGGCTCTTCTTCACTGCTGGGTTCGGCTGATCTGAACTGCTCTCATATCCCAGTTTCTCTTCGTTTTTCCTCTTTGTTTTTCATTCTTTTACACTTTTTCTTCCTCTGCCTCAATTAAGCTTTAGCCTCCAGGTCTTTCTCGCTGCTGTCAGAAACGAGCCTTTAAAACACATAAAAGTAATAATGTCAGCAGAGACCAGAAATTTCAGCTTTTAGGAAAATTAATTTTCAGAACAAATTAATGTTTTTCCTTTTACCAGTCTTTACTCAAAGGCCACCTTGAGTTCTGTCATGGGTGAATTTGGCCCAGCAGCTTCACAGCATGTTTTCTCATTGAAGTAACTTTGGTGAGTCAATTTTGGTTGGTGGTTAAACTCCCTCAGCGGTCAGAAACATGCAGGGGAAAAGGACTGGTCTCCTGTTCAGCAGGAGTCCTGTCATTCCAGAAAAATGAAATAAAAACACAACCCCTATTTTCAGTGAATTGAACTTTTGAAATCCATACATGCTCAAACTGATGTCCTCTTCTGATCCAAACTGATGATGTGCAACTGAAGACAGAATTCCGAATCCTTCCATGATGTTCTCAGCGTTTGCTTTACTCCTTCCTGCATCTGCCTCCGTGGCTGGAGTTCACCTTCAGCACCCGGAGGGTGGTACATTTTATGTATTTATGCTGCACATAGAAAAATGCATCAACAGTTGTCATGCCTTTCATCTGTTTTTGGATGGTGGTAGGTTCATTAATGCTTTTAGTCCACCTCTCAGCTTCTCTCACCTGCTTCTCTTCTTTTTTTCCCTTCACCTAATGGTTTCAACAAACCATTTTCAGCTGCAACAATTGTCTTGGATTGTTTGACCAAGCGAATCCACTTTCACACTAACCTGCATCCCTCAAAGATGTTCTCCCTTCTCAGATGCGACACATCACTATGTTCTGAGGTTTGTAAAACGGTGATGTGAAGGGACATGGAAAATTCTACCCGCTCCCTCACAGATTCTTCTTAGTCTTCATCCTGTTCATAGCATTGATTTGTTTACGATCCAGTTTGGGTAGAGCTTCAGTCCAAGAAAAGTCCAGGTCCTGAGGCTGTAGAACAAAACCCCACACCATTATCCTTCTACCACTGTGCTTTCCAGTTTGAAGAGCTGCTATTTTCTTTTTTTGATGCAAACATGTTTGGTCTTTTCCCTCCATACAGTGTTTAAGTAAGGACATATTCAAACTGAACACATTTGGTTAGCTTAGCGTGAAACAGAGTTTGTTATCCCCAATAATCTGGAACAAATTTTCAGTCTGAATACAAGGGACCAGGAACTGGTCTTGGTTCCATCTTTGGAACCAGAGCTTCAATTTGCTCTGAGATGCCTCCGTCTGAATACAATCCGTTCCCGGAGCGGAACAACTGAGCCAAAACGGCCACCGTAGCCAGTCATTATTTGATGTAAACAGATTAGGAAGGAAGGAACTTTAAAGCAATGATTGTCGTGTTATCAGACAGATAAAAAGGGTCCAATAGTTGATTTGTTAGAACGTTTGTTTTAACACAGCTGAAAACGCTTCTTACATGCTTTTCTGTGACTTGTTAGGCAGCACTCCCAGAGCTACTGGGATGAGCGTCCTCATAGTTCCTTAACAAAGTTCTCTTAATAACAATGCCATAACACCCCAATGATGAGACACAGCAACTTATTTAAATGAGCTCGGATGAATGCAGGCTCATTAAAACAACTTTTACCGTGACATACCTTGCTTCTCACTTTTTTCCCAACAATCTACATGTCATAAACACTTATCAGCGTACCTTCATACCTCCTTATCACTCTAGTTACTAGCATCCTCTGAGTTAAAGAACACACCACGTCTCCATGCCAGGAACCGTCTTGCAGCAGGCTTCCTCCGTACCATAGTAACATTCATCCATCATTCATTCATCTTCTTGACCGTTTATTCCCTTTCGGGGTCACGGGGTGGCCGGAGCCTATACCGGAAATAAAAAAGAAGCAGTCTGACATCAAAGTCAAGGCAAAAAAAAAACGTCTGGCGCTGCATCACCAGAGTGTGTCTGCCACGGGTGGGTGGGGGGTGAGGGGGGCACCGGAGCAGACCCCTCTTGATGAGAGACTGGCGGCAATAATTGGGGAATCCCTTTTAAGTGGAGTGGTGACTGAGGCGAAGGGGGAACACCAACGCACAAGATCCACCGGGTGACACCCCCCCAAAAGCCCGCAGAGGTCCAACAGGACGGCTCGAAGAAGTCGGAACGGGCTCATAAGCCACTCGTCCTCGTTTGCCAGCAAGTCTTCTTGCTGTCTAAAGATGCGTTCACTCCGAATTCTTCCATTTGCCACATCTTCTAAGAGCGCAAGATCAGCCATTGTGCGTCATTACGCATTGTGATGGGGCATTTTATTTCCATCCATTTAATTGGATCTGACAAGCTACAGATGTCGGTAATAATCTACGTGGAAAAGGGAAATTGTTTCGTGCAAATGTAATTTCTTGTTGCTTTCTGAATGGTTGAGATATACGCCATACATTGTTTTATCAAAAATAAAACAAACTAAAGGCATATGCATGAATACCATAATTCCGTAGCTTATGAAGAAATGTTTTAATATGAAAACAACTTTCCCCAGTGGACAATTAGTACGTCCGTCTGTCTGTCTGTCTGTCTGTCTGTCTGTCTGTCTGTCTGTCTGTCTGTCTGTCTGTCTGTCTGTCCGTCTGTCTGTCTGTCCGTCTGTCTGTCTGTCTGTCTGTCTGTCTAATTGCACCTATATCTGCTCCGCCAGACGGACACACTGACTAGAATATCAGTTTAGTACATTATTTCGTTCTGTTAACTAAATTATTTATGAGGATGAATTGCACAACATGTCAATATTGCAGAATATATTTCACTTTTCTTTTTCCAAATAAGTGTTCATTTGAATTTCTGTTGTAATCTTCGTTTGATCTTTTTTGTTTGTTTCACTGCTGATCGATCAAACGGGTGTTTGTGTAGCTGTTAATTGTAAGACTTGCTTTGTGAAGTCTTCATGTTATTTATGAGAGGCAGGATTGTCATTTTCACTTTCACGTGTTTCTTCATCTGCCGACAGTGTCGCCGTTTCTCATTTCCCCCGTTTTTGTGCGTACGCCTGGGTCAGAGCTTGCGTGAAGGACCGCACATTTTCCAGTCAAGTTTGCTTTTTATACATATCAATTATTGCGTAGAGAGTGGCGTACGCCTTCTTTTGTGCATACGCAACGTTTATAAATGAGGCCCTTGGTTTTGTTGGCTTTGGTCCGGAATAGGGTACTCCACGTGATGGGAGTCTGAATACAGACCAAACGCAAGGTTCAGAACTTGATCCGGGACAAATTAAGTTAATTAAGACTAATTTTCCCAGTCTGAATACACTTTAAGTCTGCTCCAAGGCCATAAAATCGCTACCACAAAGGTGTGGGCACACATGTACTCACAAAGACACTTTTAGAGTTACCAGTTTTTTGGACTTTGGGAGAAAACACAGCGAGAACATGCAAACTCCACATGGAAAGGTCCCAACTGGAATTTGAACCAGGGCCTTCTCACTTTGAGGTGAGAGCGCTAACCACTACCCCACCACCCAGTCTCATTATGTTCAAACATTATTTTTTATGATCTCTCACATTATTCCATCCAGTGAAAGCTTTACTGACAGTTTTAGCTTTTGTTTGGATGTAAATCCTATTTTTTCTGTCTGATCCTATAAATTCATTGCAATAAATCTGATGTCATGTTCAAACTGTTAGTGTTTCGTTATGTTAGTCATTAAGTAATTAAGGACTTTTTACCTCCTATATTGAAGTATTTCTGGTGTTTTATTTCTGCTGTTGGCTGCCCTCCTTCCTCAGTTCCTGAGTCTTCCTTACTGTGAGTTGTAAAAATTGGTATGATTGAAAACTATTCAATCTTCTCAGATTGATGTGCAGCAACAGTTGCTTTTCTAAACTTGTCAGAAATCTCCATCCCAGATGGCATTTACTGAGCACAAACCTGAAATCTTCACAGCCAAAAATTGACGCAACTTCTGCTTACATTTTGCCCATGATCAATCACCAAATCCATTTGATTAACAACATCTGGCTGCAATTTATCCTCCTAATTCCCAGAGTGTGACAAATGTATTTTCTATGACTGACAGCCAGGAAATAAACAAAACCATTTGCTGCTCCCCATTTCTCTTTCTCAGACCAGTGTGCAGGAAAAAGGACGGAAACTGTCCGTTTACAGTTTGTTATCTGTCTCCAGCTGAACAAGATCAGTCAACAGCCCTCAGCCTGAGTGTGTGATCAGTTATGGGGAGTTGTCTAATTCAATAATGGTGCCAATCAAGCTGAAGAGGCACTTCTCCTACATTTCTCTTCCATTTTCCTTTAGAAAGATGTCAGCTTGTTCAGAGGAGCTGAGGGTCTGAGGCAGAGACAGCAGGAGCTCTGACGGCATGAAGGCGAGGGAGTTACACACAAACACAGCTCAGCACAAACCTGAGAAAATGCAGACTTTGGTTGGAGGATAGTCTGAAATCTAAGGACACTTAACCCTAAAAATGTGATGGCAACTGCAGATGCTTTGAGGAGAGAGGCTGCGCTGCCTGCTGAGCAGACTCCTCCAACATCTGCCCAGAGCTCTACTGTATTTAGACACAACCATAGACTGTATATGAGAACTGGACTGAGTGAGTGTGATGTCATCCAGAAAAAAATGACTGACTTCCAGCTCCAACCAAATCAAGTCAATTCAGTTGCCTTTTTTTACAGGCGCCAATATGGTGAAGACACACAACGTCAGAAAGCAGGGATGGATCTGAGTCAACGTTTCTATGGCAACCACTCTCACTAACCAGGAGTGAACTTCTTGGAATGCCCACACCCCTACCACTTGAAAGCGGGCTCTGGAGAATCTGTCCATCAAAAATTTTTTGGACCACATACATTTATTGAAGCATCTGATTGGTCAGTTTATAACTTGAATCACTTGGTCAATGGAAAAAAAAATCATGAAAAAAAAGAGAATTATCAAGAACATGTTATTGGTTATTCTGACAAATAGAATGACCGAGTTGTGGCTGTTTATTTCACTATAGAAGTCTGTGGATTTTGGCTTTTATGGAGTCAGTGGGTACTTTCTGTTTGGAACGCCAGAGGGGAGGGGGTCACTCAGTCCAGTTCTCATACACAGTGGACACAAATGAATGTCACTAAAACCTGTACATCTTTTCCAAACAGCTGACAGGAATCTGGGAGGTAGCTTGAAGAATGTCTTTCTTGTGTGATTTTGATAAGCTTTATCTAAACCAGAGAAGGAAGTCTGAAACATCTGCATGTTTGAGAGCGTCAGTCTTCTGTCATCCCTTTCACATCAATGTGATTGAAGCAAACTCAGGTTTTATCATCAGCAGAGCACAGCAGGTATAACAGAGTTCTGCAGGCCACCGGCTCTGTGATGGAGTGGACGGACCTGTCAGCTTGATGGACAGCTCGTGGCTCTGGGCTGGATTGGTGCTGGGGGGACACAGGTGAGGCAAGAGGAAGAGTGATGGATGCATTCCTTCTTTGAGCATAAGGGATGAGTCTCTTGCACACATCCATCAGCTGAACAGAGAGGGGAACAAACAACTCACCAGGCAGGTGAATCCATCCATGAATGCTCAATCACGCCTCCTGCAGGCGAAGAGAGGAAATTTAGCGGAGAAGGGAGGGGGGGTCAGGGGAGGCCAATGGCAAAACTTACTCTTACTCAGTTACAAATGCTAACTCTGAATTCCCTCCCGTCCCTAACTACTAAAATACAAAATAGTGCAGGACCACCTAGTGCTCTGGATTTTAAAATTAATTTTAACACACGCTCACTATTATTTAAAGGCAAATACGACCTCACTGATTTCCCAGGGTAAAAACCTAATAAATTTGAACATTTTACGAATACTATTTACTGGATAACTTGGATGATCTAGTCTTTAATCATAATAATAATGGATTGGATTTATCTGCGCTTTTCCAGTCGCTCAAAGCGCTTACATTGCGTCATTCCCTCCTCATTCATACTTGGTGATGGTAGAGGCATGGCTGCCAGTTCGCGCCTACCGTCCTTCCTTCTTAACCGGGATCATTCACGCACATTCATGCTGGTAGGCAGTAGCGTTAGAGTCTCGCCCAAGGACCCTCACTGGTGGATGTTAAAGTGTGGATGCCATGCTTTGAACAACTTTGTCAAATAAAAAAGCCCTTTAAACGCTGATTCTATTGATACCAATAGTTTGCGTCGAAAAAAATCCGAAGCATATGAATAATAGACATCTTTCGAAGGAATCAGAGATTTGGATCTGCCGCTAGAGCGCAGGCTGGAAGTGACCCCGATATGACCTGTGACGTCACGAAAGGCGTTGACTTTCGCAGTTCCGCTTCGGACAGCATGTAAACAAAACAGGTAGTCTTCGTTTCTCTCGTGTTTAAATCTGTTAATCATCAACATGCCAAGTCGTTGTGTGGCAGCTGGATGTAGCAATACATCTAGTGAAAGTGTATCTGTGTATAAAATTCCCAAAACAAGAAACGCTGCTGAAAAGGGGAAAGTTCAAGAAGGTGGACGGCGAAGGATTTTTCCCTCCAGATCTGCAGGAGAGAAGTCTGCGTTTTCGAAGGGACAAAAACCGGGACACAAACGAAGAATTTTGAACGGAGAGTTGGGAGGAGGATCTTGGCTTCTGAGTCGAGGAAAGGCGGGTGAGCTGGAAGCGAGCGAGCCGTTTTCTGGGTCGGAGAGGACGGCGCTGGAGTCGGGAGCGGAGGCTGCTAAGCTAGGCTAGTGTGCATCACGATGGATCACATTGAGGCGAAGTAGTCGTGTTTTCTGTTGTCCTTGGATCCAACTGGAGTATTTCAACGCACTCAATGTTTTGCAAGAGAAGCAACAGTTCTGCAACGTTTTTTTTT